>JAPXFQ010001340.1:600000-1084296 GCA_028564705.1 Apricaphanius iberus
TTGAGCTGTGGTAAAAAAAACGGGAGCAGCAGATCAATAAAACAGATTTTATTATGCCAAGCTCAGGTCTGGTTCTTGTCCGAAACCAACATACATTACACTGATGGAGAAGTATAAACTAGGCTTTATTCACGGGCGTGAGGTTCGTCCGGTATGGGGAGGGTATGCAAATAAATTATCTGGTTTTATTGTTTTACAACAATTATGTACATTCTAATGCTGCGTAATGTTTGAGTGATTTAGAGTATTTAGAATTTAAAAAACTGATCATATAGACTTATTAAGATGTTAATTTTCCAATACTTTCGAAAATATTTTACTGCAAAGCGAGCAAGGATAAACCCTTCTAACTTTAAAAAGTAACACTCTAAGGATGGACACAAATAAATGAACTGTAATCTAGAATTATATTAGGGGAGGGAATTTTTTATGAAATAAAAATAAAATTATTTAGGAGCTGCTATGTTTGTTTGACATGTTTTAAATTTATTTAACATGTAATATCTGAGAGGTATACAAAAATTGCATAGTTTTGTCTCACAAACATTGTTCTGGTTCTCTTGTCTCAGGAATACAGTACTCGAGTTGAATATTTTAGTACTTTTTCCACCTCTAGCAAAGTGCACGAACAGAGGTCCGGTTCTCTGAACGCTTCCTGCTGCAATCTTATCTGTCTGGTACTTCCTGGCAGCTCAGAGCCTTCAGATGCTTTCAGAAGGAGTTTGCTAAACCCGTAGTAGCAAACATGCATCTATCATTCTGTTCTCAAGTTAAAATATGAACTCATTTATCTAAGTCATAAACTTAATCAAAAGAGCTAAAGTTTTTAAAGTAATTCCCTATATTTTTATGCTTTTTCATACAGCCCAGAAAAAAAAATCTAGTTGTTTAAGTATCAGTAAAAATACAAGAATAAAAGATAAATGTTCATTGTTACCTGCGATGGACTTGCGACCTGTCCAGGATGTACCCCGCGAGACTATTATAAAATAATGTGAACTAATTGATTAGTTAAATGTTATTAAATGGATCTAGGAAAAAAGCCTTGTAGAGGTCAGACTGTTCAAACGGAGATCAGTGAGGAGCAGATTTGAGGAGGAGGCCCTCTGACCTTGTTTTCTTGTTACTCTACAATGTGAAGTATTATTAATCTTCTACACCTTATGTGTGAAATCCAAGGGGGAGATAATCATCTTTATACGTTGCGAAACATCACCTCTATTATTTGTTTCCATCAGAGTCTCCATCAGAACATCAGGGTGCTGCAGCCAACGTTCATCCGCTCACATTTCCTCATACATTTGCAGACTTTTTATGTATTAGCACACAAACATGATCATCAATAATCATATACAATAAAAAACACACACTGTACAGGAGAGGTTAAGAAGATCCAAGGGTCTTACAAAGCCACCTCCCCATGAACATTAGCTATTATAGCAGCAGAAATAGACAAGTATCATTCAATACATTACAGATATAAAGAAATATGCAAATATACTATTATACGTTCGTATGAGGGAGAGAAAATATGACTTCAGTACATTTACATGCACATTAAATTGAGTTTTTTGGAGTAATCGGACTGAGGGCTTGGCTCTCTGTTGAGAGCTGAGTCCCAGTTTACATGTCGCTCAGTAAATCGAATTATTAAATGAAGTATGTTCCAGTCCCCAACGATAGATGGCGATATTCGCCCCTAAGTGTTAGCCTTATAGCGGTTAGTTTCGAGCTGCACTCGGGCAGTAAACTGAGACTGGTGGGAGTGAAGCAGACAGAGTCAAAGTAGGATATTTATCATCACAACGCATTGCTTCTTCGTCAGTCCAAACATGCAGTGATGAACTTCCCGAGGTTGTTCTTGAGTACATGCGGGGTTGGGGGGCTTGGTTGTAGAGAAGTCCAATTCGGATTGCATTATTCGGGTCGCTTTGTCAGACTACTGAAAGTCCAGTTCGGTTTGATTCAAGCCAGACTAAGGTGTACATAAATTTTAAAAGTCTGATTTCAGTCTGACTAATACCAGGCACACACAGAAAGATTTTCACAGTCTCAGACTAAAGACTGGTAGTCTTTAGAAATCTTGCTGGAGTCTCGGCGCGCTCCCGTTTTCTTGATCGTTAAATGTAAGATGATAATCTGCAGTTGGAGACCCGATTTATGTTCGGCTTTCTGTAGTCTTTTGAATCAAACAATGTTTGATATTATAACAAGTCCTAGTCTAGTCGTAGTGACGTAAAACAACCAAAACAACCTCTAAAGCCGTTCTCACACAAGCGGAAGCATGAAGCTCCAGAGCCCATCAGGGGTTAGGTTCAGAAATAATTTTTTAGGGGTCAGAATCCATTCCCTCAGTTTATTAAACTATGCGCACGGCTTTGTAATCTGTTCCCTCCGTTTATTCAACTGTGTGACTTTGTGGGGGGTCCTGTCCACTTCATATTGTACCCTGGCTATATGTAGTTGTATCTTGACGGTGGGTTTGAATCCTGCTCATGATATTGTTTTGCACCTTGCAAGACATCAAGTTATTATTTTTTCGGTTCCTGCTGGAAAGTAGGCTATAAACATAGGTGTCATATTAAAAAAAAAGTTTTGTAACCACCCATGGAGCCCGGCAGGGTCTATACAGAACAAATGCAATATTTGTGTTGCATGGTTGAAAAATGGCCTAGAAATGGGCCATAATTTACAAAGTATATGCCAACCTTGCCCCTGGAATACAGATACAAACCAGCACTATCTGTGCACCTGCATGGAGTAAGTGGTGCAGCATAAACACCTTGCATTAAAAATATTTGAGTTGATACAGTACCCGCTTTGAATGCAAGTCTTTATTTCAGATAACATCTATCATGGCAAAAAATACTACAACATTCGCACAAAATGAAACTCCATAATGCTGAGCATAATGGGAGGAATTGGCCAGGAAGCTTAAATAATTTAGGTGTAGTCTTGTAAAATAGTGTTTTAGGATCAGGTAACCAGATATCCAGCTTCATCCTGTGGCAAAGTTTTAGCGATATGCTCTCATTAACAATCTGCTATGCTGCTGTCACTTCCCAAATGGATAAAAAGTTTCTTCTGACTGGATCACATGTTCACAGAACACAGGTAATATCTGCTTTTTGTCCTGCATCTCATTTTGAGCGTATACAGTACAGTGAGCTCAACCAGGACGTGTTTACATAGGCAAGGGAGTTACATCATTTTTATAAGAATGTGGTTTAAAAACAAAAAAATATGGTTTAAATTATATGACTTTTATACTACTTTGTTGCCCTCCTATCATAATCCAGCCCTGATTATAATGTATAATTGTACTGAAATGGCTTTAGTTGACATCTGTTGTGGATCGTTGCTAAATAAATTAACTTAATGGAGTTCAGTTGAACATTTTTGTTTACAGGCAATGCACTGAAATATAGTTTTAAACCAGAAAAACGCTTGAAGAGTTAAGGCAGCTCAGATGGACGATGACCCTCAGCATCCAAACAAGTTCATTTGAAACTGGCTGTTCCAGAGTTGATGTTCTGGAAAGGCTGCTACAAAGTCCTGATCTTAGTTCCAGAGGAAATATCTGAGAGGATCCATAAATTTGACCTAGGAAGAAATGGGTCAAAATTCAGAAAGTTATGGTTATAAAACCACTTTAATCTGGAAATAAATTTATGGAAAACTGCAAAACAGCTGAAGTATTGAGTTCCTTTAGGACAAACCAAATCAAACTTTATTTGTATAGCGCTTTTCATACAACATTGGCATTTGTGCTTTACAGATTTAAATGACCATCCCAAACCCAAAATAAAAACATGATCAAAACTAACCCAATCATGGGAGCCATCTATATCGGCAGCAGCCAAGGCACTGACCCAGGGCGGAGGAAAGGCTGAAACCCCCACCTCCAGCTAAGCACTACTCGGAGAGCACCCAGGCAGTCGCAGCTGACTATGGCCCCCGAGGCAGACGGCTCCCACAGAGGAAACACTGGGAGGAAGATTAAAATAAATTAAAATATTTAATAAAATTAGATTAAATAATAAAATACTGATAAAAATGTTGAGACTGGCAACATTTTAAATTATTTTGTGTTGAATGATAAGATGTGATCAAATAAAACATGCAGATCATTTAAAAGATATTAATAAATAATAATCAGTTAAAGGTTTGGCTGAAAAGGTGAGTTTTGAGCCTGCACTTAAAAACATGAACATTCTCTGTGGCCCTGAAGTCCTCTAGCAGCCTGTTCCAGAGTTGAGGGCTATTATGAAAAGACGCCTCTCTTTTTGGGAATGGGTGATAGTTAATTCTAGTCTGTTATGATCCATAGCTATTTGTACATTTAGTTTAACTTATGTTTTAATGATTTTTTTATCTATTCAGATGTTGTCATAGTATTTTTCTGGTTTATTATTTTGCCTCTTAAGACATTTTTTGGGTGCATGTGTGTTTAGTTTCTTTCTGATTAGTTTTTGTACCTTCAGATTTCTCTTCTCTGTTCATTTTCAGACCTGCCATTCTGCTTTCCTTCCCAGCTTCAATTCATCTTCTGCTCAAACTCTCTCCCCACCTGTATCTGTTCAGTAATGGATGATCTCCTCAGGTCCCTGTCTCATTCTCCGTATATTTAAACACTAATTTGCTCATCTGTTCAACTTCACTGGTTCCTCCATCATACTTTCTCATTCCTCGACTACCCTCCTCCTTCTTCTGTCATGTTGCCTACTTGTCACCGTTGTTTTGCCTGTTTAGTCTCCATGTAAGTTTCTTTCATTACACCCTATTCAAGTAACCTCCAAATGGCCAGTCAAAATTTATGTTCCTACTTCAATACAATACCACATAAAATAATTTGGAGTGCAAATTTTCACTACTTCGCCATGTTTTGTGATCATACTGTATAGTTTCCTTTTTGTTTTGTTGAGTTTCATTCATGTAAAGCCATTTGAACAGCATTGTTACTGAAATGTTATCTTCAAATAAACTTGACTTGACGTATGGTGAAGACTTATAACCTTCAGCTCTGCTTTACACATCAGATAAACTTCAGCTCTGCTTCCTTTACACATCAGATAAATGGTTTCCATGTTTTAATCGTAGCATCAGTGTTCTTAGGCTCTGATCATATGACCTACGCTTCTTGAAACTGGTGCATATTAACGATCCATGGATTTTAAAAGTATTTTCTTATGATCATAGCACAAACTATTTGCTTCATTTCAGGATTTAGTTCAAGTTTTTCATTATCTGAGCAGAATGTCTTACAGGCAGAGAAAAAAAATCTAAACAACAGTAAAATTTTCTGTTCCAGCCTCTGTGGGTTTGCATGAGCATACCGAAAGATGCTTATCTGGATTTATGATTGAGCAACATTATCAGTGTAGCTTGAAGTGAATGTGGCTTCTTATGGTAAATCTAAGATCTAAGATTTTCATCAGAACTCTTTTGGATCAACTGAAGGCTTTTATTAGCATTTTTGGGACTTCCTGATAATAATATCCAAAGTAGTCCAGCCTTGAAGTAACAAATGCATGCACTAGTTTCTCAGCATCACTACTGGACAGGATGTTTCTAATTTTAGCAATATTCCAGAGGTGAAAAACGTAAAGAAACCTGTTTATTATGAGATTTGAATCCCATGTCTTGGTCAAAAATTACACCATGATTCTTTACATACACAACAACACGACGCAGGCGACTGTCTACTGGTGCAACATGTCGGTCCACGAGGCATGAATGCTACAAGTCAATCTGCCGGTATCCCTTGAATAGCAAACTTTGTAAATAAATTCACTGTTTGATGTGTAACTGGTTTAAAATGACTTTCTGAAGTGCCTTAAGAGGACATTTGTTGTGAATTAGTGTGATTTTTTTCTGGGTTTTACATGTCTGTTTTTATCTGACTTCTACAACTGAATGACGCTACTGATAAAAAATGTATTTCACTTTTTTATTGTTTTTACTTCAATCTATATTAGCTATAATCGTAAGTACTTATTTTGCTTTGTTTTTTATAAATATAAAATAATTTTCTAATTGATTTGTTTTTCCCCTTAAAGAAGTTAAGTGCTGTTTTTTATTTAAAATAGTTCTATTGTTAGACTTTCACATACAACTAAATTTAACAAAGTCTACATTAAGGCAGCTTTGTTTCAACTGGGCCAGATAGTAAGAAAGGGTTTTTTTCTGGTCGTCATGCTTCCTGGAATCCAATGATGCCTACTCATTTACAAAGGGCTAGAGAAAGATTTTACCTGACTTTCATCCCCTGCCAAACTGTTTAGAAACCCTGATGAGATGTGCCGTGCGTGTGGCTGAAACACTAAACTCTCATGTGAAAGCAGTTAGAAAGTCACACAAACCCTCATGAGAGGTAATGATGTAAAAAATTCTGTTTCCAAATCTCTCTCCTGAATCAAATTAACATGTTGAATTATTATGAGATTTATTGGTTGCCATAACGTAAATTTATTACATAATGTAGTCATGAAGTCATTACAGCAATATTTCTTTTTTATTCATGAAAACGACAGATTTGTGTATGATGGCTGCAGGGCATCTTGCACATATGTTTACCCTTTCAAAACTGACAGAAATTTTTTAAAAATAAAATAATTGTTGACATTAAAAATATAACATAAGCTCAAATATATTAAGATGATTAAAATTAAATATAATAATTCACTTGACTTATCCAGTCACAGCAGCTAAGATTATTTTTCCTCCATGGACACATCAGCAACAACTTGTCCCCCCCTCTCAGACACACAACTCTGTATATTTTTCTGTGGGGAAATAAGTTCACTTCTGGACTAGAATAGCCCAGCCGGGATCATGTGAAGAAACACTTTTCAGGTGTAAGAATCACTACCCTCTGTTTATTAAACTGTGTGCACTGATTCGGGGTCCTGCAGAAAAGTGTAGACATATGATGAGTCATTGAAGCCGGGGACATGTCCGTAGCATGATTTATAAATGACTGTTTTGTCCCCACCACTTAAAAACCTGATTTTTATTTAAAACAGTGCATTCCAGGGCTGTGTGCTCCCCCCTCTGCTCTTCATCCTTTACACCGATGACTGCAGATCCACACAGCCTAACTGCCACCATGTAAAATACACGGACGACACAGCTCTCCTCTCACTACTGTCAGGCTCTTTGCAACATCAAGGAGCTGCTCTTCAGGAGTTTGAAGAGTGGTGATGACCTTCTCCAGTAGACAGGGGGATCTGGCCTCTTTAGTCACCACCACCATCCATGGGAAGCCAGTGGAGGTAGTTGAACAGTAAAAATATCCGGGAACCATCTTTGACCACATCCTGAAATTCTCTGCTAACACAGAGGAGATTCTCAGGAGGTACCATCAACGGCTATCCTCCTTAGGAAACTCAACTCCTTTGGAGTCAGCACACCCATCATGATGACTTTCTACTACACCTTATTGGAAAGCATCATGGCTTTCTCCATTACATGCTGGTTCCACTCTCTCAGTCTCCAGAACAGGAATAGATTGCAGCACACTGCATCAGTGTGCTCAAAAATCATTGGCCTGCCTGTCAGAACTTTAGCAGACATTTTTAGTCAACAGGCCCTGAGACAGGCAGCCAAAATCATCTACGACTCCACTTACATTATTCACCCTGCATTTCAGTGGCTCCCCTCTGGGTGGCGCCTGCGCTGCACTTTCTGCAGGACAGAGGAGGAGAGCCACCTTTGTTCCCAAAGCCACTCTGCTTTTAACTCCAGTCGATAAGACCTAATAACCATCAACACAGACTATTATTACTGTTGATACTTTATTTATTTTATTCATTCATAGGTAGGCCTATTTATTATTTTGTTTAGTCCATTTTTTTTAATACGGGTCTGTTCATGTCTGGTCCTATATGTTATGCTGCTCACTTGTATTTTAATTTCCCCTGGGGGATAAATAAAGTTTATTCTGATTCTTCTCATCCACCAGCACAGTTTTCATATAATCAGTATCCGAACTGATTGGTATGCCACTCTTTTATACAGATTCCCTATGTGCGAATCCTTCTTTTTAGATATTGATCTTACATTCAAGAAAGACTTGCATTCAAAAGTGGGTAGTTTTAACAGGTAACTGATTAAGTCCTCAATGCAACATGTTCTAATTATGCTGCGCCACCAGCTCCATGCATCTCAGAAGCAAGACCCTGGGCCCTCATTTATCAAGCGTACTTACGCACAGATCCGTGCGTATGGCGTGCGTAGGAACAATTCTACTTGAGCATAGAAATATAAGTTCCTAAATATAAGTACAGTTCTGATTGTTCGTACACACAGCATCTACTGTTAGAACGGAGGAACTGCAACACTGAAACAGTTTTACTTTGACAGAATTTTTCTCTCAGCAGTTTATCGCCTCCACCAAGTAGTTCATGCTGGCGTCTGTCTAATGTTATCACGAAATAACGAAAAAGTTAAGGACGGATTAGCAATAAACTTTCAGGAAATGTTTGAAATGTGCCAAGAAATACACAATTTAATGTTGGGTTGATCATGCATGACAATCCCGTCACTCGCAATCTGCGCTCTGCAGCCGCAGCCCCCTCCCGTTTATTTGTTAATTTATTACACCATGCGCGATCATTTAGTCACACCTTTAATTAAAAATTTTGCAAACTGCACCGTGACAACTAAATGATCCTGCTTATTAGTGAAGCAGATTGTCCTTTTTTCCTTGCGTAGGCCTACTGATGGCAGCACAATCCGTGTCTCCAATTACGCACGGCCACATACGTTTTCGCCGCATTTTTTATGTCTGCTCTCCAGCAGAAATACAACAATTGCGTGCTGGGAGGAATTAAGGAGAGAAACCGCTGAAAGCAAAAAAATATCGGCGGTGAAATTAATTTATATTAACTTACTTTTTTTAGGTCTGTAAATCATGAATACTTTTTTTATTGCCCCACCTATGTTTTACCTCGATCTCTGTATCCCTGAAATTTTATATTTTCTCTCTTGGAAATTATTTTAAGGAAGAACGTGAGGACTCAATGCATTTGACAGATGATGTGGTGCTACCAAAATATGGTTCATTGCGGGCGTTTCTGTATGCAAATGACTGTGAACGGGCACGAGACCAGAGTATGCACAAGGGATTTATCAACACATGATTGCGGAGGAACGTGCGTACGAGTGGCCACCTCACATTTCATAAATATAAATATTTTTGACTGTTCCTATAACTTTTTTTATTTTATTTGTAGGATAGAATATATGTTTCTACGAACGTTTGATAAATGAGGGCCTGCAGGGCTGCTGGTTGTCTCACTTTCTGCTCTGCTGTTAATTGCTCAATGTTTCAATGTTTTTCAGATAAGGCTAATTAGCCTAGTTAAAATAATAGTTCAGAAAATGAACTGGGGAAAGATTTTAAACACCGAATAAATATATCCACATGCATTTTGAACATTAGGAACAAAGATGAGTGATTTTTTTGTTTTTATTTTAGCAAAACATAAGTTCTTTCTCCAATGCTTTAATTTTAGCAGTACACATTCCATATTATACATATTTATTACATCAGTTTGCTAAACTCTTGGGCTTAACACATGGAAGATTGATTATTATTTATCCTTTAATCAAATCTATTAATAAAAAAGTTACACAATTTCATAACATCTTATTTATTAAACAAAAATGCTTGACGACCCTGAATAAGATGGCATTCCAGTGGAGGAACGTTTTCCACGTCCTGCTACCAACTTCTGCATCAGTTCTGTTGCTCTTTCTGTGTCTCTGCTGCCTTCTCCAAACCCCAGGCTGTCTCAGCAGATAACCGCTTATGCTGAGCCTGGTTCTGCTGGAGGTTTCTTCCTGTTAAAAGGGAGTTTTTCCTCTCCACTGTTGCTTCATGCTTGCTCAATGTGAGGGATTGCTGAGAAGTCCCGACGCAATCTTCTTTGGTTCTCTAATTCCTAGATTAAACATTGTATTGTAATAACTTTTCTTGTAAAGTGCCTTGAGATGACATTTGTTGTGAAATGAAGCTATATAAATAAACTGAATTGAATTGAAATTACTTACCATTTCTTAAGAAACTATTGGTACAAAAAATTGATTAAAATCGGAAATATGATTGTTTGCCGACTTTGTTTTTATATTTAGCAACTTTTTAGACCCCACTAGTGACAAATCTTTCAAATCATACATTTTAAAATGAACTTGTTCAATGCATATTTCATAATTCAAATCTGTTGACCTAAGTTCACAACTTGAAATAGGAACTAGTTCATAGTTTTTCTTTTTTCCCATAATGTTGTAACGAGCTATTTCCTTCAGAATATTGACATTTTCCAGTTGTAACCACCCATTATGTCCGCATGTACTCATCTGCAACTTTTACCCCATACGGTATTTTCTAAAAAAAAAAAGCTTTTTAATATTGTTTTTGAGGAATTTATAAAATGTCTGAGATAGGAACCATCCTGGGTTAGAAAACTAAGGCTGTAACTAATAGCAATAATCCAAGGGCAAAACATTAACTTTAGTCAGTTTTCAATTTCTGTAAATGTATTTTCTGACTTGTTTGCCCGAAGATAATTTACAGAAGTTAAGTTAGAAAATGCAACAATTAGTCCAAATGAATAAATTAGGTTGTGATTATTTACTTAAGCTTGTGAAAGCTTGGCATTCCATTTTTGTCTTAAAGGCTGGAGGTCTCCCACAATATAATGTCATTTCAGGTTGTCTAGCTGCAGGTGGGAGTTAAAGATGACAGAGCTGCTGCTACTGTACCACGTTATCCGGTTTTGAGTGGTAGAGGATCTGTTTTGTTTTGGTACATCGTTGCAGTGTCTTTTATATGTATTTTTTTAAAGCAAAGTTAACACAAAAATGTAAGAACAAAAATGTCCCACCTGGATCATCACTAGCCTCTGGCAGGGCACAGGCATGTCACCAAGCACACACCATCATTCTCCTGGAATGATGCTGCGCTCTGGCACAGAGCCTGGAATTTTTGTGTCTTCTTTTACCTATCTGTTGCACCCAAACCAGTTGGGCCTGGAGTTATTCAAAGAAGACACATAAATGATACAACAAGGACACAGTTTATGGAATTGATCAGATTTGAAAATCCCCCATGTTCAAATGTTGATAATCTACTGGACTCTTACACCTCAAGGGTTGTAAATGTTTTGGATACTTTTGCTCCTGTAAAGATTAAATTGATTAACACTGAGCAAAAGGAACATTGGAGAAATTAAGTTTCGGTCAAGGCACAAAAAAGGGAGAGCCGCAAAGCCGAACGGAGCAAGGGAGAAGTATTTCTCTGAAATAATCACAAACTGCAGAAACAATTCTCATGTTCTGTTTGCCACACTGAACAGATTAACTAATCCACAACAAACAAATGAAACTGTGGGTTGGAACTGTGTTGTTTGTTTAGGTCCACATCCACTGTTAAGAGTTATGCAAACTCCTTCTGAACTGGCTCTACCAGCCCTAATACACCCCACGAATGCTCCTATCGGGAAAATACTTTCCCTGTAACAGATAAAAGAAATGCTCCTCCCTACTTCAATTCTGATGTAGCCCTCAACAGTTTCACCTGTTTTACTAACGCAACTAAAGGTAAAATGTTTGTAGGTTCTGTTAATGCTTTTACTGCAGGTTTATGTACTTCTGTAACCTTAATTATGCCTGTAACTCTGCTTACTGATTTTGACACTCCAGACCAGGAAGCTAATCATCACAGGGCTAAAAGATGAAAAAAGGTGGTGTTTGTCCTATTTTTGGTGATCAGTGCTGTTCATCTATTCTCTATCTTAACCTATCTCTATCTTATGTAAAGATACATAAGATAGAGATAGGTTAAAGTAGCGAGAAAAAAGAAAAAACGACAGAGGGCTAGGGATTTTTTAACATATCAAGATCATCTATCATTGTACAGAATTTCACTGCATTCTTTCCTTTCATATGTTTAAGAGATGAAAAGTAACAGTACCGCTCTGTTCTTGTGTATGAAGAACTTTCCAAGTATAACTATGGAGTTGATCAACACATTGTGACCGTTATCTTTTACTGTACAATAAAACCATTTAAAACATTTTCTTTTTTATTGTGTGACAGTATGGTCCTGTCACAATGGCTTCAATTGATTATGTGCCCTGGCTCCTTGGCCCCGGGTATATCCCTTTGGCTGACTGGTTAGCTCACATGGCTCCGCGAGATCGAATCCATCCCAGGCCCTTGTTGTGTACCTTGCCACATTTGAAACAGTGACAGGCAGATATTTAGACAACCACGACTTTCGGAGGTGTACATTAACACTTTTTATCGTACACCCTCCAGCCAATCAGAATCGAGAATTCACCTCCACCATGGTATAATACAAAAATATCGGCCCCGATATTGGTATCGGTGCATCCCAAGTAATAATAGAAATAGAGCTGAGTCAGAATCAGAATCAGAATCAGAATCAGTTTATTGGCCAAGTATGTCACATACAAGGAATTTGACTCCGGCAAACTTTTTTCTCCAGTACAGAACTTGAATAAGTGAAATAAAAAAAGAAAAAAAGAAAAATAAGAACAAAAATAAGTAAAAATACAAATAAATATCAGATCGTAAATAATAAAGGATAATATATACACCAAGCCGGGGTTATTTTACAGTGAGTATGTACAGAAGTGCAGAGTTATAGTTTATTGTTATGTGAGTGCACTCACACACTGTGACTAGACAGAGTTCGTCAGAGCGACAGCCTGGGGGAAAAAACTGTTTTTGTGTCGGGTGGTTTTGGCGTACAACGCTCTGTAACGCCGACCTGAGGGGAGGAGCCTAAACAGATTGTGGCCAGGGTGTGAGGGGTCAGAGGTGATTTTCCTGGCCCGCTTCCTGACCCTGGCCCGGAATAGGTCCTGAATGGAGGGAAGATCGGTTCCTATGATCCTCTCTGCAGTCCTGACTGTTCTCTGCAGTCTGTCCTTGTCTTGCCTGGTGACGGATCCGAACCAGACAGAGATGGATGAGGTCAGGACAGACTGGACTATTGCTGTGTAGAAGATGATCAGCAGCTCCTGGGGCAGGTTGAACTTCCTGAGCTGACGCAGAAAGTACAGCCTTTGCTGGGCCTTTTTCCTTATTATGTTGATGTGTGAGGTCCACTTCAGGTCCCGTGTGATGGTGGATCCTAGGAACCTGAAAGACTCCACTGTGGGGACTGGCTTGTTGAGGATCATGAGAGGAGATGTTGATGGTGGTCTCTTCCTGAAGTCCACTGTCATCTCCACAGTTTTGAGCGGGTTTAGCTCCAGGTGGTTCTGACTGCACCAGAGAACCAGCTGTTCCACTTCCTTTCTGTACACAGACTCGTCGCCGTCGCGGATGAGTCCAATGACGGTGGTGTCATCTGCAAACTTCAGGAGTTTCACAGAAGGGTCCCTCGACGTGCAGTCAGTGGTGTAAAGGGAGAAGAGCAGTGGGGAGAGAACACATCCCTGGGGGGCGCCGATGCTGAGGGAACGGGAGCTGGATGTGAACTTACCCAGTTTCACCTGCTGCCTCCTGTCAGTCAGGAAACTGGTAATCCACTGACAGGTGGATGGAGGCACGGTGAGCTGGGACAGTTTTTGGTGGAGGAGCTCTGGGACAATGGTGTTAAACGCAGAGCTGAAGTCCACAAACAGGACCCGAGCGTAGGTACCTGCAGAGTCTAGATGGTGCAGGATGTAGTGTAGAGCCATGTTGACGGCATCATCCACTGACCTGTTTGATCTGTAGGCGAACTGCAGGGGGTCTAGCAGGGGATCTGTGATGTCCTTCAGGTGGGTCAGTACCAGACGCTCAAAGGATTTCATGACCACAGATGTTA
This sequence comes from Apricaphanius iberus, assembly GCA_028564705.1. Taxonomy (NCBI): domain Eukaryota; kingdom Metazoa; phylum Chordata; class Actinopteri; order Cyprinodontiformes; family Aphaniidae; genus Apricaphanius; species Apricaphanius iberus. The sequence goes on from JAPXFQ010001340.1 coordinate 613,847, forward strand.
GGGCAACTGGTCTGTAGTCATTTAATCCAGTGACTGGGGACTTCTTGGGAACCGGTATGATGGTGGAGCGTTTGAGGCAGGAGGGGACCTCACACAGCTCCAGGGAGTTATTGAAGATCTGGGTGAAGATGGGAGCCAGCTGGTCAGCACAGAATTTCAGAGAGGCTGGGGACACTCCGTCTGGTCCCTGAGCCTTTTTAATTTTCTGTCTCTGAAATAGCTGGTGCACGTCCTGTTCGCAGATCGTCAAGGCAGGTACGTGGGTGGTTTGGGGTGAAGCTGGGTCTTTTGTGATGGAGTCATGGTGGGAAATAAGAAGCTGAAAGTGGATTAGACAAAATAAATGACCACAGTGAAGCCAATCTAAATAGGGTGATGGTTAGTCATCTTTTAACATTCAATACTGTCAAATAATCAATTTGATATAACCAATAATCATCAGTTCAGATACAAATTAACTATTCACGTAAGTTTTAGTATTCTACCTGATATCTTAACTTCAGCATGTAAATTTACCCAGAATACCTCTGACTGACACCCTGATGGAGAACAGGATTTATTTCAAGTCTGCTTTAAAAAATGAAATGATAATGACAATGATTTGTTACTGAAGCAGGAAGGAGCTGTAGAGTTAATTATATATAAGTAGAAGTTCATTCATGTTGTTGATGCTAAGCTTTTTTTTTCATTGTTGGAGATCAGAGAGAACCAAAGCTTTTTTATCTTCCTTTTTCCTCAATTTTATTTTTGTATCAATAAAATACAAAAAAAACAAAAAAAAAAACATGACAGGGTTTGGAGAGGTTTCCGTAAAAGCTAACCTTGCATCAGCCAGATCTATGTGTAGCCCCGCCCATACACATTTCTCCTGAGTTTGGAAAACTCAAAATCTCGCATGAATCTATTTTGGAGAGCAAAGAAACAGCTGCTTGGTGGAAGAAAACCCATGTGGCTGAAAATGTCACTTGCTGGATTTATTTATTTTTTTCAGTCACGCATCACTGATTTATGGGTTTGACTAAGGTTGTTTTCAAATGGGCCTCAAGTCCATATTCGGTTATGACGCGCCAAATGTAACATGCCTTATTTCGTGGACGGAACAACTTTTGTTTCACGAAATGTATATATACATTACGAAACCACGTTATATCGTAACGCTGTTTGTCCACGGAATACTCATCTTGGTTTGCATTGTGTCCACAAAACACTGAGGAGAGCACATCGTTTCGTGGACAAAATTGACTGGCGGCCTTTTCCTTTCGTGGATATGAGGCTGAATGCACTATTCACTGTCGTAGACCAAATAAACTTTCATCTACAAAAGTATTGTGTTGTGTTACAGAAATTATTATGTGTACAAAAGGGATTTATTCCCTAACTCTGCAGTTACAAAAGACATTCCGTTCACAAAATAGTAATTTCATAACTTACAAAATTCATTCAGTGACGTATGCTTTCATTACGTGGACGAAATGCATAATAGAATCACGAAATAAGTTAACAGAGGCTAGCATGGCACTATGTTGTTGTATTTGAGAGCTAATGCTGTCCATGTGGTCATTTAGTCTTTGTCCAAGTTTATTTATGGCCGACAAGATTTCTTCCTTTAAAGCATCACATGGACTTTCTACGGGTGTATCTTTTGTTTTTTTTCCTGTTGTTTTTTTTCTGGTGTGTTTGCTGGCATGAGGTTCTCACTGCCCCGCTTAGCAGAGGAGCTAGCCCACTCCGTTTGCATAGCATAGTCATGCTCCACTGCTCTTTCCAACTGCTTAAACGGAAGGTATTCAACCACAGACAGGTTCTTTGCATTCTTCATCTTGTTAACAGGAGACTACACCTCAGTCTTGGTATTATATCATGGAGATATCAGTCTTATATGATAACCAGTCCGGGACGGTGAGCAGCTTCAGTAGAACGCGACCACTCCGCTCGTCATTCCACCGGAAGTTGCTGTTATCTGAATATTAACCAGCTAATAATCTCCAACGGTCGCCATGTTTATTTCACTTCTTCTTTGGCAATATCTGGTCTATATCTGTACTCTTCCCCCTAGCGGGATTCTTCAGTACTACATGCAAAGCCAGTACAAGATGCAATTTGCTGCTTGTGTCAACATGAGGTTAAAAAAAGTATACTTTCAGCTTTAGAACATCAAGAATGTCTAATAGAATCATAATTATTTTCATTATTTTCATATAATTCACCTGTTTCTGGGAAAAACAACATGATGCATTCCATATGACAGTAAAATGGGCCATTTAAAGCACATTTTTATATTATTCATTCTTATAAGATAATGTGGATATGAACTGCCTTACATGGAAATAAAATACAGTTAAATACCGTAATACCGATATTTTTAAATATACAGTGATATGAAAATTTTGCCATACTGCCCAGCCCTACATGCTGATTGGGTCGGGGACCTGGGTTGGGTGGGTAGCTGCTCTAGCTGCTGTGAGGGTCTTATATATATATATATATATATATATATATATATATATATATATATATATATATATATATATATATATATTATTACAATATACATTTAGTTATGTATATTTATCCTCATTTCTAAGGACTTCTGTGATGCTCCTCTGCTGTCTGCATGCGATGTACACAAGCGTACGTGAAGCGTGAATGTTACACCATATGTAATTTCCCCTTATCCATATAGCTGTTATCTTTGGGTTAAAACTAGCAGAGGGACATGACTGGGACTCAGTGAAACTGGTGATTTTAGTGTGTAGTTGTTTATTTTAGACAGAAAATATTTTGCACAGGTCGGATCAGCTAGTGGTATCTTCAAGCAGTGAGCCAACATTCTGGACTCAGCGGGGTTAGTATCTGCTCCGACAGACCAGGACCTGGGCTGGCCGAGCTAGCATGCAGGGCTGGGAGCGCCCTGGGTCGACTGCAGTTTTGTCGCTATAAATCAATAAAAATAATAAATATCAGCTATCAGTGAGTCAGGCTGTTTTATAGCAAGCACCTGCCGCTCTTAAGCCCCCCACACTGGTGGGCACGACATGGAATGAGTATCAGCAGAATGAAACTAAAAAGCAGCAGAAGTGGAAAAAAAGGTTTGCATTGAAAAAAAAGATTGCCATTGAAAGAAAATATGAAATTATAAACATTTGATTGTAAGTGAGTTCATTGTTGTAATGCATATATTTTGAGTTTCATTTACATTTTTTTCACTTTCAATTTTTATTTCACTTTTAATACAGACATTTTCACTACATTTATTTCAGATTCAAAATTAAGATTTTCGGTTACAATTATATTTTTCAATGCCAAATTTTATTTTCAGAGCCAATATTTCTTTTCAGTTTCATCTCAAGCTGGTATCGTTATAACCCCATAGTATAGCTACACGCTACGTAATGATATAAACAAACCCACAGTTTTGAGACGAGCCATGGCAGATCCACCAGAGAAACCAAAGAAGACGTTTTCAGAAGAAGTTAGCAAAATGAACTGGGCTGCTGAAGCTGAAAGCTGCTGGAGCTTCAATGCTGAAGGCTTGTTAACCTCTACACACCAGCGAGCAAATGGATGTAGCCGCTTTGGAGCTGGACAATTCAACTAAGCCAGCTTCTAAACCGCAAAGTAGAAGCTATCAGAAGAAGCGAGCGAAAGAAACGGGACCGCAAAAGCAGCTAGAGCTTCATTGCTGCAGAAGGCTTGTTAACCTCTGATTCATACCCGTTGTGTTCCCCGGTATGATACGGGGGTAAAGACATTTGTAGCATGCTGAGCCGCACAGCTGGATGATAGGAGCCAACCATAGGAAACACAGACCAGTGCAGACCCTTACCTTCACTGCTGTGAAAGATCTTTTCTGTGAAACGGTGATTCAATATAGGTCAAATTAGGATTAGCTTCTAAAACCCACTGTTACAACTTTTCAATTTTGTGTGCTCAGCCGCTATGAGATGATATGAATGCTGAAGTAGCTGTGCTGCTACAGGATTGGTAAGTAACTGCTTGCTTCTGGGTTATTTGGGCGTGATGTGATACAGTGCCGGGGAAATTGATGATTTATCAACTAACACGGCATTAGTTTGTTTTGCTGTTTTAGCTGGTGAGTTTGTAAAACCATCAGTAGACTTGTTAGGAAGCGCTCCAAAGAAATTATTTTACGAAAGTGACGTTATGCTGCAAGCGAAGAGAGGATGAAAGAGGGCAAATATCTGCAAAGTTACAGTGTGTGTCTTTAGAAATAGGCTTAGGACCTACCTTTTTAGTTTGACAATTATTTAAGTAATTTTATTTATCTAATTGTTATCTTATATCTATTTTGTCAAATATAATTTTTTATGGGTTATATTTATTTGTTAAAGATATGTGTAACTAACGTGTTTTTACGAGTTGTTTTATACGGACCAACTCCAGTGTTTCCTTCATGGCAATCCAGTTTAGGCATGGCGGTTACTGCCATTGGGATCACTTCCAGTGTGGATGTCCAGTAGTGTCACTCTAGGTGGTTATTTTTATTTTAGGTTCTTATAAAGAGATAGAAATAGATTGAACAGTGTTTTTTGCAATTTTTCAAAAATTTTCACAGGCTAAAACCTTCCTACATGTGTTACAACAATTGATGGACCCATTCCCAACCAAATTACTTAAAAGAAGCATCAACTTTAAATACTGCAACTATTTTAGATCTGATGAATCCATCACTGGTAAATGGATTTACTTTAGGTTAGCATAAGTCATTAAATGGGAACAGCTATATTTTCTTGTGCAAAAGTGGAAAAAAAACCACTTTCAACAAAAAACTATTCAATGTGCTTTACTTTATTAGAGGATGAAATGATGAAAGTAGCAATACAAGCATTAAACAACATTATAGACACATCTCATGACACATTGAAACATAAGATATTCCAGGTATTATTAATAATTTACTCAAAAGCAACTAAACAGATCTTTTTTAGCTTTGATTGAAAGTTTATCTGTGTTTCAGTAGCTTTGCAGTGGTCTGGAAGTTTGTTCCAGATAAGAGGAGCATAGAAACTAAAAGCTGTTTCTCAATGCCTAGTTTTAGTTCTATGGATGATGAGTAGACTAGAATTCCAGATTTCAGGTCTGCAACAAATGTCTAAGCATGAGCTTTCTTACCAGTTTCTAACTCAAAACTCTCAGATCTTTGCTGTAATTTGCTTAAATCTTTTTGGGAGGAATAAAGTGGGGGTAGAAAGTTTTGGCACCCCCAGGTAAACATTTGTATTAATGTGCATTAGCAAGCCAAGGAAAGATGGAAACGTCTCCAAAAGGAGTTCAATTGCAGATGAGACATTCTTATAATGTCAAAAAAGTTAGATTTTATTTTAATCATTTACACTTTAAAAAAAAACAGAACACAAAATAATGGTGTCTACAAAAGTTTAGGCACCCCGCAGAGTTAATACCTTGTGCTGCCCCTTTTGGACAGCTGAAACCTGACAGTGGCATGGATTGTTCACAATCATCGTTTGGAAAGACCAGGCAATATCAGTCTCAAAGGCTTTAAAAGCCCAGACTCATGTGCATAAACTTTCAATCCCCACTGTATGTTTGGAGGATCTTGAAACAGAATCATTAGTTCATACGTAGATACAAGCTTAAGCTATTGTTCAGTCATCTAAACCCCCGTAGGGTGAACAGATAACCAAAACAAACATGGCATTCTTCCAACATGGATATCACTAGAGGGAGCCCTCCAAACCAGACACTCACTGCCGCTTTAACACCTTTATTTAGGACAGACAGACAGACAGAGATTGATCTACTGGTTCCTTCAGAATGCAGTCTCCTCTTCTATGGAGCCCTCTACTCTGCAACCATCTTCATAATCGTTTCTCCCTGGTCCAAACTTCCAGCTTCTCCTCGCCTGGAAACAGATTAAGGTTTAGATTTAGTGCGATACTTTTTCTAACTGAACACATCATCCATGATACATGTAATACCTTGAAGTAGAGGACAAGAACAGAACCAATCCCACCAAATAGGACAATCAGCCTGATGATAAAAGTTCCTAAAAATGAATGAAAAAGATTCAGCTTTATGGAGAAAAAATACGCTCATAACTTCGGCGTGTGCATAATACCTGATTTGTAACTTTTGTCAGCCTGTATGTGTTTAACTTTGATGTGTAAAACCAGATTTTTAAACAGTAAAATAAATGTGTGTAAATTTGGGTACTTGCAAGTGTGTGTTCAAATGTACACAAAAGTATTTAAAAAAATCTCAAGTACAAAATCCATTTACACATGCACAATTACAAATTACACTAACTAATCGCCTGATACACAGACAAAACCACATTTACACACAGATCAGAACTATAAGTGCACAAGGGGTTTTAAGACTAATTTCATGTCTCAAGATTGGGCCTACATTATGCTGGTAGAATTCTTCAACATCATCATTGTCGTCTTGAGCAAATGGATCTCCATTTAAAACATTTTCTGACATGCTGAATGCTCAAGTCATGATAGAAACTTAGCTAACACCAAGTCTGGTTCTAAACTGAAACTGATAAATGTAGTTCTCCTGTTCTATCAATGCTAATAACAGACATCTGATATAGAAGGGGGCCGGAAATTAAATTGAGAACCATCGCCCACCAGGAGGTGTCTGGGCACCTTGAGGGTAGTATTCCGGTGATTATGAACTGCAGATCCCATTATATTAAAATTAAACATTACCGCATTCAACCAAACCTCAAATTGATTATGTGAAAGAACAATCTGCTAATCACCAACAGATCTCTTAAAGTGACAGTGTGTAGTTTTTGCAGAACATCTTTGAAAATAGCCATTCAAATATTATGTAATAATAATTACGTAAAGCACATTAAGTGGCAAAATATTGGCGATATTGTAAAATATGACTTTAAAAATCAGTTTTAAAATACATAGGCACAGGTCCTCTTTTATGGGGAAAGCCATATAGGATGACGTCTTTACTTCTAAAAGAGCCCGGACGGACAAAGCGCAGGGAACACGCCCGCTATTAAAATATTGATTTCCCCCCAAAATGCAAAAACGTTTCGCCATAAATACATTTTTACCTGTTCTCTAGTTCCAAGCGATGAAAGAGATACTGACGTACTTGTCATGTTGCTGCAAGTAAATAATTCTCAGGGAATTGAGCCTTTGAAAATAGCAGTAGTTGGACCTCCGTTGTTGAGTTTCTGACTCGAAGACACAGATAACGCAGGCTTGTGATAATTTAGGTTTGCACTGCCCCCTACTGGCCGAAAATTACACACTGTGCCTTTAAACTAGTATCATTAAACATCAGATCTGTTCTAATTATTGACTTCGTCACTGAACAAAATGTCAGTCTGTTTTTTTAGAAACATGGTTAGATGTAAATACTGAAACATCTGCATTTATAGTATCTACTCTAATTACAACTTCCTATGCAAGAGCAGGAAACACAGATGAGGCGGAGGCGCAGCTACAACTTTTAATAATTCACTAAACTTTAAAAAGATATTTGACACTCTTGAATACCTAGCGACCCAGATAAAAGAACCCAACAAAGCTTTATTTCTAAGTCATATAAACCCGCAAAACTTAACAAAAAGTTATTTAATAATCTCAGTGACCTTAAAGTAATTTGCATCGACTATGACCAATCAATCATTGTGGGAGATTTCAACATCCATACCGACAACCCCCAAGACAATTAAGCAAAAACATGAAATCATACCCTCCATAACTTCGGCCTGACCCAACATATCAAACAGCCAACACACAATCGAGGACACACTCTGGACGTAAAGGGATATATCACCCTTAAGTAATATTTTCTGTTTCTATATTCCCCAGAGTTAGATTATTGAGAAAAAAAGCATTTTGTAACCAGTCCATCATTCTTCTTATCTGGTCTGTTTGCTTTAGCTTACCATAAAACATTGTAAGTGAATGGGAAACACTAGCAAACTGGTTGTTACCATTCACTTGATCATCCCCCAGCACAAGCTCAGTAAACTGGTTTATGAATTTCTCTCATAATTTTCAAACATTATTGGTATAATCACTTCGAGTAAAGTTGAAGTAGTTGTAGGTAGAAAAAAGTCTTAGTGGACTGGCAATCCACTGGCAGTGAAAAAAGGAGGCGTCGCCAAGCCGAGAGAAAATGGCCGGAAACCCGACTCCAGGCTCACTATGAGATTTACAAAGATGGACTGAAATTTTTTTATTTATCTTTAAAACATGCAAGGAAATCTTTTTTTCCCCTGACAACATTAACAGAAACACAAATTATGTGTGGACCAATTAATCCTCCAGTTTCAGTAGCTCCTTAACTAAACTCTATCAGGGCTTGCAATTAATTTCCCAGCTTCTTTACTGAAAAGATTATGAAATTAGAAGTACAATCTGAATGACATAAACTGATGTTATTTAACATGATAGAGATAATCCACATGCTGCGGATAGTCTTTTAACTAACATTATAATTTTAGTAAATTTTACCATAAAAGCTACAAATAACATACTGAATAAAGTTAATGTTATTCAACATGCTAGTGATAGGCCAGATACTACTGTCAGTAATTTACTGTAGTCACCATTAGCTTTGTTGTTCATTTCGAAATCATAGCTAAAATGAACATATTGAATGAAGTAGGTTCATGTTAGTCAAAATGCTAGTGATAGCCAACGTCCTACGAAAAGGATCTGAGCTAACAGATGACCTTCATTATAGATTAGCAGGGATATATACACACCAGATTTGGACAATTTTCATTAAAATTACCTACAGGCGAATTACTACTGTGTACTTTTTTTTCTTTTAGCTCTTCAAGCTTTGAAGCAAATTCAATCCATCTTGCTGGACCTAACTCTGCAATAATACCTTTTGTTTTGGTCCAATTAATACGGCCGTTTTAAATTTTCTGAAATATTCTCTTAATATATTTGAAGTTACCAATTGTCTTTATGTTGTCTGTATATGCAATCATTAGCATATACAGACTACATAAACTACTTATATTAAGCAGAGACTCCACCTGAACTCCCGATGTACACCATGACAATCTCATAGACAGTGAGGTTAAGCGGCTGGCTCGTAGAGGAGAAGTTATGGGAGAAAACATAGACGTGGTAAACACATCTGTAGGTTCCTTGGTGGGCGTGGTCAGAAGCAGTGAATAGGAAGAGGGCGGAGTGATTAACAGCGGGCAGGGTTTGGTTCTCAGTCGAGTTGGAGGTGCTGAAGACTAGCTCGAAGGAACCACCTTCATACTGAGGTCTGATGGAGCACATGATGCTGAAATCTGAGCCTATATGGAGTTCAAACCCCTGTTTTCTGGCTGTGGAGACCCCGTCAGTGGAGGACGAGAGGAAGATGTGCGGCTCAACCAACAGATCTGAGAACAAAGACAAGACAACTTGATTTGTACAGCAGATTTTCATCAAGAAGGAAATTCAAGGTGTTTTGGGTGATTAGGGAATAAAATAAGAGCAGCAATAAAACAACAAAAAACATAATACACAACATTATAGACACAAGACATATGACATTCTAGCTATTGTTAATCAATTAAAGGTTGGATATGGTATATTAACACAATTACGACATCTAGAGTATTTAGGTTGTAGTCACAATGATTCCAGCTGTTGGGTTGCCTGGTTCGCTGCCGATACACCCGGTAACCAGCCTGAACTGTGTCCAGTGAGGAATGTATCCTAGAGGAGCTTAACTGACAGCTAACATTGGCAAATTTAGCAAGTGAGTTAGCTCACTGATTTAGGAGGAAAGTTGCTGTTTTCACTTGTTTGATACCATGGAAATGTTTTATGCGAGTCCATCTAGTGTAGGGTTCACCTAAATTTATTCAAGTTTCTGCTCTTCTCCAGTCACTCCTCTCCAGAGATTGATAACAATATGTCCGGGGTTTTGAAGCAGCTGCTTGACTTGCCAACTCCGTCATGTTTCCCAGTGCCAGCCGAGCTGTGCCAACCATGTAGTTGGAACATAGAGACTGTATCTGTTAAACTGCAATGACAGCTATTGCTGCCTGGTAAATGAAACATAACATCATTGTTGTGTCCCACTAAAATTTACATTTGATTATATTTTAATTCAAATATATTTGTAAGGAAATGTTGTACTTTCATTCTGCACCACACTAAACATCTCATGGAGGTATTGTTATTATTATTTTGCAGATATAGCTTTTTATGAAATCCATTTTCAACCTTTAATCAAAGATTAATAGACTGGATGATTAGTAGAATAGAGATGAAAGATCTGAGTGGTCTGGGGGATTGGTATAGTGACAACAGGTCTTCATCATAATTTTGGTAGCAATTCAGTGATTTATTTACATATTGGCTGGACAAAGACGGATACCTAATTACAAAACACGCCAGGAACGATCGTCTTTGAGTTCAAAACTTAACAGATACTGTCACACTATCTGAAACATAGGGTGTAAACATATGTAGTCCGAGTAACATAATAATTTAACATAAATAAAATGTGCTTCTTTTAAAATCTAAAATAAATAAAACAATAAAAACAATTAGCATAATTCCAAGTGCAAAAATAACACTGAACAAATGTTCGAGTTGTGACAAAACGTCCACATCTCCTCTTCCCTCAACAGGCTTTACAAATAAAAGCTGCTGATGTGTCTGAACATCCAGAGCAAACATGGTGAAACTAACGGCCACAGACATCACAGGATATCTGCAGAACAAAAAGAGTTAGATTTATTGTACTATATTGTACTATATCATTTTAATTTGTTTAAATGTTTCACCTAATATTAACAATTATTATTGCCTAAGAGTGTAAAGAATTTGATCTTAGGCTCTATATGCAAAATGAACAGTGTTTACCAATGTTTACTGCGAGTGTGCATTAAGGGAGACAGATTTATAATGCACCCAAAATTATTTAACAAAATTTATTAAGTACCATTGTTAAATTGTTATTTTGCCTCTACCTTGTAGGATACTTTTTGTGCTATTGATTGAGGATTGCTATTATCATTCCTAGATATAAAAAAAAAAAAATCTAGAGATTACGTGCCCTGACAACATCAAAGTCTATGTAAGTGCGGCTGCTCCCCTCCTTGGTGAGCTTTTATTTGTAAAGCCTGTTGAGGGAAGAGGAGATGTGGACGTTTTGTCACAACTCGAACATTTGTTCATTGTTATTTTTGCACTTGGAATTATGCTAATTGTTTTTATTGTTTTATTTATTTTAGATTTTAAAAGAAGCACATTTTATTTATGTTAAATTATTATGTTACTTGGACTACATATGTTTACACCCTATGTTCCAGATAGTGTGACAGTATCTGTTAAGTTTTGAACTCAAAGACGATCGTTCCTGGCGTGTTTTGTAATTAGGTATCCGTCTTTGTCCAGCCAATATGTCTGTCAATGTTATGTTGAAATATTAAACATATGTGTGATCTGGACCAAATCAAAGTATTTAATTTTTTTTTACTGTTCTGGTAAAATGTGTGATCATTCATTTCTAAAAAAAACACCTTTTCCCCTGTTTAAATAAGGGGGAACGGTATCTGACGGGTGTTTCTTGGCCATCAGATACCGTTTCCCCTGTTTAAATGAGGGGGAACGGTATCTGACGGGTGTTTCTTGGCCATCAGATACCGTTTCCCCTGTTTAAATGAGGGGGAACGGTATCTGACGGGTGTTTCTTGGCCATCAGATACCGTTTCCCCTGTTTTTTTTATATATATATGTGTGTGTGTGTGTGTGTGTGTGACATCATCGCATCATTATAAAGTTGTTATATCTGAAAAACCAAAACAGCACAAATGGAAATTTCTGCTGTGAACTTAGATTGACCAAAATTAGGGTATATTTTAAAAACTAAAACAGCAGAAATGATTTATTTTTTTTCTGCAGAAACCAGCACTAAGACAGCACAAATGACTGTGGCTATTTTCACTGAGTTTTGCGTAAGGGTGGGGGGCAAACTTCACGCAGGTAAGCTTTCACTGTGTCTGTAGTTGTCTTGAGGCTCAAGCACGGTTCGCTGTTATGAGCGCTGAACAAGCACGCGCGCTATTTGCCGCGTGCGAGCCGCGGAGCGGTGCGCAGACGCAGGTGAAACCGTATCTGACGGGGAAACGCGGCTCGACGTAACACCTTCAACTCTGAACTAGCTTGCGCCGACAAGACTAAAAGGAAATAAAGTTCTCTTCAAAATAAAATACCCCAATTCTCAACAGGAACTCACTTAGAGCTGATAATAAATGAAAGCAATGCATGTCTAAATAAAACATGGGGAGATAAACGCTGTCATGCACTTAGGGTTATTTACACCTGGCGACCGGCGGGCTCCGCATAAATGAACCAAACCACCAAGCAGATATTTTTCAAGTCAGAGTATTCCTCAGAAATGCTGCCCTCAAGTACCAGATTTTTTTGCCGACTTTTTGGACACTTTAGCTCCTGTTGCTCTCTATGAAGGCATTTAAATAAGAAAGCCAAAATAGAAAAAGAACTAAATTTTTAAATACACTGTTATTATAAAAGAAAAAAAAGAAAACTGTAGAATCTTGTAGACTATCAGAATATTCACTTAAAAAACTTTGTGCATTTTAGGTCATGTTTCTTCAGTTACTATATCAAGAGTGAAGAACATTTCACAGTGGATTTTAGAAGATGGACCATGTCAAGATAGCTGTAGGTGCTATTCTGAGTCCATTATTACACCTAGATTCCAGGCCTGATCAGTAGCTTCTAGCTGTATTAATTGAACAGAGAGGAAACACTGAGATAAATGGACCTGTTTTAAGGAGTAAAACGAACAACCAGTTACAAGATATCAAGAATGGACAGGACTTCATCACAGGATGGACCTTAATGATAGATATTTGTGTGTCAGTGAAATTTAGACCAATTTCTAAGAGCTGTATTTTATTAAGGTTTTCCTGGTTCTTAGTTAAAGTTAAAGTTTTATCTGTAAACACTAGAAACCTGATGGAATATTTTAAAACAACTAAACATGTGAGTGTTCAGGATTACCTGAGCAGATTATCTCAAGGCTCTGATCACTGTTTTTATCATTAGGGAAACAGTCCATTAATGCAGCTGCTGACTGGAAACAGTTAAAGTAGATTTCCCAAACTGGTCTTTCTGAAGGTTCCTTTGACATTATGGTTGAAACAACAGTACCACAGTCCAGTTCAGCACAAACTGCACTAGATAACGTCTCGTAAATAAAGGCATACGCAGGTCTCCACTGTCTCTGAAGTAATGTCTCCAGTGTCCCGGCACATCTGCTGGTCTCTCCCACCAACCTGATGGAGCCTTGATGTGAGCAGAGACAGAGAGGTCATTAATGAAGGAAGAGAACCAGTGAACAGAACCAGGTCTGCAGATCCTCCTCTACCTGAACAGGTGAGTCCAACAGCTTGACCAGATGAGCAGCTGTTTCTAACTGAACTTTTCCTGCTGCTACAGTTCAGCAAAGCAGACTCACTGCCTTCACACAGGAACTCTCTGCTCCTCCAAAATGGAGCCTGTGCTTCTCCATAGAGCGCCCCCTGGAGGACTGAAGGAGGCCCACAGTCAATCTCCCTGCAGACCACCTCTGCATCCTGCAGGTCAAAGTCTTCTTCACACACAGAGGACCACGACTGGTTGGTCTTCACCTCCAGTCTGCCTGAGCATCGGTTGGTCCCATTGACCAGCCTGACTGAGTCTGAAGATGCAGAAAAAAAAAGATTTTAAAGTCCTTCAGAACTTTATTTTTCTAGATATAGAAACAACTCTGGAATTGATATCTGTCCAAAAATTAGATCAAGAAAACTAAACTAGGAGAGCGTAGAACATCAAAGGCGGTGTAATGGCTGACTGTATCTGTACTGTTTGTTGTTGGTGTTCTTCTGCTAAATTAATCACATCTTGAGGCCTAGACATGACCAGATATTCACCAAACTTAATACAAACTTTAGCCTTTGGAAAACAGTTAATATTTAATTAAAAGTAAAAATATGCACATATAACCCACCGTATCAAACAAAAAGGTAAGAAATGCCCTAAAACCGACATGAAGTTCAGCATTTTGGTTGAAAGGTAATTTTCTTTTGATTTTTAGGTTTTAAAAATTTTAGATTTATTAGAACTCCTGGTGGGATTTTGATGCATTGGCTTCAAGGCAGAAGAGATCAAAAGTGATTAAAATACAGAGTTTTTGTTCAGTGAGGAAGTGGCTAAGCAGACCTTTCCTTTCATAGTTGATACTCTGACCAACTGTGGCTTAGGAGGTTGGAGCTCATCCTGTAATCAGTGGGTTGGCAGTTTGAACTCCCGTTCTGTCGATCTCTGTCATTCTGTACTGGAGCAAAACACTCCCCCCATCTTGCCGATTGGTGTTGATCAGAAGGCTCAGTAGTGCCTGTGTTTACAACAGTTTCACTTCTGTCTGCATAACACCCAGGGCAGCTGTGGCTACAATGTAGCTGAGCACCATCTGCGTGGGAATGACTGAATGTAGTGTACAGACCTTGAATTGACTTGTTGTTGAAGGTGTGTTGTACAAATAAAACTGCCTTGCCTAGTGCTTTGGGATCGTCAGGTCTTGATAAAGTGCTATACACGAGCAGGCCTATTCCCAGGTTTAGACCAGTTTTTCGGATCTTCCTCTTCTCAAGGTTTCCAGGGTTTTAGTTAAAGGTGACAATTTCACTGGACAAACCTGGGACCTGATTGAAGAAACATTTAAAAACTATTAACTATGAGTGATCAGAGTTACCTGAGCAGATTATCTCAAGGCCAACATCATGCTTTTTATCATAAGGTAAACAGTCATTTAATGCAGTTCCTGACAGCAAACAGGAAGACCAGATCCCCCAAACTCGTCTCTGTGAAGGTTGATTTGACAGTCTTGTTGAAAAAGGAGAACCACAGTCCAGTTCAGCACAAACTGGAGCAGATACCCTCTTGTTCCAATCATGAATCACAATATCAGTCCAGACAAATACAGGTCTCCACTGTCTCTGATGTAACATCTCCAGTGTCCCGGCACATCTGCTGGTCTCTCCCACCAACCTGAAGGAGGCTTGATGTGAGCAGAGACAGAGAGGTCATTAATGAAGGAAGAGAACCAGTGAACAGAACCAGGTCTGCAGATCCTCCTCTACCTGAACAGGTGAGTCCAACAGCTTGACCAGATGAGCAGCTGTTTCTAACTGAACTTTTCCTGCTGCTACAGTTCAGCAGAGCAGACTCACTGCCTTCACACAGGAACTCTCTGCTCCTCCACAATGGAGCCTGTGCTTCTCCATAGAGCGCCCCCTGGAGGACTGAAGGAGGCCCACAGTCAAGCTCCCTGCAGACCACCTCTGCATCCTTCAGGTCAAAGTCTTCTTCACACACTGAGGACCACGACTGGTTGGTCTTCACCTCCAGTCTGCCTGAACATCGGTTGGTCCCATTAACCAGCCTGACTGAGTCTGAGGATTATAAAACTTTATTTTTATAAATACACATGGAATTATCTCTGGGTCTGCACTTCTCTATTGTTTGCCCAATTTTTTTGTCACTTCTTGTAAGTACTCTGTACTTTAATGTAAAATTGTAAAAAATAGATTAGATTATATATATTATATATATATATAGCAGCTGTATATATATATATATATATATATATATATATATATACAGCTGCTCGGACGGTCCGTTAGTGCATGCGAGAAGCAGCTCAACATTGGGGCAGCAATTGTAAGTACTCTGTACTTTAATGTAAAATTGTAAAAAATAGATTAGATTATATATATTATATATATATATAGCAGCTGTATATATATATATATATATATATATATATATACAGCTGCTCGGACGGTCCGTTAGTGCATGCGAGAAGCAGCTCAACATTGGGGCAGCAAACGCAGGGCGTCAACCAGTCAGTGACTCTTTGTACTGATGTCATTAGGCCATCAATGCTTGCATCGGCAAGTAATTTATTCAAAGTAGAAGATCAAGATATTGGAATGACCAGGCAAGCAGTTACATATTTTCTTTTAACTTTCTTGTTATGTTAACTAATGCTAGTGTGATCGAAAAATGTATTATTATGATTAATCTTTTAGTATTATTAACACTGAGAGCAGAGGCCAGACAACAGGTGTTGAGTTCAAGGTTAGAGAAGACATCACTGCCTGAGAAAATATTGATTCTTCTTACATACTTAGTTTTGAGAGTTTCTCTTATTGTGTTACATATAACCCAAGCTATTGCCATTGTTTTGTATATGTCAAAAGTCACTTATTCACAGCTAAAGAGCCAGATGTCTTCATCCGAAGATATTCCCACCCTGAGATTAATAGTTGTGTCTTCAAAGTGATAGAGGCAAGGTTGCTGAACTTTATAAATACTTATTTTCATATGAGCTTGTAAGGTGGTGGGGTAGTAGGTAGTTGGGGAGTTAGGAGGGGGGCGGCATTCGGCATTCACTGTGATCTGTGCTGTTCTCCTGTATGATCAATTCAACTTTTATTAAAACCTCCAAACTCTTAAAGGAATCTCTCTCATCTTTATTAAGAGTCTTAAATGCCATTACACTAGTCAAACCCGGTAAAGGGAAACTACATTACTAAACACGCACTACTAGTTTTCCATTGTGCATTTAGTGCTATGTTATTAACAAACAGCAACAGAGAAATCCCAGCCCGGCGCTGACGTACTAATGTGACACACTGATGTGACGACGTGGACTACAAAGTGTGCAAGCAGCTGGGTTTTAATTTTAAAGCATCAACTTTTGTGCGTTGAGCGAATTGACGCGCTGAGCGTGGCATAAAGCCTCCATTCACGGGGCACCTGCACTAACCACAACGCCACACGACAACTCAATATTTGTATATTATATTTCTTAATTACACATTTCTTGAACCTGAGTATGCTATTTTTAATACCTGCATAGTATTTAACTGTTGTTTTGCCCTTATTGTATTCGCTGCTACCTTTCTTCTTTGAACTGAACACTCAGTTTGCTGCTCTAAATTGACCTAGCTTCTGGGCTAAACAACTAAAGAGGACTAATTATGCCCCAACTCCTCCCCCTTGCTGCGTGCATGTTGTGTTCACGTGCAGCAACAGAGTTGCTCCCACTGCTTCTTTGGGAAGCAGTACAGGTTCAATTGAAGTATTGATTATTTCCTTGTAAAAACAAATGATTCTCAGCATTCTGAAGGCATGGCACTGGAAATTCAGCCCTATTGAAGTGAAACACTGGAAATTGTAACAATTTCAGAAAACTTAAAAATAAGCTTGGCAAAATGGCTCAACAGCGTCCTCCAATTCTGCCAGGCCGATAAACTTCACTCAGACATGTGAAACCTGCAGATAAAACTCACCATAACAAGCTTTAAGGTCTCTTGGAGAAACGCCCTAAAACCATGTTTGTTCAGTGGTCATTTTCTGTTGATTTTCAGAGTTTGGACAGGTAAGATTTATTTGAACTCTTCCTGGGATGTTGATGCCCTGACTTCAAGGGAGAAGAAAATACAACTCATCAAAAATTGAGAGTTTTTGTTCGTTTTTGTGGGCATGGCCAAATGATATGTTTACTTTGATCTTTAGACCAATTTCTAAGATCCCCTTTTCTCAAGGTTTCCAAGCTCTTAGTTAAAGTGACCGTGTGTAGTTTTTGCAGTAAATCTTTGAAAAAAGCCATTCAAATATTATGTAATAATAATTACGTAAAGCACATTAATTTCATAATATTGGTGATATTGTAAAATATGACGTTAAAAATCAGTTTTAAAATACATAGGCGCGGGTCCTCTTTTCAGGGGAAAGCCATATTAGATGACGTCTTTACTTCTACAAGAGCCTGGATGGACAAAGCGCACGGAACACGCCCGCTATTTAAAGAATTGATTTCCCCTGAAAATGCAAAAAAGTTTCGCCATAAATACATTTTTACCTCTTTGCTAGTTCCAAGCGATGAAAGAGAGACTGATGTGCTCGTCATGTTGCTGCAAATAGATAATTCTCAGGGAATGGAGCATTTGAAAACAGCACCTGTTGGACCTCCGTTGTTGAGTTTCTGACTCGAAGACACAGATACCGCATGCTTGAGATAATTTAGGTATGCACTGCCCCCTACTGGCCGAAAATTACACACTGTGCCTTTAAAGGTTTCTCTGCATATATTTGGAACCTGATGCAAGCAACATTTTAAAACTGTGGTCAGTGTTACCTGCGCAGATTATCTCAAGGCTCCCATATCCTCTTCTTTCATCAGTTAAACAGTTAATTAATGCAGCTCCTGAATGCAAACAAAAATCATGGATTCCCCAAACTGGTCTCTTTAAAGGTTGCATTGACCCTGTCGCTGAAACAGCAGCACCACAGTGCAGTTCAGCACAAATTGTAGTTGATAACATCTTGTTCCAGTAACTAAACCAGACCTCCACAGGTCTCCACTGTCTCTGATGTAACATCTTCAGTTTCCCGGCACATCTGCTGGTCTCTCCCACCAATATGATAGGACCTTGATGTGAGCAGAGACAGAGAGGTCATTAATGAAGGAAGAGAAGCAGTGAAAAGAACCAGGTCTGCAGATCCTCCTCTACCTGAACAGGTGAGTCCAACAGTTTGACCAGATGAGCAGCTGTTTCTAACTGAACTTTTCCTGCTGCTACAGTTCAGCAGAGCAGACTCACTGCCTTCACACAGGAACTCTCTGCTCCTCCACAATGGAGCCTGTGCTTCTCCATAGAGCGCCCCCTGGAGGACTGAAGGAGGCCCACAGTCAAGCTCCCTGCAGACCACCTCTGCATCCTGCAGGTCAAAGTCTTCTTCACACACTGAGGACCACGACTGGTTGGTCTTCACCTCCAGTCTGCCTGAGCACCGGTTGGTCCCATTAACCAGCCTGACTGAGTCTGAGGATGCAGAAAGAAAAAGGTTTTAAAATCTTTTAAAACCATTCCCTGGACTGCTACCTTACCGTGGTGGAGGGGTTTGAGTGTCTCAATGATATTAGGATTTATGTTTTGTTGTTGAGGGATCAGACAAAGTACAGCACAAAGACCCCTATGACGAGTAGAAACTTTGCACCTAGTGTTCCCCCATCTGGAAGCAGGTCATCAGGGTCTTCCTCTGTAGCCAGGCCAGAAGGTGGGGCACGTTGGCAAACCCTTGTGGCCGGGCCTTTACTCATGGGGCCCAGCCACAGTCAAGACCTAGTTTTACTTCTGCGATTTGATGGAGACAGGTATAGTGTATAGACAGTGCCATTATCCTTCAACGCAAGGGCTCTCCATCACCTACCCAAGTACAGATGGAATTAAGCCTCATTTTCTAATTATCCGTCAACAGAGAGCTTATTGCTGTTATTGGTCATCTTAGCAATAGCCAGAGATCGTTTCACCAGAACTGTGCTCTGTAGTCGCTATAATCAGTAATTAATGCAGCGTTTGGGCACTACATGCTTTATATTAAAAGGACAGTTTATGTAATATGGTCTTTTGGTGATTTTGAGCAAAAGGAGGTGTAGAGAATAACGAAACAGGCTGCTGTGTTTGTTTACATATTTTTTAGAGAATTCTATGAGCTGCAATTTTACTTAAAAGTTTTACAGCTTAATCAAAACTTACTTTTTGTCGTCCATTGCTCGTTGAGGGGGGAATGCGCTCACAAGCCGAAGAAAAACCCTCTAATTAACCAGACACCACACTGCCACAATAAGCAGACCCGGCATGAAAAGTAAGCACCCCCTGCAGTCCTGGTCAGTAATTGCTTTGCAACACAGAAAATCAACGGAAAACAGAGAGAAAGACACGGAGTACTATGTCCAAAACTGTTAACAACACTTAACTTTTCAAGATTGCTCAGAGCTTACATAACCATGATAGCCTCATTAGGAATAACAATAGCCCCATCAGTCACCCTTAACGACCAAAACATTTAGATTCATATATACTCCCAATTCTGTCTTTCAAAACTGAAAAAGCCTCTTGGATGAGAGACAAAACGTTTTCTAGACCAAAACAAAAGTGTAGTTGCCTTCATTTAAACTCTGAAGACCTTAGGATGCTGCTGTAGTAATCAAGACGACTAAAGAAAAACTCATGGATGATTTTCATCTCTGACAGGCTGCCTGCAGTATGGGGGCCGCACAGGGAACTGTGCTTGCACAATTCCTCTTTACCCTCTACATTTCAGACTTCTCCATCAACTCCCCACACAGTCTCCTTCAGAAGTTCTCTGATGACTCTGCCATAGTCGACCTTATTACAAGTGAGAACCACTCAGAGTATTGACAGTGGACTCAGGACTTTGTGAACTTGTCCCAGCAGAACCACCTGCTGATCAATGCTAGGAAAACCAAGGAATTGGTGGAGGACTTCCCTACATGCAGACCAGCCACACTGACACCGGTCAACAACCAGGAAGTTGACATAGAGATAATGGACTTTAAAGGAGATAATTTTTATTTCAACCTGGACCTTATTTTTAGGACATTTTATGTGTTCTTACTCACCCTGATAATTTTGGAGCCAGTCTGAGCCGTGCAGAAGTTTGTATATTTACTTCTTCCATCAGCGGACAAACATAGAAAGGGAGTGCTTTGGGGACGGACAAATTCCAACTGTAATAAGGTTTAATCTGCCCAAAATACAGTAATTTTACCATTTTTGTAATGCCCCTGGATTTACAAACGTCTCCGAAATGCTCCTTGATTCTCTTCCGGGCCGATTTGTATGTAATACACATTTATGCTGCAGCAGGACTGTTGGAAAAAAAAAAACTACGAAATTTTACTATTCTATTATTCTATATAAGCTTGGTTAAAAAAACAGTTATTTGACAACAATGAGAATTTATGGAGCATTAACAAAAGAAAGATTAGAGATGTGAGACGGAACAATGCAAAAAAAGCTATTGAAGTATCCTGGACTTCCATAACAGCTCAGCAGAGCCACAGACTGATAGCATTAATGCCACACCGCGTTGAGGCAGTAAATGATGCAAAAGGGTCCCAAACCAAGTACTGAGTACTGTTGAATTAAATTTTTTTTAAATAATTCAGTGCATGTTCAAGCAGAGACAAAGGGGCCAATTTCCAGTTCTCAGTTTTATTTTAAACAGATTAAGATATGCAGTTTATAGAGAAACATGCCCATTTTCTCTGGGCCAGATTAAAGACATCTGACTGCGAATGGTTTTCATGCCATAACTTTTATAGACATCCAAAACTTCCCAGGATCTGGGCGTGTCTTCTCCCTCAGAATCTGCTCCAATCAGAACGTTTTTAAAAAGTGTCTCGACACCGACTGGTCAGTCAAGAATTATGCATTCATAAACTGGAAGTGTCCTCCTCTTTGCTTTTACAACTGCCATTTCCTGGGTCCAGGTCAAAAGTTCATTCTCCCAGGCTTTATTGACACAGTCCTAAACAAAAGATGGTTAGTTTATTGCCCATCGTCCTGCTCCTACATCAAAAGATCCGAGGTCTGGCCTGTGAGTCCATCCTGAGTTTTATGGTTGTATAGTCCAAGGTCCTTTCAAGCAAACCTCCTAGTTTTATGGCCTGCAATAAAACTCTTTGGCTCAGAGGTCCTCAAAAAGTCACACAGGTTCAAGAGATAAGATTTCTCTAAACAAAAACTAGTAGCATTAAAATAAAAAACAAAAACCAGCATTTTTACAGTATCCCAATTATCTCCTTCTATGTCTCAAAGTACAAACACTAAATTTAATTGAAGCTTCTAAACAAATGTCAAAGAAATTACCACTGAATCATGTTTTCTTTAATCCAGCTTCTCAAATTAACATTTTCCAAAGTTCTCATTAATAAGCAGACCGCAGTTCAGAAATCTGGGTCAGAATCCAAGTCGAAACAAATATATAAAGGTTGAGAGAGAAAGAGAAAAAAATTAAAAAATAAGAAAAAAATAAAGAAAATAAAATCAAAAAATCTAAATAAATTGTCAGTTACAGAGTCTCCACTAATCAAATGGTATATTATGCCATTATTCTATGATCAGAACTGTTCTTAAATGTTTTAGGACATGTAAATTTACTCTCAGCATCAAGTAGACTAGCTAACAATTAATGAATAACATCTGAAAGATTAATCTTAAACTTTAAAACTAAAACCAATTCTTATTTGTCAAAAACAAATGTGCATTCAAATATATGGTAAAAAATTATTTCAATGTAGCTGCTCCAATCACATTTTGCTTCTACACGATCAGAATAAATGAATTAGAATTTATTTCTTACTTCTAAATTAAACCACCATTTCGATCACCGCTGATATTCATTACTTGTTCTTCAACAAATCAACCAAAGAATTTAGTTGTTACTTTCAATCCTTAGACCAATTCCAAATTTATCCCCAGCCTGTTTAAAAACAAACGGATGCCTTAAAGATGACTCTGTGTTTTAATGTTTTCCTTTTTTTTTTTTTTCAAACTCAAACATTCAACTAGTTTAGAAAATATCACTATGATAAGTATTGTTTTGCATGGTAAAAACATTCAATTTGTAACGGAATTGAAATATGCTGGGTTATTTCTTGAGCCCCAGTTGAAATTTGATAAATCCAATAAGCATTTAGTGTCCACAAAATCCTTAAGAATGTTCAATTGTGTAAATAATTTAACACCAGTCTCCTTTAGGTCATTCATTCAGAGACTAAGCTATATTTCTAAAGTCTATAGAGCCATCAGAAATAGGCCAAACATAATTTTAGCATAAATGATACTTATTTAAATCACAGAAAGAATTCATAAACTGTTCGTGGTCTCAGATAAGAATATATGCAGTTCTGAGAAGTTTTACTCATTCTCTGTACCATTCAACACGGTGCTTATTAAAATAATTTAAACCAGTTTGTTGCTTTCCAATTAACACCGTTTGCTTTTCGTTCTATTCTTATAATTACTGCTTATAGCTTTATCTTTATTTAGGCCAACTTAATCAAATCTTGCTTAGATCAATCAAAAAGCAACAAATCCACCTAATTAAAGATTAAAAAAAATGCACAACTTTTATTTTGACTATAAACTCCCCTCTTTTTAATTTTAAAGATGAAATCAAAAATTAAAACTTCACCAAGTCAGAATCGACTCATGAGTAACTGTTCTTAGTCATTTGCGTTTAATTGTAACATGCATCATTATCCCAATAAATGTACATGCTCTCCTCATGTGATAAATTGAGCCTTCTCTGGCAAAACCAGTTAACTAAATTCAGCATGTACTTCTTAATCTTTAATCTCCATATTGTAACTGTTCAGTTAAATGTGAAACACCTTAAATTGCCCTTCGTAGAAAATGTGCTAAAACATTGCCGAAGGGAGTCCAAATGAGTAGCAAACAAAATTTATCTGAGCAGTTATCTGAGGCCGTTTTCTAACAAACGTCCAGTCATGTCATAAAATATTACATCCTAATTAAGCAGAAAAATTTAACAAAATCCAAATTCGTTTAAGTCTTAACAAGGCAATCGTCTGCAGGAGTCTGTAATCACTTTCTATCCAAAATCAACTTCTAGCTTACAACACACATAACATGCAGTTATTTTTTTAACCACAAAACACATTGACACACAAAAGCAAAAACGCTAGCATAGCACAGCAGCCTACAGCAACGTGCTACCGTTAACACTCTTTGTCCAACGAAACCTAAAACAGTACAAAACGTACGGCTAAAACACTCAAGAAAATCGCAACACACACTTTAGAAAATTACATACCGCAATGCCAGGTCTTAATCCGCACAATTTATACCACTTTACCAAACTTTAATTCGGCACAAACAAAACAATCTCCTGTTCTTCCAACATGGACTGAAACACATGTTTCCAAACAGTTTCCCGCACATAAAACACCGAATCTACAACGTCCGTTACAGCCCAAAAAGTCACACATACTTCCAACATATACAAGGGCTTTGATGTTTCTCAAAAGGTGCCCAATTATCCAGCCTTCACATCCTGTAATCGTGCGATTTTCAATATGCCATCATACATGACATTTAACACATATGATCAAATTTTGCATACTACAGTACATATGCATGAATATGCTTTTCAGAGGTCCAATATTTCTGTATTTAAAATCTTTGTTTTATTGATTTCATGTAATATTTGAATTTTCTGACATTTTGAATTTGGAGTTTTCATAAGCTGTAAACCATAATCAAAATTGTAACAAGTAAAGAATCGAAAGATCTTGCTTTCCATGTAGTGAGTTTATATTATATATTTGTTTCAGCTTTTAAACAGTAACTCACCCCTACTAGAGTCAAAATCCCACCATATTTTCTGTTTGAAAAATACCTCAAAATGAGACTTTGCCATGTGCAACACGGAGGGCCTGGGCTGGGCGTGGTCTGCACTGTGAACTGACATGACTGCCGGGAGCTTGTACTGCGGGAGCGAGTGGGACACACAGAGACTGCCAGAAAATGTACAGCAATAGCTACACAAGTGCCATTGCCTCAGGGTAGGGGCAATCATGGGGTTGAACATTTTTCTCCACCTCCTTCAGAGGAGAGAGACTAGAGGGAGGAAGGTTCTGTGGAGGAGGCTAGCAGTCTTGAGCTGTACCGTTTTAAGAGTATTGGTCATGAGTTGCTAACTCGCTATGGAGGTGTGGCTGAGACTGAGCTTGTTTTATGCTCCACAGTGGCAGGGAGCTGTCGTCAGAAATCCAAGCTGATGTCAGGCTGGAAGGGTAGCAAAGCCTGATTCAAATTCAAGTGCAGTGAAATGTAAATTTCTAACCACTCCACTAACAGTTTTTGATAAAAAATTAATATTTGTTTTAAAATGAATTAAAATACCAAAATTAATTTCCAGACATGTACACACCACTATCAGACACTCATGTATAGAGTTCATCAGCAAAAGAAAAGTTATTTGTAGGTTGAGATGCACTTTAAGTTTAGTAACGTGGATACAAATTGAAGACATGAAGACCAAATATGGAACTGTATATGGGTAGTTTGGAGCTTGATAAAGAGTGTCTAAAATTCTGCGGGGTTTCTGCAACTGGGCCAAGATTTCCTCATGATTGTTTTTTTAATGATGTGGGCTGCCCTTTTGAATAAAGTCCTTAGCTGTTCAACTATAGTCCCATTTCCAGTTTTCTTCATTAACCATCTTCACATCAACATATTTAACCAGCCACTAATAATACACTGCAGTATAAAGATTATTATTATTATTATTATTATATTTAGTAGAAGTATTCGCTATTTACAGTCTGTATTTGCTTATATCTGTGTTATATCTTTTCTTTAGCAGGAACAGGGAAGCTGCTCAGAGTTGGTGGAAAGTTGGACGGGGAACTAAACACTAGGAAAGAGACATAGAACATCTAAAATTAGGATTGATTAGACGAACAGAACAACCTCAAAAGGGAAAGAAAATCCTCCATATTATAATAGAAAAACCACACCATTTTCTATCCATCTCTTCTCAGCTTCCCAGGTTCAGTTATGCTCCTTTCTGTCACCTGTCTGTGTTTGGGTAATCAACGCCAACACACCATGACAAATCAGAGGTTGTTAATGAAGGCCAAGTCCTACCTGAACTGCAGACTAACAGAAGCACGATCAGTGCAACAGGAACCATGTTGCCTCTGGGTGTGGAGTGAAGTGTCATCTTCATGAGTTTCGCTTGCCTTCCTATCAGAGCAACAATCCGGTCCAGTTCTTCAAACACTTCCTGCTACAATCTTTTCTATACGGTACTTCCTGACATTCACAGCTCAGGGCCTTGGCGGCTTTCAGAAGCTGTCTGTTAAAACTTGCAGAGGCAAACCTGTATCTAACATTCAATTCTACAGTTATAATATGAGCTAATTTTTCTGAAAAGTACTTAATACATTTCAAAAGTTAACGTTTTTTTGAAGTCACAGCGTTTTATTTTTGTGGTTATTCATACAACACAGACAAATCATATTAATCTTGTTTTCTTAGTATCAGTAAAAATTCTAAAAAAAACATGAATGTTCCTTTTCTCCTGTCAGCTGTGATGGGAAAATTTTAAAGTAATGTGAATTAATAAACAGTAAACGTCTCATTGCAATCTGATGGGAAAACTTTTAACCCGATTGGAATGCTTGTATGATTGTATAGAAATAACTTTTCTTGTAAAGTGCGTTGAGATGATAATCTGAGCTATATAAATAAACAGAACTGAATTGATTTAATTGATTAGTTGCATGTTTTTAAATGCCTCTAGGGAATATGCCACAGAGGTCAGACTCTTTAAACAGACATTAGTAGGGAGCAAGTTTGACCTGGAGGCCCTCTGACCTAAATTTTTCTCCTCATCAGGTGAAGTATTTTTAATCTTCTAGACCTGGGATGTGTGATGGAAATATACATCTCTAAATGTAACTTGCAACACATCCGCTCTGCTTTTTGTGTCAAAGTTTCCATCTGTTAATCAGAACATCAGGGTTCTGCAGCTGTCACTCATCCGCTCACATTTCCTGAAACATCTGCTGACTTTTTAGTTTATGTATTAGCAAACAAACCTGATAATTAATAATTATCATATACAATAAAAATAAAAACACTCTACCCAAGAGTCTTATAAAGCCTCCTCCTTATGGTCATTAGCTCTTTTAGCAGTAGAAACAGACAAATCACATCCAGTACATTAAAAATATAAAGAAATATGCAAGTTCACACACATAAAACTGAACTATCCAAGACATTTTTATTGCTTTTAAAATCCACCTTCACCAAATCCCCCACAAATCTAAAATGATCAGTTTAACCCATTGAGTTAAACGCTGAAGTAAATTATCTCAATTTGTATTTGAATAAAATATTTCCATTTAAATGTTCATAGATTATAACAGTCACCGTCTAAATGTTGATGATTACAAGTTATCAGTTGTTAACCGGGTCAGAAACAATTTATCCTTTAATTAAGACCTCTGTGGTTTGGTGGGCAAATTTTGACTATGCAACATTTAAAAGACTGCCACACAATTAATTAATGCAAAAATATTGCAGGGTTAATCTTTACTTTTTGATGTCTGGGTTAAATTTAATTACAATATTTCCCCTGTATGACACTGTTTCATTTGTACTATGCCTTAAAGTTAGAAATTCAGGGAGGGCTACCTCAGTATTTTATAAAGGGTTTTAGTACATCAACATCTAATACTTTAATTTTTTAAAATAGGATATGTTGGTAAAGGATTTTTGTGCTTCTATTTGTGCTTAACAAATGGGATAATCCGATAAATGAATTTTGTGCATGTATATCCACCCATATTTAAAACAACTATGAGAAGTTTGAACGTTTTATGCTTGCGAGTACCCCCTCAGGCCAAAGGTGTAACTGCAGCCTGAATAGTAAACTCGTGCATGAGGCAGACATGGTGTGTTAGAGCTCACTCCAGAACGCACAGAAACAACAACTGAGTCAGTCCCATCCTGGACAATTCATTGATTTGCAGCCATGACTCAACTGAGGTAAGATATTTTACTGTTGTGTAATATTTAAAAAGACTTTAGCCTTATGGCTCATTCTTTTTATTTTTTATTTTTTTATTTTATTTTATTTTATTTTATTTTTACTTATGTTAAATGTTTTATGTGCACAACTGTACTGGAAAAAATTCCTAGTTTGTGAACTTGTTCTCAAACAATGGCAATAAAACTGATTCTGATTCTGATTCTTCTGATTCTGGTTTAATTGGGGTCTGTGCTGGAGTTTTGCAGATGCTAATAGTTGCTCTCTGCTCTGCTGAAGCCATCCTTCAGTTACCTCTTGCTCCGCGGTTGTTTATTCTGGAGATAGGAAACGCTACAGTTGAGTGTGAACGAGCGACGATGGCATTTGGCAGGCTGCCCTTGGAAGGCACTCGGGAAATCAGCTTTTTCAACTCGAAAAGTTGCTCGGTAAGTGAATTTACAGGTATATGGGGAGCCTAAGTCTCCTCCCCTTCCGCTCGGCCCATGGGTCCCCAAACCAAAAAAATAATGAACGGAAGTCAATTGAGTGATAAAAGTTATTTTCTGGTCCGCTTTGTCTTACGTTCTGAATCACACACATGTTGTACTTTGATTTAAAATATATAACTAACGATGTACGTTTCGACTGTGTTTGTCCAGTGATTTGGAATTTATTTGATTGTAAAAATTACCATTTAAAATGCCTACAAATCAGAAGTCAGAAGTCGCATATATAACATAATTTTGCCAACAGGAGCTAGCACTAGCTATAGCACGTAAAACACTCAACTAGATCTTGTAGAACTTCTCCTCCATGCTGGCTCTCACTCCACCGACTGCTTTACCCCCGACATAGCTGCTACTTTCCACATGGTCAGATTTATAGAGGTTTTCTCCGTGTTTAATACTAATTTCTTCATCCTGGTGGCTACGGCCCTCACTCTCCTTCTTTTTCTGTAGTTGTAGTCCGCTAAGCGTTTTTACACAAAACCTAAAGTAACTTTTACCTCCAGTCGAAAATCAGCGTTTTCTCTGCATCAAAATTAGTTTTTTAAAATTCACGGACATCATATGTTCCAACCACGGCGCATTTCAAACTGAATCAAAAAAATAACTTTATTCGCTCCAATTACTCTCATAAATTCTTTTTGGCATTTGGGGACCCATGGACCGGAAGTAGAAGGGAGTCACTTAGGCTCCACCATAGAGGCAGCTGCGGCGAAAAGGCCAGGGCTTATTATACTGACGATGCCATAGCTGGGCCATGTATGAGGAAGACATTTTATGTTTTTATTTGTGGTTAACTTACAGTAGGTAACATATTCTGATGAAGAAATGTAGTGCGTGTTCTACCAACCTATATTATGCTGTGACATAATTGACCTTCAAATCCAGCTTTCAAAAAATGAAGTCCCTTAATATCGACACAGCCTAGGTCAAGTTGGGGAGCTTGAGACTGTTTTCAGACCTCTATAGTTCACTCTTTACAAATAGATTTAAATGTTGGAAAAATGAACCAATGAACAAAAACATTACCTTTTTTCAGTTTCAGAGGTTTAAATGCACTGACTTTACACAATGTGATGAAGGCAACAAAATGATGTCATGACTCTTTAAGCTTTCGATCTGAGGTAGATGAAAGAGGAGCTCCTCAGACAAACTTTTCTTCCTTGTGTGACGTCACTGGGAAACCAAAAAAAATCAGGAAGAGAACTGTGGACCTCCATCAGTCTGGTTCATTCTAGGGTACAAGTTCCAGATAGCTGTCTCTGACAAAAGGGTTGAAAAGCCACTAGAGGAGGAAGGTGCTGTTATTCAAATAGCAACATAGAAGTTCAGACTACGAATTGGAAACTGAATCAAGTAGAAAGACCTTCATTTTTAGAGACATGTCTTTGGTCTGATGAAACTAAAAGTAAGTTAGTTTTCTAGATGGACGATGACCCTTGGCATCCGGCCAAGGTAAATGGAAAGTGGCTCAATGAGAACAGAGTTTATGTTCCTGTGTGGCCGCCACAACGTCCTGATCTCAGTTCTAGAGAGAGTGGGGTTGAAGAGACGGTCTATAAATCGGACTCAGTTACACAGGTTTTGTCAGGAAGATTGAGTCAAATGTCAGACAACTATGGTGAAAATACCCCTGTAATCTAAAAAAAACTTCCAGAAAACTGCAAATCTGTTGAAACACTGGGTTTATTTAGATCAAGGCTAAAAACCATCCCCTTTAGAGCTGCGTTTGATCATTCTTTGATATTAAATTCGATCTTGTCATTTCAGTTATATTCTCTGCATTTGTTCAACTTTGCTTGGCCATTAGAATATTTGTCTTTATACCTTTAGATTTATTCCTATTATCTGTTATTTTTCTGTTCAGTTTATTATCTTCCCGGCCAATCTGCTTCCTTTCCCAGCTGCAGTTCATCTTTTGCATCAATTGCCTATCATTTCATTACGGATTTAGTTAAAATGTTTCATTATCTGAGCAGAATGTCTGACTTGAAGGCAGAGGGGGAAATCTAAACAGCAGTAAACATATCTGTTTCCTATGGAGAGAAAATAGACTCACATCATTTGTGTGTGCATAATACTTGATTTGTAACTTGTGTCAGCCTCTTTGTGTGTAACTTTGTATTTGTGTGTGCGTAATACTTGATTTGAAACCCATAAAAACATTTTGTGCGTAACTTTGTGTACTTACAGTTGTGTAATCATATATACACACAAATATCAAAAACTTACAAGTACAAAATACAATTTACGCACGCACAACTTGAAATTACACCAGCTTAAAACTAAATATGAATTCAAAATGGCTCCTACACATACAATCCTCAACTATGTATGCACCAATCGCCTGATACACACAGACAAGACTACAGATCATAGTTACAACTGCAAGACGGGGGTTGAGACTCTTTTGACGTCTGGAGATTTGTGCGTAGATGATGCATTTGAATGCTGATCGAATGCTGGATTATATGAGTTTTCTCTCCACCATTTTTCTCCAACGTTTTTCCTTCTATAGCTGTTACTGAAGTGACAAATACTTGTAAAAGAAAGAAAAAATGAATGTGGCATCACTCAAAATTTACTATTTTAAACCTAAAAAAAATATTTAAAATATTATAATTTTCTGAGACGTAGAAATAACATGGGTAATAAAAAAAAAAAAAAAAAAAAAACGACCACTAGGTGGTGGTCTGGTTGTGTTTGCTGAAGAAATCTGGTAGACTGAGAGAAGAAGGTCTAGCTGCAGGCGTAGCCCCTACAAAACCCAATAATACCCAGCTGCAGACACTACAAACCACGCCCACTACAAAACACGCCCACTACAAAACACGCCCCTTGAAAAATCCTAAAGAAGAAAAGAACAAAACACGCCCCTTGAAAAGTCCTAAAGAAGAAGAAAAGACGAAGAAAAGAAGACGACGGAAATGGCGTTTCAGGTAAAGACAGATTTAAACATTTTTACAACTTTTTTTGACGTTTAATTTAACGTTTAAGACATCGTTTGATGGGCCGCGCATTAGTAATAGTTTTTCTGAAGCAGCATACACTTATACATAAAAATAAATTTCTTTAAATGTCCGACAATAGACACTGAGGGAGCATGTGACGCACGAAAAATATTTTTAATTTAAGGGGTTTGCTTTTATTCAGTCTGGCCGGACAAAACATTTCAGGTCACGCTGCGGCCAATGTATTGTGAGAATCCACAGAAGCGACCCAGCACAGCCGAGATACCAACTGAGGCAGACTATGAGCGTGTGCTGCCACAACAGGCAGAAAAGACTTGTTTTTCAGCCAAAAGTGTCAGTCATGAAATGTCAGAAACCTGCATATAGCCCGTTTAACTGACATATTAAACTTAAAGGTTTCGGTAACATATGTATGGTTTCAAGTTACAAAATACCGTTCAAGAGATGCAGTCTGGTTGCTGTAGAAAGGACATTAATATTTTTTCTAGTTGCAGCTGCCTCTTCCTAGTAGACCCATTCAACGATTTTTTTTTTCTTTCTGTTTTGGCATTTAGACACACAAATTCATTAGAAAATAGGCTCCTTTGTTTGAACTTAACAAGGGAAGAATGTAAAAAGCTTTAATTGTCCATAATTGGATTTGGTAGACATATATGCATTCAGATTTGAAATGAAATGGGTTAGGAATATAATACTGGCTCTAATCCTGTATGTCTTTTTAAAAGTTTTAATATTGTTTTATTCTCTTATAGACCAGTACCACAACATTTAAAGAGGGCACATTCCCCAAGCTATTAAAAAAAGCAACAGACACCTATCAGTGCCCGTTGTGCCACAAGGTGGGGCCTTACCATGCCTTAACGCCCCATTTACAAGGCCACCAGAAATCAGTTGTTACATATAGAGGTAAGTCCAACCACGGGTATTGATAAGATTTTGTTAATACCTATGCCATTATAAATTCCCCTTATTGATCGGATTCTTTATAAATCATGTTAAAGATTTATGTTCTGTGCGTGGAAACTTAAATTTTCTATTATTGTCACTGCTAATCTTTAGGCTTGCTATGTACAGTTAGGAGGCTGCACTGCTGTGCACTAGAGGTCAGCATCATGATATTGGCTCCACATTCAATTTTTTTTGTTTTTTTTCATCTGGAAATGGTTCTCAATTTCCTGTCCCTAATTTTAATGCTGCATCATAATTAGATATTATCATGGAGCATGATAATTTTAACTGGTATATGTCACCGAACTGATCAATGACATCATTGCTGAGGCATCTGATGAACAAAAAAAGGCAGAACTCAACTGTTGTACAGCGCAGCCTTTAGACTGTCTAGCAAGCTAAATGATCAACACTGACAAGAAAACGGCTTTAATTTCTTAGAATTACTTTTCTATAAATGTTATAGAAATTATTTTTATCGGTTTACAAAATATTTTCTTGAATTGCACATTCATTATCTTCCATATATTCTTTCTGTCATTCTTTCAGAATATAACATCTACAAATGCCACCTGCATTGTGTCTCGAGCAGCCATTATCATTGCAGCTTCTGTCAAAAGGTTATTGTTAGAAAGGAGCTGTTCTTCAATCACTTCAAATCTTGCCTAACGGCAGGTACAACTGGAACAGTGACCGCAGCTCCACCACTAATGCCGGCGGCTCCTCCATCGACGGCGTCAGCAGTGCCGACGGCTCCTCCATCGACGGCGTCAGCAGTGCCGGCGGCTCCTCCACCGACGGCGTCGGCACGTCCATCACTGGCAACAGCGGCCACAAAAAACATGGTTCGAGCAGTACCCGTGACAGCCCCCAAAATATTGCTGTCAAAGGGCATAAAAACGACATGTTGTTTTTGCCACTTGGTATTACAGAAGAAGAACCTCAAAGCTCACATTCAAAGACGACACTCCTCAATAACACAAGACATCACAGCCAATCGCTATCTACAGTCTGTGTGTATTGATAAGAAAAGAGGCATTTTTGCAGTTTTAATGACATTCAAGGGTCCCACCCATTACATTCATGTCCAAAAGTGTACCTGGGGTGAGAAGCCACAGATTACCTGTCAATTAGATAAATGCAACAGGCAATATAAGTATGCACATAGAAGTGGGCAAGTAGGTTTTGACTGCCAACATATTCAATCATTGGTTTACTGTCCTGTGGCCACTACTTTGCCTGTTGCCCTTGACGAAGAGAGTCTAACAGATATGGCAATCAACAAATGGTTCAGCAAGGACACAGAGAGGGAGTGTTTAAGAAGGAAGCTGGCTGCTGAAGCAGATGGTGCGCCACTGAGCTATGAAGTAAATCTGAGGCAAGAACAAAGACAGTATTTTTTTTCTGTGTTTGAGCCACACATCTCCTCATACTGTGTCTTTGGAAGGCTCATGGTCCACTACAACGGTGTAAAAAATTCCTGGCATTGCCCTTGCACAAAGGCTCGAAAATCCTGCCCACACAAAGCCATAGCTAAGTGGCACCTGCACCAGCTAAAACCCGAGATTTTCACAAATCCAGAAAGTTTGCATGAAGACCACCCTGAGACATTTTCAGTTGAGACAGATCCTGGAGTCGACAAACAAGGAGGGAACATTTCCCTTTATCCCCCAGAGGGGAAAGCACTTGTGGAAATGTACCTTATATCTCACAAGGCCCTGCCAGCTAATCTCCCAAAAGACTTGACATTGTTAAGGTTGTCTTCTGATATGCCTAGGAACTTGGTCCCATGTGAGAAATATTGCCATAAGTGTCCAGGAAAAGTTCCTCTGTCAGATCAGATTGCCATATCGAACAAAGCCAAGATTGTCACAATCACAGGGGTTGTGGAGGGTAGGTTGCAGTACCTGATAGCAATTGTATTTGCTGTTTTTAAGTAATTCTGTAATTCTTTAAACAATGACAAGACTTTGAACATGCCTTTTCTTTTTTAAGGTGTAACAACATATTGTAAAAAATGTGCTGCATGTGGCACATTTTACCGTTATCAGGAGTGGGCAGAGGGGCTACATAACTTCAATGATCACATCATTTTGACACTTCATTTCTGTCTCTTTCTGAGGAACTCCATACAGGTAAAAAAAAAAAAGGTTGTTTTTCTAGTAGGTACAATCAAGGTGTGTACTAATCTCGAAGATGAGAAAGAAAATTTGTCATAGCAACGGGTCTGATTATATTCTATACAAAATGTTTGTTTTTTCTTTTTAATTACTTTTGCATATAGCGTAATGGCGTGTCGATTGAGGTTCAACCTGAATTTAAACAATTTTAGCTAAAGGCTGTTACATGATGTGAATGAGTCTGAATATTTTCTCAACCCACTTTTATCTATTGGACACCTTTTGTATTCATACCTATTTCTAGAACCATACAGCTGTGGCAAGAATCGTGAAGGCTTTGCAGAGTACAAACAATCAAAAGTATCCAGGGCCTGATTCGATTCTTCATGGGTACCTTCATTTTGAAGCTCTGTCATCCCACAAATATGAATTTTCTTGCGTAAACTGTGGACATCACCCCCCTGTTGTGATTATGGATTTGCACAAGAAAGGAGTGTTCAGTATGCCAAGTGTGTACTTTTTCATTTTCATGTTTTTTCATCAATCCTACAGCTTCTTAGAATCGCCACTGATCGTTTTTTTTCATTTTTTTTTATTTTTTTTTCAGTGTGTGACCTTAAACAACCACCACCTGAATTTGATGGCCAAGTGGATGTTGAGGACTTCTGGTATTCTGTTAGTCAAGAAATTATTTGTCGAGGCTTTGTGAAGAGTAGGTGATGCTTTTCAACTTTTAATGATTGAAAGGGAATGATGAGATCACGTTTCTGTTGAGAAAGGATTTCAAGTGATCCCAAAAGTTTCACTGTTTTTTTTTTTTCACTGTTTTTGAATAGTGCCTTCATCAGAGAATCATGCTCTTATGATTATCTGTGGCTTGACGTTATGTACATACTCAAAGCAGATAACATACTGTAAAGCACCTTCATAAACCCGTTTTTCTTTGTTGGAATCTAAGAAATTCCTTAGGCTATATCTTAATTGCATTTAGTCGAGTCAAAAGTTATGGCAAATACCGGTGTTGGACTATCTGGCTTGTCTAAATTTTAAAGTGGGATCACATACTTAGTCAGCGCTATTGTATTGGCCTCCAGTATTTGAATGAAACAAATGGAGGTAAGGGGTGTTATTTTAGAAACAGTCAAATGTGAGGTAAACAGTGTTGTATATTGAAAGGTTATCATTTAAATGGTCCTTTGTGCCAGATGTATCCAACTGCGTACATTAATATTTCTTACATTAGCAAAGCTAACAAGGCTGTGTTATTTGTCTTGTTGATACTTCTCTAGGTAATGCTGCTAATCCATGTGTCATATCACCATCCTACCACAAATGGGCACCTTGGATTGGACCACACACCAGGGCTAGCAACTTGTTACTAAACACAGAATACCAGAAGGGTCAATGCAGCAAGCGGGCAAACCCTGCAGACCAGGCCGAGATAGATATATCTGAGGACAGATTGATTAATGAAGTAATCAACTTGAAGGTGAGATTAGCGGTTATTTCTTGGATAACAGACAACAACAGAAACACCTGAATAACAACCACTACTTTGAATTTAATTTTTGTTAGCATCTTTGCATTAAAGTTTATGTGACTGTTCAAGTATTTGCCCATGTTTTCACAGGTTGATGCGGTGCGAAAACTGGCCAAACATTGTGGCCTTGAGTCCACGGGTTCCAAAATGGATCTTCTCATCAGGTTGAAAGAAGAGATGAAAAGTCGCAGTGCTTTTGACAAGGTCTTTTCAAAAGTATGGGGTGCATCTGGTAAGCTTATCAGAACACACGAAAAAACTAATCTGAGATTTGACATGTTTATATATATATATATACATACAACATAAACTTCTTTGTTTCTTGTTAAGGTGGCTGGGCTGTTATAATGTGTCCCTGTGGAATCGTTAATTCTATCAAGTTCAATGTGAGGGCGGAAAGTCCAAGGGACTACTGTGATATGTTGCTATCATTTAAGCACTTTCCTAATGTAGTAATATATGATTTTGCAAGAGGTTTGGCCACGCACACAAACCTGCGTGACCCTTTAAAAATCCCTTTTATGCCAAATGATGGCAGACTTGCTGATGCCACGGCAGAAAACCTTCAGTCTGCCCAGAAAGGTGATCTGAAAGTAAACCTGCCATGGCTGAAGGTTAAAAAGGAGCATGCAGACAGCAACGCACACCCCTCTACAGGTTCAGCTGAACACTATGCTCTGTATGACACTTTCCACGAGGCCAACACCAGAGAAGTAAAAGACTGCTTGAGGAAAATTTCACTGGTACCAGAACTGCATGGTAGGGCTGTCGCGGTTGAGGAAATCCCCCTGCGGTGAGTCAGGGCAGCTCAACATTGCGGTATGCGATATTATTGCACCACTTTTTTATCTATCTATTTAGCTAATTCGTTTGTTAATTACCAAATTACTAAACTCATGGCAATATTTCCTTTGAAAAATGGTGCTTACACATTTGAAACAGGTTATTAAAAAAAGACATGGCAATTTTACAACACTTTATTGAATGCAGATCAAAGGGCAAAAAAAGGCACAGATGGCAGATGGCGCACTGTTTCTCCAACTGAATTTAACAACAAAAAATATACAGTAGAAGACTGTATAGGACGTTTTTGGCTGCAGCATCTAACTGAAAAAAACAAGTGCCCGTTTTTTTAAATCAAGTATATAAAATAAGATGTATCGGGCACTGTTATTTCACTTTCACGCACATAAATAACGATGAATTATAGCCCGGTCATGTCCTTGTTACGTGCAAGGAAAACCAGCATGCTAACCTTATGCGGTTTGAGAGAGGATCTGAGAGGGGTGATTACAGTTCCAGCAACACTGAAAACTCTCTCAGAAGGTGCGCTCGTTGCGCAAATACACATGTACTTGCGTGCGATTCTGGAGAGCAATGGAAATCTCCCCTGGTTGTGGCGCCACCATGTCAGGGGGTTTTCATTAGGATCAATGGTTTCCTCCTGCAGGTAGCGCGTTAGCTCCAGCTCGGCTCTAACTCTCTTCGGGACGGTTGCAGACGTGCTTGTCCGTGACTTCAGCAGGTCTCCGAGCGTTTTGTTTTTTTTCGCTGGTGGCAGCGCTGTCTGCGCAGAGGACTCTGGCTGGGCAACAGCTGACACACTGGCACCGCTCCCTCCATCTTCCACGTTTACCATCTCCTCGATCAGCGCGCACTTTGCCTCCTCATTATCATCAGAATTGTTACCCTGATATCTTGGGTCCAGCAAGCAGGACATTGCCAAAGTTTTTCGTAGAGCAGCTGGTCTGTATTTCTCCTCGAGAACACTGCACATCTTCTGCTTGATGTCCGAGGTCAGAGTGGTGTCTTCGTCTGATGATTTTAAAACCTCTTCAGCTAGGAGTTTTAGAACAGGTTTAATGGATGAGACCGTGACATAGTTCTCGCCAGACAGCAGATCCGTAAATTCAGCCGCTGGCTTTAGCGCTGCGTTCACCGACTCTAAAACTGCAATGTCCTGCCAGCTGGGGATCAGATGCTGATGTCGCCGATCATCCAGAACCCTCTTTATAGCGGGGATTTTTTCCAAGACTCGGTCCACCATTTTCTGTTTGGAGCCCCATCTTGTTGGACAATCCTGGTTGGACGGAGTAATGGCGTATGGTTATTAAACTGAAATTACACCTGCTTATGTTCTTAAATTAAAAGCCAATACATAACATTACTGTTCGTTTCAGTGTATGTCTTTCTAAACAAAACAAAAAAATATATATATTTTTAAGCATCACAAAAAGCTAGCAACTGCTATTTAAGACTGCATATATGTTTTATGAATTTCGGGCAATATAAAAAAAATCATACAGTATTCATATTGTTTTAGTTGAGTTATTGGGCCTATCTGTTTGGTAAGTAACCAGAATTATGTTGGGTTACAATTAGATCATAAATTAACTTCTGAAAGCTAATTTACCATTATGAGAGTGTGCTGCGGGATTTGAAGCTCCGCTTGCGCTTTCACCAGATCCCTCCTCTTCTGCCAGCTGTGGGAGAACGCACCCACTAAGGTGTGGCACAGACCCATTGCTCGGGATGTTCGATCTTTAACGCTTGTCATTGCGTTTGTCACTGCCAGGTGTAAATTATGTCCGAAGCAGTTCAGCCATGTCCAGCCCAATTTCCTCACTGCTGCGGCGATGTTTGCTCCGTTATCTGTCGTTATGCACGCCAGCTTCTTCTCATCCAGGGACCACTCATCAAATGCGCTGCGTAGAGCTTCTGCGATGTTGTCAGATGTGTGATTCTGGGGCATAAACACTGTTTCGAGGCAGTGTGATTTAAGAGTCCAGTCTGTGGTCAGGTAATGTACAGTTAGACTCATGTAAGGAGTCATATTCACACTTGACCACATGTCAGTGGTGGCAGAGAAAAAGTCCACACTTTTGAGCTCACTCTGAACCGATGCTCTAACTGTATTGTACATTTTCGGCACAGCAGTTTCTGAGAAGTATGTTTTCCCTGGCAACTCGTACTGCTTGTCAAATCTCTGGAGAAGCGACTTGAATGCAGGTTTCTCCACAGTGGAAAACGGCACCATCTCCTCCACCGGGTACCGTGTAACAGCGTCGGTCAGGCGTTTATGTCTGTCACTGTCTCTGCTGTACTTGCCGACTCGAGCAAAGGCTTCGCTGACTCCAAGCTGTCGGCTGGCACCGGCTTGAGCTGCCCCGCAACTCGGGGTGGCAGAAGGCGGCGGCAGCCGCGCCTTAATAGCTGGATGGTAGCTAGCTAGGTGAGCCCTCAGATTCGTTGTGTTTCCTCGTTTTACTTGAACTATTTTGCCGCAAATTTTACAGATTGCCTCATTTAAATTGCCTGGCTCCCCCTTTTCATTTGGCTGAAAGCCGAAATGCTCCCAAAGAGGCGAAGTAACATTTGGTTTTGATACCAGTGGGACTGCCATCATTCTCAGCATGTGTTGTAGCAGATCTAATCAAATGCGGTACTGGCGGTGGGACGTCATGCAGCGCGGTGGGTTTTCTATTATCGCGATATTTCATTTTTGCGGTTACCGCGACAGCCCTACCTTCCACAGCTTGGTCATAGTGTCCACTGTGACATATAGTTTGAAGCCACAGACTTAGACATGACTTCATGCTCTAGACCCATCTGAAAGCTTTTAGTGTAGATTAGAGGATACATGTAGAAAGGCTTAACAAACACTGAGGCCCTCTGCTTCCTCATCCCATTTTAAATCTTCTAAGCAGCCATCTCTCTGTGACTCTTTCAGTCGTCCTGTCTCTGTTTCAACCTGTTGAGGACCAGGCATGTGTAGAGAGGAGGTGAAGACATTTTTGGCACCTGCACTTTTCCTACATGTTGCCCCAATTGGCCTTTTATTCCTGTGCACCTCAACAGTACTATTTACTGATTCATAATAACACTGCAAAACTGTTCATCTAACCAAGTCAAAAAATCTCGTTTCCAGCTAAAAAGTATTTTTGATCTTGTTTTGAGACTTATACACTAAGCAAGAACAGAAGGTGTTACTGATCTTATTTTGTGTAAATGTACTGTATCTTATTTTGAGATTTACTACCAAATAGTCTCATTTCATTGTCAGATTATTTCACTTAATTTAAGAAGCTTTAGACTACCCAAACCCGGGAAATACTTAATTCTAATCTAAAGCTTCTCAAATTAAGTGAAAGCCATGCATGCAGCCGGAGCCATGTGGAAAATCCATCTGCTTTTGGTTTAATTTATGACAGTTTTGGTCCTTAATAATATTGTTCATATTTGCTTTTGAAAGTAAAGGTGTTGGTCATTTCCTGTTTTTTAGTAGTGTCCCTGTGGTTTTTCTTTACAGAGAAAAATGTATGCTAGTAAGCCTGCGCAGGAAGGTGTTGCACATGAAAAACATCTTAATAATGAATTTGGCTTGGTTGCATTCTATTAAACAACAACAAAAACGAAAATATTATCAACAACAATCAAATGATCACTTTTGAAACTGTTAGACCTGTGATGAGATTAAAGTAATCTTTACTAAAGAGTTTTTTTTTTGTTTTGTTATTTCCGTGCTTTCTGTTGACTTCCTGTGTTATGCAGGCTATAGGTGTTATAAGTGCTGAGTTAGGGGAATGCTATATAATTCACTTTCGTAATGGCACTCATCTCACTGTGTTTCGTGCTTTGTAAGTAAAATCTCCTTTATGTTATTTATTATTTGACTGTTTAGCAAGTTTTATCTGTGTTCCTAACTTTGATTTGCTTCATATTTTCTTCAGTTTGCTTATGAATCAGTCCAGAATTATGAGAAATCAAACATGACTCTAACATCTATGTTTGTAATATTATTATTATTATTATTATTATTATTATCCATCCATCCATCTTCTTAACCGCTTATCCAATTCAGGGTCACGGGGCAGCTGGAGCCTATCCCAGCAATTATCAGGCGTTAGGCAGGGTACACCCTGAACAGGACGCCAGTCTGTTGCAGGGCCAACACAGAAAGACAGACAACCATTCACACTCACATTCATTCCTACGGACAATTTAGAATGATCAATTCACCTATCATGCATGTTTTTGGACTGTGGGAGGAAGCCGGAGTACCCGGAGAGAACCCACGCATGCACGGGGAGAACATGCAAACTCCATGCAGAAAGACCCTGGACCGGGATACGAACCCACGACCTTCTTGCTGCAAGGCAACAGCGCTAACCACTGCGCCACCGTGCAGCCCTATTATTAGTATTATTATTATTATTATTATTATTATTATTACAATGTTAATTGTTTATTAATTAATATAGGACAAAAATGTTACCGTGGTATATCACTACATTCTCTGTAAAAAGATTGAGCAGCTTTTTGAGTTTGGAATGTAAAAGTTAAATATCTTTAAGTTTTTCTCACAAAAAATGAGTATCCCACCAAGGGGTATGCTTTCATGGAGATTGGGCAGGAATCTGGGGCAATGACTCCTAAGGCAAAGGATTTCCAGGTGGTGGCCAGTAGGATGACCCTCGAGGACATAAAGATCAAATGGATGTTCCCTGGCAGCAGCAAAAATCAGGGGAACGGCCAGATGGGTGTCCTTTGGCCAGACGGTAGCCGGGCCGACAGAACAGTAGCACTCCCCCGAGGTCCTCGAGATCCGGTGGACTGCCGGATGGACGTCCCCTCCCAGGAAGGCAGTCGGACGGGCATGCCGGTAGTCCTCCCTCGATGACTTGGAGATGATAGAGGAGCTTGGCTGGTCCAGAGATAGCATCCGGTTCTGCCAGTGGAGATGGGCTCTCATTGGCCCTTTCTGAAGGTTTTGACGGAGAAAGGATCTTTGGCCAGAAGCACATGGCGAAAGTTGCTCATCCTGAAGCAGCTCTGGGAGCTCTAATGGTGCAGATTTAAGAATGGACCCAAGTTCAGATTTGGATAAAAGGTGCAGAAAAGATATATTGGCAGGTGTGCAATAAAGATGTGCACCTCAACAGTACTATTTATCTATTAATAATAACAGTGCAAACACTGTCCATCTAACCAAGTCAAAAAATCATGTTTTCCAGCTACAAAGTATTTTTGATCTTGTTTTGAGATATATACTAAGCAAGAGCAGAAGGTGTTAGATTACTAATCTTATTTTGAGTAATTGTCTGGCAAATGGATGGCAGAAACATACACGAGGACATGACATATAATATCAATGATTCGGTGGGGAAAGGCACACATGACAGATCATAAATCCACAGGTTAAGGAGAAACAGGTTTTGCTGATTGACCGAGACAATAATTAAAGATCAGGGGCAGATCCCTGGAGGCTCTCACAGATTAACTGATACGTCTCAGTTATTTTAATCTAGCCCTGCTTCCTGCAGCGACAGTTTCTTTCATTTTAAATTTTTAATAAGATACTAACATTTTCATAAACTCCCACAAATAAAAAAGATTCATGAAATTTTGATTTGACGAGTTGAAAAAATAATAATTTAGACCCCTTATTTTGTGAGTCAGATGACTGGAGCAGGGTCAGGCTAGCTGTGGGGGCGTTTCAGATGGGCTATAAACATGCCTTAGTAGGGGTCAGAGTGAGAGGGCCTGTCAATATTCTCATTCATCCATGTCATGGTTATCTCAAGGAAATTTCAATCGAATGCAACTGGACTTTGTAATTTGTCTTGGAAGACGTTTCACCTCTTATCCAAGAGGCTTCAAAAGTTCATGCTCGCCGCTGACAAGGCTGGGACTGGTCCAACTAACTGGTGTCGAGACTCAGCTATTTAACCTCTTGGAGGGCTTTTACCAGATGGATTATGTCATTGGATCCTGGATCCTGGGTTAGAGTAGCATTTCACCAACCAATCAGAATGGGCACCAAAATATGTCATTTCTCCTGCATGACATCTATATAAGTAAACCCATGCCGGAACTTTATATTCTCAACCGAAAGGTCACCGGACAACAAATAGCATTGATTTTATGCCCACTCTTAAAATAACAGAGTAATTGTTGGGATTTTATACAATGTTAATCTATTAGAAGTTATTAGAAAACTAATTTTTAAATATCTATTGAGACCAGATGTGAAGTTACAATTCAGGAGCCACTAAAAAAAAGGAGGTGTTTCTGTTTTTGATGGGATGTGTTCCCGTTAACAAACCAAAACGCATCTTTTAGCTGCTGGTCAGATGATATTGGATGTCTATCACTTGCCCCCATTTATATCTTATTAAAAACTTCCAGGATACACAGTCCTAACGGGGTCGTTTTAAGCATATATAAACATTAAAATTTCAACAATTACTACCTTTAAATACTTAAAATTCCCTTAAGGGTTAAATTCAGCCGGTCTGAAACGCAAAAAAAAATATTGTTATAAAATCAAACTCTCAGTATGGATGTGTTGCAGTCTTTATGCGTTGTCATGTGAAGTCGCTTATCCAGTAGAAATAAAGAGACATGTTGAGCATGAAAACTGATTTAAATCCTGAAACTGAGACATGTGTAAACGTTGCAGGAAACCAGCTCCTCGAGGACTGGAGTTTGACACCTATGACTTAAAGGCACAGTGTGTAATTTTCGGCCAGTAGGGGGGAGTGCATACCTACATTATCACAAACATGCAGTATCTGCGTCTTCAAGTAAGAAACTCAACAACTGAGGTCCAACTAGTGCTATTTTCAAACGCTCAATTGTTACAACAAATGATGGTGAATTAGAAAACAAATATTAATAAAAAAATATCAAGCAAAAGTAAAATGTCAAGTAAAAAGTAAAAATTTTCTGTGACATTTTTGCAGGTTCCACATTTTAAGTATCCGTTCATGGTTAACTTTAATGATACCTATACAGTACATAAGAACGGTATCGGCCCTGATACAAGTATTGATGTATCCCTATTTACAGTATTGATAATTCAGTTGGAAACTGAATGATTATAATTAGTCACTAAAGAATAACTGGTTATCTTATTAGGAGTGTTACTAAAATATTGCAATTATTAGCGATTCTAAGAAACAAGACAAAAGCCTGAACAATCCAACAAAGTTGACGAATTTAAAGGCACAGTGTGTAATTTTCAGCCAGTAGGGGGCAGTGCATAACTACATGTTCACAAGCATGCGTTATCTGTGTCTTCGAGTCAGAAACTCAACTACGGAGGTCCAAATAGCGCTGTTTTCAAACGCTTAATTCCGTGGGAATTATCTATTTGCTGCAATATGACGAGCACATCAGTCTCACTTTCATCGCTTGGAACTAGCCAAGAGGTAA
The DNA here is from genome assembly GCA_028564705.1 of Apricaphanius iberus. Taxonomy (NCBI): domain Eukaryota; kingdom Metazoa; phylum Chordata; class Actinopteri; order Cyprinodontiformes; family Aphaniidae; genus Apricaphanius; species Apricaphanius iberus. Next base: position 657,593 of record JAPXFQ010001340.1, read on the forward strand.
AAATGTATTTATGGCTAAACTTTTTTGCATTTTGAAGGGAGATCGATGTTTTAATAGCGGGCGTGTTCCGTGCGCTTGGTCTGTCAGGGATCTTAGAAGTAGAAGTAGAAGGCACAAAACTGATTTTTAAAGTCTATTTTACAATATCGCCAATATTTTGCAATTAATGTGCTTTACGTAATTATTATTACATAATATTTTAATGGCTATTTTGAAAGATGTACTGCAAAAACTACACACTGTCACTTTAAGCCAATCATTAATAGCATCAACTCTACCTCCAACATCTTGCATCCATTTTAACTCCAATAGTAGGGAAGCCTCCACAAAACATAGAAAACTCCACAGAATTTGTCAGAAAAGTCAACCAACTGAAGCTGGCCCCAACAAAAACACTGATGTCTTTTGATTTCATGTCACTTTTCACATTATTATTCCAGCTTCCTGATGTTTATAATGCAGCCCTGAACTGGCTACTCCAGCAGTTTCCCAGAAACTCAGACCTTGTGATATGTGACCAAAACAGCTCAGAACTGTTCGGGATATTGTCATGATTTTTAGTGCCAACGACCCTCTCAGGGCACAAAATAAAAGATACGTCCAGGGGGTCATTTTTGCATTTTGTGCGAAGAACTTCATGAACATGTTTTGGCACAGACCATGGACTTACAATAACTTGTCTAAAAAGAGGCATATTAAGTTCCATTTAAAGTAGTATCCACAACATAAAAAGACAGTTTCCCTTTTGTTACTGTTGGGATCTTTCCATTTTGACACTTCTAGAAAACTATTTAAAAAAAAACATCAACTAATAGCTATATTGTGTTCTCCTCCCGGCAGCCACACTGAGCGTCACCCCGGACCAATCCCAGTTCTTCAAGTACGACAGAATCACTCTCACCTGTGTGGCAAACTCCAGTGGCTGGACAGTGAAGAGGATAGATTCCAGTAATGCTGAGGAGGATTGTCATTTTGGCTGGGCAATACCAGGAGATTCCTCCTGCACCATTGAGGATGCTTACCCAGGCAACTCTAGAGAGTACTGGTGTGAATCTCAACAAGAAGAATGCAGCAACAAAGTCAAAATCACATTAACTGGTAACACCAACTGTGCATGAGTCGTCCTGCATTAATTTTGACTGTTTATTCTTGTTTACATTTCCTTGTAATGTTAATCTTTAAATGTACATTTTAGCTAATAGTGTGATCCTGGAGAGCCCACTGCGTCCTGTTGAGGATGGAGAAAACGTGACTCTTCATTGTTCCTACAAGATAAAATACGATGATGAACCGACATCAGATTTCTCAGCTGATTTCTACAAAGACGATGTTTTCATTGGTAGATCATATCCAGGGAAGATCATTCTTAAAGTCGAGGAAGGTTTCTACAAGTGTCGCCATCCTTCTAAAGGAGAGTCACCACAGAGCTGGTTGACAGTGAGAGGTGAAGTTCTGCTCCAATATCTGATTCAGGCTATGGTAACCAGAAACGGGACATTTAGTTTAAAAGTTAAAACCTATAGTTGAAACCAGAAGTTTATGTGGCAAGGCACACAATGAGGGCCCGGGCAGGCTTCGATCCCCAGATTCTCCGGTGAAAGTCATGTGCTCTAACCAGTCAACCAAAAGCACACCCCTGTGACCAAGTAGCCATTTCTTTACAAAGTCAAATCTTTTAGTTTTCACAGAAAACTGTTATGCTTTGAGCACATTTATAAGAATTCCAACAGCTCCATTAAAACCAAACAGTTTTTCTCAATATAGTTTAAAAATGTTCTTTAAATATGTTTTTTCTTTAAATTATTTGTTGCCATTTGTTTAACCCAACATCCTTTGTTGTCACGAAAATGCTGCTAGATTTGTCACTTATTTTTCTGCTCTGCTCTTTCCTTACACCCCAGCAGGGGGAGTTGTAGCTCTTATATATTTATTTTTATGTTCCTTATTTATTAAAGCACTTTATTAATACTTTGTGAATGCTGCAAATAATCCTCGTGTTTAACAAAGTCCACTCATGTGGCTTTGTTGCTAGGGCAACAAAGTTGTGGCACAAAAATGTTTCAAAATAAGAAGAAATATGCTATGATGATGAAAAGATGAGAAATACACTGAAAACTCATTGCAAATAGCTTAGTGACAAGAATGTTCTCTATGGTTAGAGACTTAAACTATGCAGACTTTTTTGCTTTAAAGCTAAATATTTGCACATTTTTATTTCGTTTTAGCTACAGATCAGCCAACAGAAGTTCATCCCACTCCTCCTCCTGTCATATTTTGGCCCAGATTAATATGTGACACCATTCTCTTCATCTTCTACACCTTCATCCTCATCTTGTGCATACACACATACAGGAAATTGGCTCGAGGTAAGATCATTTGTTGGATTCAGACAAACTAGGATTAAATATCTCAGAACAGCCTAGTGTTGAATTTGGTGAATTTAACAGTTTAGTTTGTTTGATTGATGAAAAATAAACGGATATGAATTATATTGACTCATTTTATTTGGATCTTAGATACAGTCAGGGAGATGGAGAAAAGTAAAGTAGGAAATAAATATATCAAAACTGAACTCCAATCAAGTTAGCCTTTCTCCTAGCTCCATAGCAACCATTTCAGGCTATGTATCTTTCCACTCCCAGGGAAGGAGATATCTTTGGAACAAAAGGTTTTTCAACCTTTCATCTTAAATAAATAAATAAATAAAGCAATTTTTTTTCAGTTTTTCTAATTTTGGTAACACTGTTGTTGTGCGTGCCATGGTAACCTCTTTGAAATACCAAGATATATGTTATAAATTAAAATCTAATGGACTCTGTCAAAAAACTGAACATGGTTTTTTTGGGTCTTAGGGCAGAAAACTGGTTCAAAACATGCAGCTCAATCAACAGAGAAATGGCTAATTTAATAAAAACCCAACCCTGATCCATGGCAATCCTTCCTGAAATCATATGAAAATAGTTTTGTTTTTATTGTATTTTTGTAGAAACATGCAGAACCTTTAGAAATATCTAGTCATTCATTGGTTTAAATAAACTAATTAAAGATATTCCATCCCTAAATGAAATGCAGTCTGTTACCATATACCCCAGAGTTAGATAAGTGAGAAAAATAATTTTGTAACCAGCCCAGTCATTCTGCTAATCTGAGAACAGTCTATGCCAACCGACTGCTGTGCTAACCCTTTTTTTAGGTTAGCATAAACAATGTAAGTGAATGGTAACAGCTAGCATTATGTTTGCAAAACTGATGAAAACTACTCAATAATGATTTTAATTATTCCTGGTGACCTTGATAATCATACTGAATGTAAATCCAAATAATAGGTAAAATGAAGGAATTACAGGAGCCAATGGGACTACATCACAACAAAGTGCCACTGCTGCAAGGGAAGCGCAAGGACATGATGCAGCGCCTGCAAAGATGAACTACTCCCTAATCCTATTCACAAATGCGTGAGCTGCACATTTTTTAGTGACGTATGTTTGGGTCATCATTTCATCTGTCATGTACTTTGACATTTTTATTGCAACTTAATGCACTGTTCCTTCTAAAAACACTACGGGGTATAAGCCTAGTGGCCACACATTTGTGTTTGCGGATGTACATGGCGTTTACGGGCACTGCTGCCATGTTCTTGCCATGTTCTTCTTTATACCGTTGCTGTGTCAAGATGTAGCCCCAAGTCTAAATTGGCTCCTGTAGTTCTTTCATGTTACTTATTGTCATTTGCAATCCACAAGATTATGGAGTTCACCAGGAATAATTAGGATCCTTATTGAGTAATTTTCATGACTTTTACAATTTTAATGCTAGTTGTTTCTTTTCACTTCCATTGTTTATGCTAAGATAAAGCAAACAGACTGCTGCCAGATTAGGAGAATGAATGGGTTGGTTAAAAAAAACATAACTGATGACTAAATCAGTTACTAAAATGACTAAATTTCCCTTAGGGGCGGAATATCCCTTTAGATTAGTTGTGACATATTGTGCTCTGTAGCACCATTTAGTGTGCACATACCTAATTAAGAGAATATGTGTAGAAAAATAAATTGTTAGTGATTGCTTCTGTGTTTTGCCTGCAGCTCGAGTCGATGTTAGGGCAGATGCTGATCATGAAGAAAAGAGACGATGAGGAAGAAACGGAAAAAAAAACGTGTATCATTTACACTTCCTGTTTATAAGCTGAGCGGTATTACAGAAACAATGTTATCCATATGTTTATTCCACCATCAATCCAATAATCTATGGTCCTTTCTTTTAAAGTCTCTCCATTTCTGTCTGTGTTTACGATGGACCTCACTGCATTCATAATTTGCTACTCTCCTACCATTAAACATGACTTGCATAAAATGATTGTATTTATTTCTGAAACTTTCTTTCTGATTTTCTTTAAGACTACATTTCTTTTTGTGGTTAGTACTTAAAAATCAATGCAATCAAAGCTCAAACGTGTGGTACATCAAGACTTACAGTAAGTGTTGAGACGTCTTCATTTCTCAACAGTGCTGGGCAGAAGAAAAAAACTGTTGCATGCTTTCATTTTTAATAGGTTAGATTATTATAATGATATCTATTAATATATTTGTATAAAATACAACAGGCCGCTGTTTTTCATTGTTGAAAACTTGTGAATTCAACTGCCATTATGTTATGGTCTTTATGCAAGATTGGTCTGTTTTAAATAAGCTACAACATTTTCAGACAGCTGAACGATCTGTTTGACTTGTTGGCTCAAAGGCTTGCTTATTAGGAAATAAAATATCAGAAAGATTTTGATACTTATTTTTAAAAGTAGATTAATGTTTTTGAATAAATCACAGTGTAATGTTTTCCTGACAGTGTAAAGGTAAATTTGTACCAATCTTTGTGCAGATCGAGGGTGGTGTTTTACTAGTTAGGGTTGAGGTCTTGCTAGTTGTAGAGAATATTTAACGGTGCAGATATACCAGTGCCAGGACATAACTACTTTTCAACAACATCACAGGCATGTGCACACCCCTCATTCATGAAATCCAACAATATACACATGGAATGACTGAAATGAGCACCTGGACATACCCCAATAAAACTGGAGTAAAAAATGTAATTTTATAGATATTATTCTCAAATTTGAAATGTGAATCAAGTTACTTTGTTGGCACATAGAGTGTTTCAGTCCCAAACTTCCGACTGTTGCTATAGCACCTTCATTTCACAAAGAAAATTTAGGGGGAAATAAAAAAAAAGATATATATTTCTTTCTGTTAGTTCTAAAGTGACTAACTTTTTATCAGTCTTACCTACAGTGGTTAGTTAACTGCTATAGGTAAAACTAGAGGGTGTTCCCTTTACAAAGAGCCCAAACATGTTTTTTTTAATATTCAACAGTTCAATAACAGCAATAGTTCTGATTTGTAAGGGTCATATTACATTTGATTTAGAAAAATAACCCCACTTGATAAGGACTTAGTATACAATGAAAAAAATCAACTGCATATATTCAACATTTCTTCAGCTGATGAATATGGCACCATCTGGTGGCCATTTGGGACTTCTGATCTCTAAAACAACAAAAACTTGATTACTCCGTTTACACTCATCTAAAAACCAAAACAGTATATATGTTAAGCTCTGACATTTAAGAATGATCATTTATAAAACATTTTTATGACTAACACATATAGCAAACAATAAAAGACAAAATAAATAAACAGACTTGTTTTCATATTGTAACAGAGTTACAATATGACTCCATTCACACAGTTTGATCTATAATCTGGTATCTATCCAATAAAATAATTAATGAGACTGTGTTTGATAATAATATTAATAATGACAATTACAGTTTTAGCTCATCTGTACATGGATTTGAACAGCTTTTGGTCTAATGTATAACTTAACCTAACCAGCCTCAAACAGCCCTTCCACCTTACCGGCGCTCCAGCCTGTGACACAACCATGGGACTCATGCATAAATGACTGAACGCCACCTCAACATTTACTCTGAGCCTGCTGATCAAATCTCCATGACAGTGTTAAAAAAAACACAAAATGGCAGCTTTTGACCAAAATTACTGACTTCCTGCACCAGTAATTATTAAGATCATTATTGAGTGATTTTCATAAATTTTGCCCGTTTCAATACTAGCTGTTACCATTCACTTGCAGTAGGCTGAGCTAAAACAAACGGTATGTTGCTCGATTAGGAGAATGACTTGGTTGGAAAGAAGATGCTTTTCCTCACTGATCTAACTGTGTGGAATATGGTAACAAACTAAATTTCACTTAGGAGTGCAATATTCCTTTAAAACATTCCCAACAAATCACTTTGGATCAAACCACAGTAAATAGACATCTGAAATAATCTGAACAGAAAAGTTGCATTAACAAAAGAAAATAAAGATGTGGAAGAAGAGTCACCATCATCGAATCCTGATCATCCAGACAGATTCGCTGATTGTTATCAAGTCCTGAGTAAAGAGAGTCTGACTGGATGTTGTTACTGGGAGGTAGAGTAGAGAGTTGCTCAATTTATCATGACAGCATTGAAACGCCAGTATACAGTCCAGTTTCCTCCAGAGTAGGAGTGTACCTGGATCGCAGAGCAGGTATTCTTTCTTTCTACAGCATCTCTGAAACCATGACTCTCCTCTGCAGAGTCCCGACCAAATTCACTTGGCCTTTACATGCTGGAATTGTATTTTATTTCCCTCTCTGTTGACTTTGTTGACTTCATTAAACCTAAACAGTCACCAGTGGAGGCTATGGAGGAGTCTATGGAGTCTATCACTGCTCATGATGATTTTGATCCACAGTAACTAACTAGGCTTGCGTTTGTGATATTTTAATAAGTAATTTGGCCGGAATGCTCATTCTCATTGTTGACCAAGGGTCAAACTTTCCATCCACCCTTCTATTGCTCAAGCTTAATTGGGTCCAATTGACCTAATATCAACCCTAACTCCCACCCATGCCGTCTGGTATCTCGTCTCATCACTCAAGGTTAATATAACACCTTGGAGTCATGGGAATTTAGTTGATTGGGCTTTCCCGTCAATTCTGCTCCTCATTGATGTCTGCTTAAACACACTGAGGATCTCTATATGGTACATTCCCCAAAATTGTGTACTATCATCTACAAGGCCTAAACACATACAAAAACTCACTTTGTTTTGCTGACGCATCAGGTGGTTGTGAAATGTATGCATTTTAATGGAATTGAAAAGGGGCGTGACAAATGACTCTACAGCACCCTTATAGAATGTTTAGATTATATATATATATATATATATATATATATATACACACATCTGAATTGTATTGATGAGCATGTGACAGTACTAGAGATCCCACAACGGGTCAGGTAAGCCAGTCAATTCCCTAAGGCCCCGAGCTGAAGGGGGCCCCAAGGGACTGCTGATGTCAACAACAAAATAATGGAACTGATCTAGACCCTGCATCAAATAAGTACTGCATGGGGCCCTTTCCGAGTTGATAGTAGGCGGTCCCGAGGGATGGCTGATATCGCTCCATATCAGGGACTTAACTTCCCAGCTAGCAATGCCATGTGGGGCCCAGATGAGCGCTTCATGGGCGGCAAATGTGGGCCCCATTATGGGCTTGCACCTGGCGGACAGGCAAGAGCTCATATTGCCGGAGGTTCGTAAATAGACATCTTTATGATTCGGCCGATAGAGATCACTGTGATCAACTGTGTTTTTGGTCTCCTTTTTTCGTCTTTTTTCCTAATAAATAGCATAAAAGTTCTGCTTTGTTTAAGCTCACGGGTATCACCATCTTGTAAACAACAGTGATTACTACTTCTACTATGGTGTAGTGTTGTATGCATGCCGTAGAGCCCTACGCTGCCCCCTACAGTCGTCAAGAATATTGGCTCTCAGCAGGGACAAGCCTCTTTTTCAGAGATCCTTACATAACCACCACAGGCTGTCCTATCACATTGTTTTGATGCCTCTGGTAAAGTGTCCTATCCAAGGACACAAAGTGTAGTATACAAGAGTCGGACCAACTATCTTTGGATTCTCAGCCAATACCTCTACCCATGGGCGCCGTCAGGGAGGGAAGGTTAAACCGATTCTGATGGCCCGGCACAGACAGGGGGCCCTTTGAGTTAGGGCTATCAATATGTACTGTCGTGTAAGTTTTTTAAATGAAATATTTAATTTGATCTGTTAAAATAAGGAAATTATATATGGTTGGGATTCGATATAAAAAAAAAACCTCGAATTATGTGATATTATCATTTCACCCCTCTCCCTTACTGAATGGTAATGTCTGACACTGGCAGTGGCATATGCGAAATGTGTACAGCACGCTTCGCCTACGTGAACAATTCCTTCCCTTCACTGCTGTGGAAGATCTTTTCTGTCAAACTGTTTTTGAATTTAGGTCAAAGTAGGATTAGCTTCTAAAACCCAGTGTTACAACTTTTCAGTTTTGTGTGTCAGCCGCTGTGAGATACAGGAGGATGTATGGATGCTGAACTAGCCTTGTTGCTACTGGATTGGTAAATAACAAATGCTTGCTCCTGTGTTATTTGGGCATGATGATGCGATACAGTGACAGGAAAATTGTTTGATGGTTTACCAACTGACACGCTGTCAGTTTGATGTTTTGTTCTTTTTACTGTACTTGTAAACTTGTTCAGAAGATTCCCACATCTGCTTCGGCTGTCGGCTCGGTCTTGCTGATAGCCAGCAGCCCCTATGTCGAGATACAAAGAGTATAAAACCACGGCATTTATTGTTGTTTAAGCGTTTTGGTTCACTAAATGGTTTCAGCACATTTCGTAGTGAGTTACCGCTGCATTTCAGACTTAAATTAGCGGAGTAGCTTTGTAGATCTTCACGTCATGGTGATGTGATACAGTAGCTTTGCTCAAATTTGTCCATGTTAGCTCAAGAACCCCTCGTTTTTTCTCTGTTAACTTATAAATGCAGTCAAACATAAGATGTTATATTGACTATCAGTTGACCTCGCCTAATGAGGTCTTGATCATTCTGAAAAGTCAAATACACTTATACATTAGAATGTCCAAGGCAGTCATTTTGACCCCTTTGAAATATGCATATTAAATAACTTTGTCAAATAAAGTAATGAAGCCTTGTTGGTCCCTGACTTTTCCTAAAACTATGTGAATTTTAATAAAACAATTTGAACTTTTATCATGTGAATAATAATATGATTATTTCTACAAAGGATTTTGCGCTGTTTCAATTTAGTTTGCAAACATTCTGGATCAGATAATATGAAAGCATTCTCTGAAGGTTGGTTGGCAGAGATGGATCATACTGTTTTTGACAACATAGGTGATCGTGTAGTAACCCAATTCCACATCATCTTCAAGAGATGCACCTCCCAAACAGCTCAAAGTAGTTTGTACAGTACTATCAGAGTTTCTGCCTGCAACCAGGAGTTGAGTATAGATTTACTTTTTTATTACAGGTAAAATATTTAAGTCTTCTCTGGTTTTAGTGTCTTTAGTTATAATCATTCCCAAAGATTTTACCTCATTTAACTGGAATCCCATATAAGTCAGTTTGCTCTGTATCATGTATTGACATAAGCTCACATTTTTTAAATGTAAATAGAATCCTAATGCTTTAGAAAATATTCAAATTTTGTTATTACTACCTAAGGGATCTGGACTGTTTTTTTTTTAGATAACTATGCCATGCTGGTAAACAAAACATTAATAATAATAAAACATGCCCTTCAGTCAAGTTCGAGCTTGTTAGCACAGCCACCTTGTGTACTTACCTTCATAATTATGCAAACACAGGGACATGTGCAATTTGGATCCTTTTTCACTTTTGTTTTGTGGGGAAGATGAAAAAGTGTTTACATTACGATGAACATCGGCGACTAAAGTTTTCGGCAAATATACGGAAGCATCTAGAAAACTAGATTTCACACCATCTTTTTTGACATTTGAAGGGGACAGGAAGCAGAAGGGCTCTCGAGTGTTCATCAACAGGAACTAGCATTTGTTATTGTGGACCGAGTCTATTGGGCCTGCTACTAGCCAGCATCGATGTGTGGTGATTCACAATTTGAAAAGAATGAAGTGAACGTATGCCTCTGGGCACCTGAAAAGAAGAAAAAAAAAGCAAAAAGAGTATTAATCAATTCTTCTGTCAGTTCGGTCTGTATAAACTGGTTCTAATTTCTATTTGGAATTATGTTTCTTTGAATATGAGCTGGCTGCTGAATTTCCCTTCAGTGATAAATAAAGTATATCCTATCCTATCCATATATTTACTGCTGTAGCCTAAATCTTCCATGAAATAAAATGTTAACATGAAGCATTAAACACGTTACTGCAAAAGGATGTTCATTAATTATTCATGCAGATCTCAAATGCTGTGTTTGTGTAGCATGGACAGTTCTTTACTTTTTGCAAGCCAACCAAAGTACTCTTTTCTTTTTTCTTCCTCAAGGTGCTTTGTTAAAGTGTTTTGGCCCACATAAGCAACAGCAGCAAAAGACTTCTAAACATCAAAGTAGGAACTTCTTTATTTTTCTTTTTAAATTTAAGATTACAGTGATTAGCCCTCACATTTTAAATATATCATTGGATCTATCTGGTTTAAAATGACCACAAAATTTTTCTTAAACAATTGTTACTTATTCTTTTTTCGTTCTAGCAATATTAACCTCAGATCATGAGGGGGGCCTTGACAAAGGTGTTTTATGTGCCTAAAGTATTGCAACTCTCTGAAATAATTCCAGTTAAAGTTCTAGGTTAGATTTGTCATAACAAGCCACGGTCACTTGTACCCACACTGATAACATTGCTCAACCATAAATACAGATAAGCATCTCTCAGTATGCTCAGGAAACACACAAAGGCTGAAACAGATATTTTTACTGCTGTTTAGATTTCCCCCTCTGCCTTCAAGTCAGACATTCTGCTCAGATAATGGAACATTTTAATTAAATCCGTAATGAAATGATAGGCAATTGTTTATTTTATAGTCATAAGAAAATCATTTTTAAAACTGCTGATCTATATCTGCACCAGTTTTAGGAAGTTTAGGTCACATTATCAGAGCAAAAGACCATCGATGCTATGACTAAAACATGGAAGCCGATTATCTGATGAGTAAAGCAGAGCTGAAGTTTATACCTCCTCTCCATAGATCAAGTCAAGTTCATTTGAAAAGAACATTTCAGTAGTGGTGAAACTCTGCACTCCAGATCGTAAGGTTTGATCTTGAAGTTTGACCAAAAATGCTGACTGGACTTCACAAGGTTCATCGAACACATTATGATGAAAAAATGAAGGAAACTTACATGGGATTCAGACAGGCAAAACTGTGACAACTAGGCTAATTCACAGAGAAAGGACATGGGGGATAGCAGAAAAAAAGAAAATATGATGGAGGAACCAGTGAAGATGAGCAGTGTTTAAATATACTGAGAAGTGGAGAATGACACAGGAACCCGAGGAGTTAATAAGCTGCTAAACAGATGCAGGTGGAAAAAGAGAGTGAGCAAAAGATGAACTGCAGCTGGGAAAGGAAGCAGATTGGCCGGGAAGATAATAAACTGAACTGAAAAAGAACAGATAATAGGAATAAATCTAAAGGTATAAAGACAAATATTCTAATGGCCAAGCAAAGTAGAACTAGTGCAGAGAATATAACTGAAATGACAAGATCGAATTTAATAATAAAGAAATGATCAAACGCACCTCTAAAGGGGATGGTTTTTAGCCTTGATCTAAATAAACCCAGTGTTTCAACAGATTTGCAGTTTTCTGGAAGTTTTTTTTAGATTACAGGGGTATTTTCACCATAGTCGTCTGACATTTGACTCAATCTTCCTGACAAAACCGGTGTAACTGAGTCCGATTTATAGACCGTCTCTTCAGCCCCACTCTCTCTAGAACTGAGATCAGGACGTTGTGGCGGCCACACAGGAACATAAACTCTGTTCTCATTGAGCCACTTTCCATTTACCTTGGCCGGATGCCAAGGGTCATCGTCCATCTAGAAAACTAACTTACTTTTAGTTTCATCAGACCAAAGACATGTCTCTAAAAATGAAGGTCTTTCTACTTGATTCAGTTTCCAATTCGTAGTCTGAACTTCTATGTTGCTATTTGAATAACAGCACCTTCCTCCTCGAGTGGCTTTTCAACCCTTTTGTCAGAGACAGCTATCTGGAACTTGTACCCTAGAATGAACCAGACTGATGGAGGTCCACAGTTCTCTTCCTGATTTTTTTTGGTTTCCCAGTGACGTCACACAAGGAAGAAAAGTTTGTCTGAGGAGCTCCTCTTTCATCTACCTCAGATCGAAAGCTTAAAGAGTCATGACATCATTTTGTTGCCTTCATCACATTGTGTAAAGTCAGTGCATTTAAACCTCTGAAAGTGAAAAAAGGTAATGTTTTTGTTAATTGGTTCATTTTTCTAGCATTTTAATCTACTTGTGAAGAGTGAACTATAGAGGTCTGAAAACAGTCTCAAGCTCCCCAACTTGACCTAGGCTGTGTCGATATTAAGGGACTTCATTTTTTGAAAGCTGGATTTGAAGGTCAATTATGTCACAGCATAATATAGGTTGGTAGAACACGCACTAAATTTCTTCATCAGAATATGTTACCTGTTAAAAGGACTATACATACTGTAAGTTAACCACAAATAAAAACATAAACATAAAATTTCTTACTCATTGATGCTCCAGCTATGGCATCGTCAGTAGAATAAGCCCTGGCCTTTTCACCGCAGGTGCCTCTATGGTGGAGCCTAAGTGACTACCTTCTACTTCCGGTCCATGGGTCCCCAAATGCCAAAAAAATGAATTAGAGTCATTGGAGCTAATAAAGTTATTTTCAGATTCAGTTTGAAATGCGTCGTGTTTGGAACATATGATGTCCGTGAATTTAAAAAAAAATAATTTTGATGCAGAAAAAACGCTGATTTTCGACTGGAGGTAAAAGTTACTTTAGGCTTTGTGTAAAAACGCTTAGCGGACTACAACTACAGAAAAAGAAGGAGAGTGAGGGCCGTAGCCTCCAGGATGAAGAAATGAGCATTAAACACGGAAAAAACCTCTATAAATCTTTCCATGTGGAAAGTAGCAGCTATGTTGGGGGTAAAGCAGTCGGTGGAGTGAGAGCCAGCATGGAGGAGAAGCTCTACAAGATCTAGGTGAGTGTTTTACATGCTATAGCTAGTGCTAGCTCCTGTTGGCAAAATTATGTTATATATGCGACTTCTGACTTCTGATTTGTAGGCATTTTAAATGCGAATTTTTACAATCAAATAAATCCCAAATCACTGGACAAACACAGGCGAAACGTACATCGTTAGTTATCATTTAAATCAAAATACAACATATCTGTGATTCAGGACGTAAGACAAAGCGGACCAGAAAATAACTTTTATCGCTCCATTGACTTCCGTTCATTATTTTTTCGGTTTGGGGACCCATGGGCCGACCGGAAGGGGAGGAGACTTAGGCTCCCCATATGCCTGTAAATTCACTTACCGTGCAACTTTTCGAGTTGAAAAAGCTGATTTCCCGAGTGCCTTCCAAGGGCAGCCTGCCAAATGCCATCGTCGCTCGTTCACACTCAACTGTAGCGTTTGCTATCTCCAGAATAAACAACCGCGGAGCAAGAGGTAACTGAAGGATGGCTTCAGCAGAGCAGAGAGCAACTATTAGCATCTGCAAAACTCCAGCACAGACCCCAATTAAACTTACACAACAGTAAAATATATTACCTCAGTTGAGTCATGGCTGCAAATCAATGAATTGTCCAGGATGGGACTGACTCAGTTGTTGTTTCTGTGCGTTCTGGAGTGAGCTCTAACACACCATGTCTGCCTCATGCACGAGGTTACTATTCAGGCTGCAGTTACACCTTTGGCCTGAGGGGGCCCTCGCAAGCATAAAACGTTCAAACTTCTCATAGTTGATTTAAATATGGGTGGATATACATGCACAAAATTCATTTATCGGATTATCCCATTTGTTAAGCACAAATAGAAGCACAAAAATCTTTTACCAACATCCTATTTAAAAAAAATTAAGGTATTAGATGTTGATGTACTAAAACCCTTTATAAAATACTGAGGTAGCCCTCCCTGAATTTCTAACTTTAAGGCATAGTACGAATTAAACATTCTCATTCTGGGGAAATAAGTTTTTTTTGTAAATAAATTTAACTCAGACATCAAAAATTAAATGTGAACCCTGCAATATTTTTGCATTAATTGATTGTGTGGCAGTCTTTTAAATGTTCCATAGTCAAAATTTGAACCACCAAACCAAAGAGGTCTTAATTAAAGGATAAATTGTTTCTGTCCTGGTTAACAACTGATAACTTGTAATCATCAACATTTAGACGGTGACTGTTATAATCTATATATTGTTGTTACACAGTATGAACATTTAAATGGAAATATTTCATTGAAATACAAATTGAGATAATTTACTTCAGCGTTTAACTCAATGGGTTAAACTGATCATTTTAGATTTGTGGGGGATTTGGTGAAGGTGGATTTTAAAAGCAATCAAAATGTCTTGGATAGTTCAGTTTTATGTGTGTGAACTTGCATATTTTTTTATATTTGTAATGTACTGGATGTGACTTGTCTGTTTCTACTGCTAAAATAGCTAATGACCATAAGGAGGAGGCTTTATAAGACTCTTGGGTAGAGTGTTTTTATTTTTATTGTATATGATTATTATTAATTATAAGGTTTGTTTGCTAATACATAAACTAAAAAGTCAGCAGATGTTTCAGGAAATGTGAGCGGATGAGTGACAGCTGCAGAACCCTGATGTTCTGATTAACAGATGGAAACTTTGACACAAAAAGCAGAGCGGATGTGTTGCAAGTTACATTTAGAGATGTATATTTCCACCACACATCCCAGGTCTAGAAGATTAAAAATACTTCACCTGATGAGGAGAAAAATTTAGGTCAGAGGGCCTCCAGGTAAAACTTGCTCCCTACTAATGTCTGTTTAAAGAGTCTGACCTCTGTGGCATATTCCCTAGAGGCATTTAAAAACATGCAACTAATCAATTAAATCAATTCAGTTCTGTTTATTTATATAGCTCAGATTATCATCTCAACGCACTTTACAAGAAAAGTTATTTCTATACAATCATACAAGCATTCCAATCGGGTTAAAAGTTTTCCCATCAGATTGCATTGAGACGTTTACTGTTTATTAATTCACATTACTTTAAAATATTCCCATCACAGCTGACAGGAGAAAAGGAACATTCATGTTCTTCTTTTAGAATTTTTACTGATACTAAGAAAACAAGATTAATATGATTTGTCTGTGTTGTATGAATAACCACAAAAATAAAACGCTGTGACTTCAAAAAAACGTTAACTTTTGAAATGTATTAAGTACTTTGCAGAAACATTTGCTCATATTATAACTGTAGAATTGAATGTTAGATACAGGTTTGCCTCTGCAAGTTTTAACAGACAGCTTCTGAAAGCTGCCAAGGCCCTGAGCTGTGAATGTCAGGAAGTACCGTATAGAAAAGATTGTAGCAGGAAGTGTTTGAAGAACTGGACCGGATTGTTGCTCTGATAGGAAGGCAAGCGAAACTCATGAAGATGACACTTCACTCCACACCCAGAGGCAACATGGTTCCTGTTGCACTGATGGTGCTTCTGTTAGTCTGCAGTTCAGGTAGGACTTGGCCTTCATTAACAACCTCTGATTTGTCATGGTGTGTTGGCGTTGATTACCCAAACACAGACAGGTGACAGAAAGGAGCATAACTGAACCCGGGACGCTGAGAAGAGATGGATAGAAAATGGTGTGGTTTTTCTATTATAATATGGAGGATTTTCTTTCCCTTTTGAGGTTGTTCTGTTCGTCGAATCAATCCTGATTTTAGATGTTCTATCTCTGTTTCCTAGTGTTTAGTTCCCCGTCCATCTTTCCACCAACTCTGAGCAGTTTCTCTGTTCCTGTTAAAGGAAAGATATAACACAGATAGAAGCAAATACAGATTGTCAAAAGTGAATACTACTACTAACGATAATAATGATAATAATAATCTTTATACTGCGGTGTATTATTAGTGGCTGGTTAAATATGTTGATGTGAAGATGGTTAATGAAGAAAACTGGAGATGGGACTATAGTTGAACAGCTAAGGACTTTATTCAAAAGGGCAGCCCACATCATTAAAAAAACAATCATGAGGAAATCTTGGCCCAGTTGCAGAAACCCCGCAGAATTTTAGACACTCTTTATCAAACTCCAAACTACCCATATACAGTTCCATATTTGGTCTTGATGTCTTCAAGTGTATCCACGTAACTAACTTTTGCTGATTAACTCTATGGATGAGTGTCTAATAGTGGTGTGTACATGTCTGGAAAATAATTTTGGTATTTTGATTAATTTTAAAACAAATATAATTTTTTTATTAAAAACAGTTAGGGGAGTGGTTAGAAATTTACATTTCATCGCACTTTAATTTGAATCAGGCTTTGCTACCGTTCTAGCCTGACATCAGCTTGGATTTCTGACGACAGCTTCCTGCCACTGTGGAGCATAAAACAAGCTCAGTCTCAGCCACACCTCCATAGCGAGTAAGCAACTCAAGACCAATACGCTTAAAATGGTACAGCTCAAGACTGCTAGCCTCCTCCACAGAACCTTCCTCCCTCTAGTCTCTCTCCTCTGAAGGAGGTGGAGAGAAATGTTCAACCCCATGATTGCCCCTACCCTGAGGCAATGGCACTTGTGTAGCTATTGCTGTACATTTTCTGGCTGTCTCTGTGTGTCCCACTCGCTCCCGCAGTACAAGCTCCAGGCAGTCATGTCAGTTCACAGCGCAGACCACGCCCAGCCCAGGCCCTCCGTGTTGCACATGGCAAAGTCTCATTTTGAGGTATTTTTCAAACAGAAAATATGGTGGGATTTTGACTCTAGTAGGGGTGAGTTACTGTTTAAAAGCTGAAACTAATATATAATATAAACTTTCTACATGCAAAGCAAGATCATTTGATTCTTTATTTTTTACAATTTTGATGATTGTGGTTTACAGTTTATGAAATCTCCAAATTCAAAATGTCTGAAAATTCAAATATTACATTAAATCAATAAAACAAAGTTTTCAAATAGATAAATAGTGGACCTTTGAAAAGCATAATCATGCATATGTACTCAGTACTTGGTTTGGGACCCTTTTGCATCCATTACTGCCTCACTGCGGTGCGGCATTAATGCTATCAGTCTGTGGCTCTGCTGAGCTGTTATGAAAGTCCAGGATACTTCAATAGCTTTTTTTGCATTGTTCCGTCTCACATCTCTAATCTTTCTTTTGTTAATGCTCCATAAATTCTCCATGTTGTCAAATAACTTTTTTTTTAAACCAATACATTTGAAATTGCAAATACTTTTTTAGAATAGTGTAAACCAGTTACATCTTCTATCAGCTCAGAAACTTTATGTATTTTGTTTTTTATTCTTTAACCTTTTTAGCTCAGTAAGTGCAAGGCAGCCAGTTAGACTATTTTACATGAGACATACATTGGTATGGAACTAGAGTTGGGACTTATGTATTGTGACTTGTATCTGCTTATTTGAAACTTGTACACATTTTTTGAAAAATACAAGTACGGATTCATTTAATAATACAAGTACAAATTAGAAAATACAAGTACATATCAAAGATACAAGTACAAATCAGACACAAATACAAATCAGAAACACGAGTACAAATCACGCTACTCCCAGAACCAATCAGATTTCTCAATTCCCTAACCAATCACGGTGAGAGGAGGGCGGTGTTCTTCTGTGTTCACAACCAGTGCTATAAAATTTGCATCATCTCCTTCTGTTGTGAACACAGAAGAACACTAGACCTGGGAATTACAATAATGGAGATACTACTTCAACAAATCAATCATTGTAATTTTCCAGTTGCTGTAAAAAGTAAAGTTTGTCGAAGAGATATTTTTTGTGTCGTCTATCTGCAGTTTCCCACATACCTCCTTCGCATTGGAAGGCAAAGACACAACATTAGAATAGATAGGTAAAATTTCGTAGTTTTTTTTTCCAACAGTCCTGCTACAGCATAAATGTGTATTACATACAAATCGGCCCGGAAGAGAATCAAGGAGCACTTCGGAGGCGTTTGTAAATCCAGGGGAATTACAAAGATGGTAAAATTACTGTATTTTGGGCAGATGAAACCGTATTACAATTGGAATTTGTCCGTTCCCAAGCACCTTTCTATGTATGTCCGCTGATGGAGGAAGTAAATATAAATACTGCTGTACGGCTCAGACTGGCTCCAAAATTATCAGGGTGTTCAAGAACACATAAAATATCCTATAAATAAGGTCCAGGTTGAAAAAAAATTATCCCCTTTAAGTCCATTATCTCAATATCAACTTCCTGGTTGTTGACCGGTGTCAGTGTGGCTGGTCTGCATATAGGGAAGTCCTTCACCAATTCCTTGGTTTTGCTAGCATTGATCAGCAGGTGGTTCTGCTGGGACAAGTTCACAAAGTCCTGAGTCCACTGTCAATACTCTGGGTGGTTCTCACTTGTAATGAGGTCGACTATGGCAGAGTCATCAGAGAACTTCTGAAGGTGGCTATGTGGGGAGTGGATGGAGAAGTCTGAAAGGTAGAGGGTGAAGAGGAATTGTGCCAGCACAGCTCCCTGTGGGGCCCCCATACTGCAGGCCAACCTGTCAGAGACTAAGCCCCGTGTCCTCACATACTGTGGCCTATTTATACATCATCTTATATCATACCCTACTTTTAGACATCTAATGATATTTAAACAACCTTAGTTTACTTATTAGTTTGTACTGAATTGCTCAGTTTGGATTGGGCTACGTTACAGTGTTAACAAGATGACTCAAGCTCTAGAGCTACGGTCTTTTCTACGTCACATACCTGCCAGTCGGACAGGGATTCTCCGCAGTTGCCTTCCCTTTTCACTACTGAGGTAAACAATATTTGTTCCTGATCCTTCTCTTAGTAGCAGGGGCAGAAAAAGGGGGTGGCTACTTGGGCTTGAGCCCATATATATATACAGTATATATGTGCCTATTTCCAGCTGTCAACGGGCAAGAGGCAGGGTACACCCTGGACAGGTTGCCAGTCCATCACAGTATATATATATATATATATATATATATATATATATATATATATATATATATATATATATATATATATATATATAGATAGATGATTTAATTCAGTGGGTTGTCTCTTCTTACCTACGGTCATAGTCTGTTCAGATCGAGCCCCCACGGCCAGCTGATGAGCGGGGAGGCTCACTGCGAGCGCTATAGGCCGCGAAGTTTAGCAACTGGGAGATTTAGCTGCTTATATTACACTTTGTGGTTTTGGTTAGGTTTGATAAAAATTAAACAGGCTACATCTCCCTATACAGATATTGAGTAAGTTATGTACAAGATGTCCGGCACCTAAGCCCACTTCCTGCTTTTGGTGGGGTCCCAGTCCGCTTACCATTCACATATGCAATCGAACCACAGCAGAGTTGGTTTCAGTTGAACCAAGATCTACGTTTTAGGATGGACGGGAGTTTGCTACTTAGGTCCAAATCAAAGTTCAGTTGCCCATTCAAGGACCTGGATGGAGCTAAGGATAAGGATGATTCAGTCTCAGTTGGAGCTTTAACATATTTATTTCAATGGTACAGGAAGCCCAGTCGGCTCAGCTCTCTCCCCGCCGAACAGTGTCTCTCTGCCTGTCTGTGGCTGTCATCCAAACCATCCAGACCTTAAGTTAATGCATTGAACAAATCAATAGCTGGATGTCCTATAACTTTCTTCAGCTGAACATTAACGTAACAAAAGTAATGATTTTTGGACCAACAGAGGAAAGATTTAGACTCAGCTCACAGTTTCGGTTAATACAACTAGAACCTACTGAGGCTACGTCCACAGTAAGCCGATAAGGTTATACGGGGAGTTAGACGCCTAATGTTATCCACTCAACACGAGCATTTACGCCCCGTTTAAGGTCCGTTTAAGTTCCCATGATTGCGCAATCCCATACAGCCCTGTGCAAATACTGGGCATGCGCGAAAAGACGAACGGAACACGCGTATAACCTACGTGACGCCAGCGCCTACATAATATATACAAGAAGCTCTACAGCACAGTACATATCTGCTTGTACCGTTAACCGAAGAGAACAATAGCTGCTCAGAAGAAGAGAGAGTTTTTGGTGTGGACAGACGGCGAGACCGATTTATTACTCTTCGCTGTTGTCTTTGTCTGTAGTGTCGTATTGTTATTGACGCAGCATTCATTGACGCCACTTCCTTTCATTATCCGGGGAAGCTGTCCACACTAGCTCGTTTAGCCGTTGAATTCAGATTTACACGGCTCTCGTACCCGGCTAATAGTTATCTGGCCACAGACCTTAAACGACACCGGGTTAGTGTGGACGATAGGGGGGTGTAGACTAAATAATTATACGTTTAAGGCATTATCCGGCTTAGTGTGGACGTGGCCTGAGCAGGCACAAAATCTAGGTGTAAAAATCTAATCAGACCTGAACCTCCAAGACCACATAAAAGCAATAACAAGGTCAGCCTTCTATCACATGAAGAACATTTCTTGGTTTAAAACCCTAATGTCACAACAGGACTTCGAAAAACTCATCCATGAGTTTTTCTTTATTCGTCTCGATTTCTGCAACAACATCCTTACAGGTCTTGAGATTTTAAATGAAGGCAATTGGACTTTCCTTGTGGTCTAGAAAACGTTTTGTCTCTCATCCAAGAGGCTTCTTCAGTTTTGAAAGACTGCATTGGGAGTATACATACAGTACATGTAAAAGTTTGGGTCGTTAAGGCTCACTGATGGGGCTATTGTTATTCCAATGAGGCTATCATGGTTATGTAAGCCCTGAGCAATATTGAAAAGTTAAGTGTTGTTAACAGTGACAACGACCCTAATTAAGTATCTAAGTGCTATTTTGGTCACCTGCCCCAAGTTGTGGAAACTCACACCTTAAGGCAGGTGATACTTAATTAGGGTAGATAATTAATTAGAGCAGGTAGATACTTAATTAGGGTCTCGTCAGACTGAAGCCTATTTAATACTTTTCCAAGCCCTTGTGTCGAAGGATAATGGTGCTGCATATATCCGTCTTCATCAAATCGCAGAAGTAAAGGCTTGAGTGCGGCTGGGCCCCATGAGTAAAGGCCCGGTCACCAGACGCTCGCCAACGTCATCATGGTGGTCTTTGTGCTGTACTTTGTCTGATCCCTCACCCAGGACCAGGGTGACCTGGTGACCCATCCAGTGGCAGAAAGCCCTGAAAAAAACATAGCTCCTAATATCATTGAGAAACTCAAACCTCTCCACCACAGTAATGTAGCAGTCCAAGGAGGGGTTTTAACACCTTTGTCTTTCTGCATCCTCAGACTCAGTCAGGCTGGTTAATGGGACCAACCGGTGCTCAGGCAGACTGGAGGTGAAGACCAACCAGTCGTGGTCCTCAGTGTGTGAAGAAGACTTTGACCTGCAGGATGCAGAGGTGGTCTGCAGGGAGATTAACTGTGGGCCTCCTTCAGTCCTCCAGGGGGCGCTCTATGGAGAAGCAGAGGCTCCATTGTGGAGGAGCAGAGAGTTCCTCTGTGAAGGCAGTGAGTCTGCTCTGCTGGACTGTAGCAGCAGGAAAAGTTCAGTTAGAAACAGCTGCTCATCTGGTCAAGCTGTTGGACTCACCTGTTCAGGTAGAGGAGGATCTGCAGACCTGGTTCTGTTCAGTGCTTCTCTTCCTTCATTAATGACCTCTCTTTCTCTGCTCACTTCAAGGCTCCTTCAGGTTGGTGGGAGAGACCAGCAGATGTGCCGGGACACTGGAGATGTTACATCAGAAACAGTGGAGACCAGTGAAGGTCTGGCTTGGTTACTGGAACAAGATGTTATCAACTACAATATGTGCTGAACTGGACTGTGGTGCTGCTCTTTCAATGTCAGAGTCAAAGGAGCCTTCAGAGAAACCAGTTTGGGGTTTTGGTTTTTTTTGTTTGCATTCAGGAGCTGCATTAATGAACTGTTTAACTGATGAAAGAAGTAGTTATCGGACCCTTCTGATAATCTGCTCAGGTAACACTGACCACTCTTATATGTAGATGTTTTAAAATGTTGCTTCCATCAGGTTCCAAATATATGCAGAAAAACCTTTAACTGAGAGCCTGGAAACCATGAGAAAGGGGGATCTTAAAAATTGTTCAAAATATCCAAGTAAATGTATCATTTAGCCATGCCCACAAAGACGAACAAAAAACTGTCCATTTGTCCTTGAAGTCATCAAAGTGCATCACAATCCAAGGAAGAGTTCAAATAAATCCTACATGTCAAAAACTGAAAATCAACAAAAAATTGCCATTGAACCAAAATGGTTTTAGGGCGTTTCTCCAAGAGACCTTAAAGCTCGTTATGGTGAGTTTTGTCTACAGATTTCACATGTCTGAGTCAAGTTTGTCGGCCTGGCTGAATTGGAGGCCACTGTTGAGCCATTTTGCCACGCCTATTTTTTAAGTTTACTGAAATAGTAACAATTTCCAGTGTTTCACTTCAATAGGGCTGAATTTCCAGTTCCACGCCTTCAAAATGCTGAGAATAATTTGGTTTTACGGGGAAATTATCAATACTTCAATTGAACCTGTGGTGCTTTCCGAAGAAGCAGTGGGAGCAACTCGGTTGCTGCACGTGAACACAGCATGCAGGTGGCAAAGGGGAGAAGGTGGTGCAAAATTACTCCTCTTGTTGTTTAGCAAACTGAGTGTTCAGTTCAAAGAAGAAAGGTAGCAGCAAATACAATAAGGGCAAAATAACAGTAAAATACTATGCAGGTATTAAAAATAGCGTACTCAGGTCTAAGAAATGTATAATTAAGTTATATAATATAAAAATATTGAGGTGTCGTGTGGCGTAGTGGTTAGTGCAGGTGTCCCGTGACTAGAGGCTTTATGCCACGCTCACACCGGTCAGCGCGTCAAATCGCTCAACGCACAAAAGTTGATGCTTTAAAATTAAAACCCAGCTGCTTGCACACTTTGTAGTCCACGTCGTCACATCAGTATGTCACATTAGTACGTCAGCGCCGGGCTGGGATTTCTCTGTTGCTGTTTGTTAATAACATAGCACTAAATGCACAATGGAAAACTAGTAGTGCGTGTTTAGTAATATTTAACTGCTTGCCTGGTCATTCCAATATCCTGATCTTCTACTTTGAATAAATTACTTGCCGATGCACACATTGATGGCCTAATGACATCAGTACAAAGAGTCACTGACTGGTTGACGCCCTGCGTTTGCTGCCCCAATGTTTAGTTTTCCCAAATTCACGCAGCTGCTTCTCGGCTGCACTAACGGACCGTCCGAGCAGCTGTACATATATAATATATATAATATATATAATCTAATATATTTTTACAATTTTATATTAAAGTACAGAGTACTTACAAGAAGTGACAAAAAAATTGGGCAAATAATAGAGAAGTGCAATAACAGCAGAAAGTTATTTGAAATGAGAAGAAAGTGTAAACAACAGGAAAGTAAGACTGAGTTTGGGTGCAGAAGCTGAAGCTTCTATGTATGCTTTGGTGTGTTTTTGATCATGTTTAGGCCCCAAAATTAAATGAGTTTAGCAGCAGAAGAAAAGAACCAATAAGAAACAGTACAGATACAGTTGGCATTTACACAGCCCTTGAAGCTCTGAGATTTTATAGTTTTGTTTGCCTTATTTGATTTTTTGATTGATATCAGACCCAGAGATGTTTCCATGTGTATTTATAAAAATAAAGTTTTATAATCCTCAGACTCAGTCAGGCTGGTTAATGGGACCAACCGATGTTCAGGCAGACTGGAGGTGAAGACCAACCAGTCGTGGTCCTCAGTGTGTGAAGAAGACTTTGACCTGCAGGATGCAGAGGTGGTCTGTAGGGAGATTGACTGTGGGCCTCCTTCAGTCCTCCAGGGGGCGCTCTATGGAGAAGCACAGGCTCCATTTTGGAGGAGCAGAGAGTTCCTGTGTGAAGGCAGTGAGTCTGCTCTGCTGGACTGTAGCAGCAGGAAGAGTTCAGTTAGAAACAGCTGCTCATCTGGTCAAGCTGTTGGACTCACCTGTTCAGGTAGAGGAGGATCTGCAGACCTGGTTCTGTTCACTGGTTCTCTTCCTTCATTAATGACCTCTCTGTCCCTGCTCAGATCAAGGCTTCTTCAGGTTGGTGGGACAGGCCAGCAGATGTGCCGGGACACTGGAGATGTTACATAAGAGACAGTGGAGACCTGTATTTGTCTGGACTGATTCTGTAATTCATGATTGGAACAAGAGGGTATCTGCTCCAGTTTGTGCTGAACTGGACTGTGGTTCTCCTTTTTCAACAAGACTGTCAAATCAACCTTCACAGAGACGAGTTTGGTGGATCTGGTCTTCCTGTTTGCTGTCAGGAACTGCATTAAATGACTGTTTACCTTATGATAGAAAGCGTGATGTTGGCCTCGAGATAATCTGCTCAGGTAACTCTGATCACTTATAGTTAGTAGTTTTAAAATGTTTCTTCCATCAGGTCCCAGGTTTTTCCAGTGAAATTGTCACCTTTAACTAAAAACCTGGAAACATTGAGAAGAGGAAGATCCTAAAAACTGGTCTAAATCTGGTAATAGGCCTGTGCGTGTATAGCACTTTATCAAGACCTGACGATCCCAAAGCACTAGGCAAGGCAGTTTTATTTGTACAACACACCTTCAACAACAAGACAATTCAAGGTCTGTACACTACATTCAGTCATTCCCACGCAGATGGTGCTCAGCTACATTGTAGCCACAGCTGCCCTGGGTGTTATGCAGACAGAAGTGAAACTGTTGTAAACACAGGCACTACTGAGCCCTCTGATCACCACCAATCAGCAAGATGGGGGGAGTGTTTTGCTCCAGCACAGAATGACAGAGATCGACAGAACGGGAGTTCAAACTGCCAACCCACTGATTACAGGATGAGCTCCAACCTCCTAAGCCACAGTTGCTCACAGTATCAAATATGAAAGGAAAGGTCTGCTTAGCCACTCCCTCACTGAACAAAAGCTCTGTATTTTAATAACTTTTAATGTCTTCTGCCTTGAAGCCGATGCATCAAAATCCCACAAGGAGTTCTAATAAATCTAAAATGTTTAAAACGTAAAAAATCTAAAGAAAATTACCTTTCAACCAAAATGCTGAACTTCATGTTGGTTTAAGGGCATTTCTTACCTTTTTGTTTGATACGGTGGGTTATATGTGCATACTTTTACTTTTAATTAAATATTAACTGTTTCCCAAAGGCTAAAGTTTGTATTAATTTTGGTGAATATCTGGTCATGTCTAGGCCTCAAGATGTGATTAATTTAGCAGAAGAACACCAACAACAAACAGTACAGATACAGTCAGCCATTACACCGCCTTTGATGTTCTACGCTCTCCTAGTTTAGTTTTCTTGATCTAATTTTTGGACACATATCAATTCCAGAGTTATTTCTATATCTAGAAAAATAAAGTTCTGAAGGACTTTAAAATCTTTTTTTTCTGCATCCTCAGACTCAGTCAGGCTGGTCAATGGGACCAACCGGTGCTCAGGCAGACTGGAGGTGAAGACCAACCAGTCGTGGTCCTCAGTGTGTGAAGAAGACTTTGACCTGCAGGATGCAGAGGTGGTCTGCAGGGAGATTGACTGTGGGCCTCCTTCAGTCCTCCAGGGGGCGCTCTATGGAGAAGCACAGGCTCCATTTTGGAGGAGCAGAGAGTTCCTGTGTGAAGGCAGTGAGTCTGCTCTGCTGGACTGTAGCAGCAGGAAGAGTTCAGTTAGAAACAGCTGCTCATCTGGTCAAGCTGTTGGACTCACCTGTTCAGGTAGAGGAGGATCTGCAGACCTGGTTCTGTTCACTGGTTCTCTTCCTTCATTAATGACCTCTCTGTCCCTGCTCAGATCAAGGCTTCTTCAGGTTGGTGGGACAGGCCAGCAGATGTGCCGGGACACTGGAGATGTTACATAAGAGACAGTGGAGACCTGTATTTGTCTGGACTGATTCTGTAATTCATGATTGGAACAAGAGGGTATCTGCTCCAGTTTGTGCTGAACTGGACTGTGGTTCTCCTTTTTCAACAAGACTGTCAAATCAACCTTCACAGAGACGAGTTTGGTGGATCTGGTCTTCCTGTTTGCTGTCAGGAACTGCATTAAATGACTGTTTACCTTATGATAGAAAGCGTGATGTTGGCCTCGAGATAATCTGCTCAGGTAACTCTGATCACTTATAGTTAGTAGTTTTAAAATGTTTCTTCCATCAGGTCCCAGGTTTTTCCAGTGAAATTGTCACCTTTAACTAAAAACCTGGAAACATTGAGAAGAGGAAGATCCTAAAAACTGGTCTAAATCTGGTAATAGGCCTGTGCGTGTATAGCACTTTATCAAGACCTGACGATCCCAAAGCACTAGGCAAGGCAGTTTTATTTGTACAACACACCTTCAACAACAAGACAATTCAAGGTCTGTACACTACATTCAGTCATTCCCACGCAGATGGTGCTCAGCTACATTGTAGCCACAGCTGCCCTGGGTGTTATGCAGACAGAAGTGAAACTGTTGTAAACACAGGCACTACTGAGCCCTCTGATCACCACCAATCAGCAAGATGGGGGGAGTGTTTTGCTCCAGCACAGAATGACAGAGATCGACAGAACGGGAGTTCAAACTGCCAACCCACTGATTACAGGATGAGCTCCAACCTCCTAAGCCACAGTTGCTCACAGTATCAAATATGAAAGGAAAGGTCTGCTTAGCCACTCCCTCACTGAACAAAAGCTCTGTATTTTAATAACTTTTAATGTCTTCTGCCTTGAAGCCGATGCATCAAAATCCCACAAGGAGTTCTAATAAATCTAAAATGTTTAAAACGTAAAAAATCTAAAGAAAATTACCTTTCAACCAAAATGCTGAACTTCATGTTGGTTTAAGGGCATTTCTTACCTTTTTGTTTGATACGGTGGGTTATATGTGCATACTTTTACTTTTAATTAAATATTAACTGTTTCCCAAAGGCTAAAGTTTGTATTAATTTTGGTGAATATCTGGTCATGTCTAGGCCTCAAGATGTGATTAATTTAGCAGAAGAACACCAACAACAAACAGTACAGATACAGTCAGCCATTACACCGCCTTTGATGTTCTACGCTCTCCTAGTTTAGTTTTCTTGATCTAATTTTTGGACACATATCAATTCCAGAGTTATTTCTATATCTAGAAAAATAAAGTTCTGAAGGACTTTAAAATCTTTTTTTTCTGCATCCTCAGACTCAGTCAGGCTGGTCAATGGGACCAACCGGTGCTCAGGCAGACTGGAGGTGAAGACCAACCAGTCGTGGTCCTCAGTGTGTGAAGAAGACTTTGACCTGCAGGATGCAGAGGTGGTCTGCAGGGAGATTGACTGTGGGCCTCCTTCAGTCCTCCAGGGGGCGCTCTATGGAGAAGCACAGGCTCCATTTTGGAGGAGCAGAGAGTTCCTGTGTGAAGGCAGTGAGTCTGCTCTGCTGAACTGTAGCAGCAGGAAAAGTTCAGTTAGAAACAGCTGCTCACCTGGTCAAGCTGTTGGACTCACCTGTTCAGGTAGAGGAGGATCTGCAGACCTGGTTCTGTTCACTGCTTCTCTTCCTTCATTAATGATCTCTCTGTCTCTGCTCACATCAAGGCTCCATCAGGTTGGTGGGAGAGACCAGCAGATGTGCTGGGACACTGGAGACATTACATCAGAGACAGTGGAGACCTGCGTATGCCTTTAGTTACGAGACGTTTTCTAGTGCAGTTTGTGCTGAACTAGATTGTGGTACTGTTGTTTCAATAAGAATGTTAAAGGAACCTTCAGAAAGACCAGTTTGGAAAATCTACTTTAACTGTTTCCAGTCAGCAGCTGCATTAATGGACTGTTTCCCTAATGATAAAAACAGTGATCGGAGCCTTGAGATAATCTGCTCAGGTAATCCTGAACACTCACATGTTTAGTTGTTTTAAAATATTCCATCAGGTTTCTAGTGTTTACAGATAAAACTTTAACTTTAACTAAGAACCAGGAAAACCTTAATAAAATACAGCTCTTAGAAATTGGTCTAAATTTCACTGACACACAAATATCTATCATGAAGGTCCATCCTGTGATGAAGTCCTGTCCATTCTTGATATCTTGTAACTGGTTGTTCGTTTTACTCCTTAAAACAGGTCCATTTATCTCAGTGTTTCCTCTCTGTTCAATTAATACAGCTAGAAGCTACTGATCAGGCCTGGAATCTAGGTGTATTAATGGACTCAGAATAGCACCTACAGCTATCTTGACAGGGTCCATCTTCTAAAATCCACTGTGAAATGTTCTTCACTCTTGATATAGTAACTGAAGAAACATGACCTAAAATGCACAAAGTTTTTTAAGTGAATATTCTGATAGTCTACGGGATTCTACAGTTTTCTTTTTTTTTGAAATAACAGTATATTTAAAAATTGAGCTCTTTTTCTATTTTGGCTTTCTTATTTAAATGCCTTCATAGAGAGCAACGGGGAACTAAATCTGGTACTGATTCTTGAGGGCAGCATTTATGAGGAATACTCTGACTTGAAAAATATCTGCTTGGTGGTTTGGTTCATTTATACGGAGCCCGTCGGTCGCCAGGTATGAAAATTAAATTTGATGAAAAAGTTCGGTCCATCGGTTCATTAAACCGAATGATTTCTTAATCCGTTCTCTGTTGGCAGAAACCGTGCGCAGAGTTTCGGCATGCTGCTCTCTAAGACCTCAAATTATCTTCAAATGCTTCTGGAGATAACTGGGAGCTGCTGCGCTCTCTTCGCCACCAAAAAGTTTTAATTTAAGTTAAACGATCATACTATAAGCAGCTAAAAATTATATATATAAATAAAAGTTTTCAAACATTAAATACGTCACAGAGACATCTTAGACATCACCAGTGTTGCCACAGTTACTTCGAAATGGTAATCTCATTACTGTCTACTCATTATTCCTTCCAAAAGGAAATTACCATGATTTCCGGACTATGAGGCACACCTGATTGTAAGCAGCACCAGCAGATTTTAGGGACAAACACAAATGTGTACATATATAATCTGCACCCGATTGTAACCAGCAGATGTTTTAATAATTGTTGCCAACTGTCAGACAGACGGATAGAAAGTAGCAAGTTACCAGATGCCGTAACATGCAAATTTGCATATTAATAATGACCTCACGTCACGCTGGCGTGATGACCTCATCACTTATGTGGTGGTCTTCATTTTCTTCTATTCAGTCCAAATAAAACCAGTTTACAATAAAAACTGTCTGCAAATCCATTTTGTTCAGTTATATCAAAATAATAGAACCTTAAATAGCCTTAAAAGGTCAACGAAAGATGGCACGAAAAGAAAACTCATATGTGGCTTTATAACATTCAAAGGAAAGTTGGTATAATGAGGAAAACAGGGCATAATAGGAAGGAGGATATAATTATTTCTAGATTAGATATATTAAATAAAACAGGGTTAAATAAAACATTATTTAAACGGGGCAAGAATGTTACCAGCAACTATGGAACATGTTATATTACTTTACTGATACGTTACTGAAGTATACAGTTGAGAGAAGGGAAGTGGTCCCAAATTTACAAGATATCAAATTACACAAGTATGTTTAATTGGATTACTGGTATGGAAATAGTAACGTGTTAGATTAGTCGTTACTGAAAAATTTGTCACTGAGAGTTAAGCGCTTCAAAGTAATTTGTTACAGGCATCACTGGACATCACAATAAATGAGATATAGATTAAAAAACAGGCTAAACATGATCTATCAATTTAATCTTAACTTATTCACTTCTAATAAATAATGTAAAAATGCATTACACCTAAACTATTAATAAAATATTTTCTCCTTAGATCTGTCAGTTCAGCTGTTGCTACATACTGCAGCTGTCACACTAAATCTGTAATTGTCCCCCGCATAAGGAAAATCTGTCAGAAATAGCAATATCATCGCATGTTATGCAATCAATATTATAACTGCTTATGGATAGGGCTGGGCTATATATCGAAAATTTACCAATACTGAATGACTTATCCCACACATTAAAAATATTACTAAATAGGTTTTTATCACCTAAAGAACATCGCCAGAGTCCACCCCTTTCTCTTTCGGGCCAATAGGGAGGCACTAATGCATGCTTTTATTACCAGTAGAATCTATTATGTAGTGCTTATGTATTGTAATGCTCCTTGTATGTTTTAGGGTAGATTTTAAGGTTCTTTGAATGGTTTTTACATGTCTTAATGGTCTTGGGCCTTCTTATCTGTCAGAAATGCTTTTACCATTTGAACCCTCGCGTTCTCTGTGCTCCTCTGGCAGCCGTCTCTTTATCATCCCTAAAGTCAGGACACAGACTCATGTTGAGGCGTCTTTCCATTATTATGGCCCTCACTTCTGGAACAGGCTGCCGGAGGACCTCAGGGCCGCAGAGAAAGTTCACGTTTTTGACACCAGGCTCAAGAGTCCCCTTCTAGCCGAGCTTTTAATTTACTGTTATTTATTAATATATGTTTAATCACTCTGCATGTTTTGTTTGAATTTTTAGTTTAGCTTTTAACTGATTATTAATAATTATTTATCTTCTTTGCATTTTAATTTGATCATATCTTATCAGCGTTTTACACTTTATAATTTAAAATAGTATCATTCTTAACATTTTTATCAGTATTTTACTACTTAATCTCATTATTTACTGTTTATCTTAATATTTTAACTTCTTATTTTAATCATCCTTCCAGTGTTTCCTCTATGGGAGCCCCCTGCATCGGGAGCAGTGGTCGGCTGTGGCTGCCTGGGTGCTCTCCAGGTATTGCTTGGGTGGAGGTGGAGGTACTAGCCCTCCCTCCTCTGGGCGCACTGGGTCAGTACCTTGGCTGCTGTTGATCTGCTGCTGCCGATGCAGATGGCTCCTATGATGGCGTTATAGATGTGGTGATGTTTTTATTTTGGGTTTGGGAAGGGTGGGGTTTGTGGGGTCATTTTAATCTGTAAAACACTTTGAGAAGCTATGGAGTTTGAAAAGCGCTTTATAAATAGTTTGATTTGATGTACATGACTGTTACTTGACTGAAGGGCTGGGTGTTATGGCTAAATGTGCATATCCCAAAAACGATATACTTCACGATATAGCAATTTTTATGTTAATTTATTTCATGAATAGTTTTATAAAAATGCACAACGTGGAAATGCAGTTTTAAATGATAGATGACAATAACACCCCCCAGACTCATCATGTACAGATCTCCTACCAGGAGAGAGGCTCAGCTCTGCACTCTGCGTTTGAATCAAACACATTATTTGAAACACATCTACATTTTGCCACAATATCTGCTGTCACTCATTTTCTTAACTTTACAGCACGTTTTGGCATTAACCTTTTTTTTTTCTCCCTCGTCATGCACCGTCACGCTGTTTCGCTGATTACTCATAAGCAAAACGTTGTGCCAGTTTGTAAAAATGATGAATGCCATTAATAAAATCTGATATGAGCTGAACATCGTTGTGGAAAGGGTACGGAAGGGTATAATATATATATTATGTGACCCTTCCATACCCTTTGCACATCATATCATATGATAGGACATGTAAACTGTAAGATTTGCTGACTTCTGAGCCACTGTCATCCGGTCACCTTTACAATCAAAAACAGTGGAAAAAAGTTTCCACACTCTCAAAAATGTTTTTAATGAGTGATGGAGCGGTCACATAATATAATAGGGGCATCTACAATCACAATTGGTGACCAAGGGATGTATTAACAAAATGGTGCAGCACTGGAGACACTTTTTTTCTGTTCAAGCTGCGGAGGGAGGCGAGGCGAGACACGCAAGGAGACCAACTTTGGATTGTCTGATAAATTTGTTTAGATCCCTGGTCTGAAACGTGTTGGTTACCGTCTTCCTCCCTTTTTTTCATGTATTGCAGCACAGGAATGCCATAAGGTGCATCTTGGCATAATTTACTGCCGTAAAAGCCTATCGTGGCTTAAACTATAGAGATTCATACAAAACAATAGACGTTTTCTATCGTACTGACGATATATTTCGTCAAATCGCACAGCCCTACATGACTGTTATGTTATTTCGCCAATGGTGGCATATTTTCTATTTGAAAAAAATGACAAAGATGTTTTAGTTTAGGAATTTCCCTTTTAAGATGCTGACTGTAACACTACTACTGGATGGGGTGGAGTTACGTGACACAGTCATGTGACTCCATCAAGTCTTTAACATGAAGACAACAGTCGAAATGATTTGTCGCTATAGTTTTGACAGTTTTTAGACCTCTCTACCAAATACTTTTCAAAAAAGCAAATAGCAACAAATTTAGTGACTTCTTATGGTGTTATTCGAGAACTTCAGACACTCTGAAGTGAAATAATGCCCACTTGAAGCCGCAAGTGGCTCATCCTATCTGTGCTTCGACGTAAATGTAAAAAACCTCTCTAATATGAACAACTGCACACTAAATAAGTCATTGATTTCCCTCACTACCTCAGCCTTCATGTGTCAGTTTATATTGGACTTTCAGAAATGCAGGGAATCAAACTCTGATTTCAAAGGCTGTTTAAAGCCTTTTGTGGAGATATTACACTGGCCTACTGCATGTATTGTGAGGCAGACTTTTATGCCAAAATAGGTGATATTAAAATAATACAACTCTAAATCATATTCAGAAGGAGAACACTTAGTTCCACCCAAACCATAAAGCCATAAATGTTTTTTTCTGTTATTTAAAATACTATTACCCTCTACTACAGCATCCATACAATTTCATGGAGGACTCTGTTTTCTGAAGAAGAAATTCCACAAAATAATATTAAACAGCATGCATTTAAGTACTTGCACACATATGTTTCAAGGAAATTGTCATGCAAAGAGCTACCATGAACTGTTATCCAGCTTCAACACAGCTTCTACTACTACCTTAAATTACCTTGTTGTTGTGTGCTATACAAATTGCTTTTTCTTGCCTAGTGATGAACTCAGATCTGAAAAAAAGGTCAGCATCCTATCCCCTGAAGGATATTTCTGGGATTAAAGCACTAATATTGAAACAAGACCTCTGAAAACTCATCAAACTCATCCACGCTCTTTAGTTGGATTGATTACTGCAACAACGTCCTCAGAGGTCTGCCCAAAAATTGTGCTCCCATCCTCACTAGAACCAGGAGAGTAATCAACCCGGTTCTAAAGCCCTCACATTGGTTCCCTATAACTCAGAGAATAGACTTAAAATAATTGTGTTAGTTTATAAATCACTGAATTGCTACCAAAAGTATGATGAAGACCTGTTGTCACTATACCAATCCCCCAGACCACTCAGATCTTTCATCTCTATTCTACTATCATCCAGTCTATTAATCTTTGATTAAAGGTTGAATATGGATTTCATAAAAAGCTATATCTAAAAAATAATAATAACAATACCTCCATGAGATGTTTAGTGTGGTGCAGAATGAAAGTACAACATTTCCTTACAAATATATTTGAATTAAAATATAATCAAATGTAAATTTTAGTGGGACACAACAATGATGTTATGTTTCATTTACCAGGCAGCAATAGCTGTCATTGCAGTTTAACAGATACAGTCTCTATGTTCCAAATACATGGTTGGCACAGCTCGGCTGGCACTGGGAAACATGACGGAGTTGGCAAGTCAAGCAGCTGCTTCAAAACCCCGGACATATTGTTATCAATCTCAGGAGAGGAGTGACTGGAGAAGAGCAGAAACTTGAGTAAATTTAGGTGAACCCTACACTAGATGGACTCGCATAAAACATTTCCATGGTATCAAACAAGTGAAAACAGCAACTTTCCTCCTAAATCGGTGAGCTAACTCACTTGCTAAATTTGCCAATGTTAGCTGTCAGTTAAGCTCCTCTAGGATACATTCCTCACTGGACACAGTTCAGGCTGGTTACCGGGTGTATCGGCAGCGAACCAGGCAACCCAACAGCTGGAATCATTGTGACTACAACCTAAATACTCTAGATGTCGTAATTGTGTTAATATACCATATCCAACCTTTAATTGATTAACAATAGCTAGAATGTCATATGTCTTGTGTCTATAATGTTGTGTATTATGTTTTTTGTTGTTTTATTGCTGCTCTTATTTTATTCCCTAATCACCCAAAACACCTTGAATTTCCTTCTTGATGAAAATCTGCTGTACAAATCAAGTTGTCTTGTCTTTGTTCTCAGATCTGTTGGTTGAGCCGCACATCTTCCTCTCGTCCTCCACTGACGGGGTCTCCACAGCCAGAAAACAGGGGTTTGAACTCCATATAGGCTCAGATTTCAGCATCATGTGCTCCATCAGACCTCAGTATGAAGGTGGTTCCTTCGAGCTAGTCTTCAGCACCTCCAACTCGACTGAGAACCAAACCCTGCCCGCTGTTAATCACTCCGCCCTCTTCCTATTCACTGCTTCTGACCACGCCCACCAAGGAACCTACAGATGTGTTTACCACGTCTATGTTTTCTCCCATAACTTCTCCTCTACGAGCCAGCCGCTTAACCTCACTGTCTATGAGATTGTCATGGTGTACATCGGGAGTTCAGGTGGAGTCTCTGCTTAATATAAGTAGTTTATGTAGTCTGTAATGATTGCATATACAGACAAAATAAAGACAATTGGTAACTTCAAATATATTAAGAGAATATTTCAGAAAATTTAAAACGGCCGTATTAATTGGACCAAAACAAAAGGTATTATTGCAGAGTTAGGTCCAGCAAGATGGATTGAATTTGCTTCAAAGCTTGAAGAGCTAAAAGAAAAAAAAGTACACAGTAGTAATTCGCCTGTAGGTAATTTTAATGAAAATTGTCCAAATCTGGTGTGTATATATCCCTGCCAATCTATAATGAAGGTCATCTGTTAGCTCAGATCCTTTTCGTAGGACGTTGGCTATCACTAGCATTTTGACTAACATGAACCTACTTCATTCAATATGTTCATTTTAGCTATGATTTCAAAATGAACAACAAAGCTAATGGTGACTACAGTAAATTACTGACAGTAGTATCTGGCCTATCACTAGCATGTTGAATAACATTAACTTTATTCAGTATGTTATTTGTAGCTTTTATGGTAAAATTTACTAAAATTATAATGTTAGTTAAAAGACTATCCGCAGCATATGGATTGTCTCTATCATGTTAAATAACATCAGTTTATGTCATTCAGATTGTACTTCTAATTTCATAATCTTTTCAGTAAAGAAGCTGGGAAATTCATTGCAAGCCCTGATAGAGTTTAGTTAAGGAGCTACTGAAACTGGAGGATTAATTGGTCCACACATAATTTGTGTTTCTGTTAATGTTGTCAGGGGAAAAAAAGATTTCCTTGCATGTTTTAAAGATAAATAAAAAAATTTCAGTCCATCTTTGTAAATCTCATAGTGAGCCTGGAGTCGGGTTTCCGGCCATTTTCTCTCGGCTTGGCGACGCCTCCTTTTTTCACTGCCAGTGGATTGCCAGTCCACTAAGACTTTTTTCTACCTACAACTACTTCAACTTTACTCGAAGTGATTATAGCAATAATGTTTGAAAATTATGAGAGAAATTCATAAACCAGTTTACTGAGCTTGTGCTGGGGGATGATCAAGTGAATGGTAACAACCAGTTTGCTAGTTGTTCCCATTCACTTACAATGTTTTAGGTAAGCTAAAGCAAACAGACCAGAAGAATGATGGACTGGTTACAAAATGCTTTTTTTCTCAATAATCTAACTCTGGGGAATATAGAAACAGAAAATATTACTTAAGGGTGGTATATCCCTTTATGTCCAGAGTATGTCCTTGATTGTGTGTTGGCTGTTTGATATGTTGGGTCAGGCCGAAGTTATGGAGGGTATGATTTCATGTTTTTGCTTAATTGTCTTGGGGGTTGTTGGTATGGATAGTGAAATCTCCCACAATGATTGATTGGTCATAGTCGATGCAAATTACATTAAGGTCACTGAGATTATTAAATAAGTTTTAGTTAAGTTTTGGGGGTTTATATGACTTAGAAATAAAGCTTTGTTGGCCTCTTTTATCTGGGTCACTAGGTATTCAAGAGTGTCAAATATCTTTTTAAAGTTGAGTGAATTATGAAAAGTTGTAGCTATGCCTCCGCCTCATCTGTGTTTCCTGCTCTTGCATAGGAAGTTGTAATTAGAGGAGTAGATACTATAAATGCAGATGTTTCAGTATTTACATCTAACCATGTTTCCAAAAAAAACAGACTGTACATTTTGTTCAGTGACGAAGTCAATGATTAGAACAGATCTCATGTTTAATGATACTAGTTTAAAGGCACAGTGTGTAATTTTCGGCCATTAGGGGGCAGTGCAAACCTAAATTATCACAAGCCTGAGGAGGTCCAACTACTGCTATTTTCAAACGCTCAATTCCCTGAGAATTATTTACTTGCAGCAACATAACGAGCACATCAGTCTCTCTTTCATCGCTCGGAACTAGCGAAGAGGTAAAAATGTATTTATGGCGAAACTTTTTTGCATTTTGGGGGGAAATCAATATGTTAATAGCGGGCGTGTTCCGTGCGCTTTGTCTGTCCGGGCTCTTGTAGAAGTAAAGACGTCATCTAATATGGCTCCCCCTATAAAAGAGGAACCGCGCCTATGTATTTTAAAACTGACTTTTAAAGTCATATTTTACAATATCCCCAATATTTTGCAATTAATGTGCTTTACGTAATTATTATTACATAATATTTGAATGGCTATTTTCAAAGATGTACTGCAAAAACTACACACTGTCACTTTAAGAGATTTGTTGGTGATTAGCAGATTGTTCTTTCACATAATCAATTTGAGGTTTGGTTGAATGCGGTAATGTTTAATTTTAATATAATGGGATCTGCAGTTTATAATCACCGGAATACTACCCTCAAGGTGCCCATACACATCCTGGTGGGCGATGGTTCTCAATTTAATTTCCGGCCCCCTTCTATATCAGATGTCTGTTATTAGCATTGATAGAACAGGAGAACTACATTTATCAGTTTCAGTTTAGAACCAGACTTGGTGTTAGCTAAGTTTCTATCATGACTTGAGCATTCAGCATGTCAGAGAATGTTTTAAATGGAGATCCATTTGCTCAAGACGACAATGATGATGTTGAAGAATTCTACCAGCATAATGTAGGCCCAATCTTGAGACATGAAATTAGTCTTAAAACCCCTTGTGCACTTATAGTTCTGATCTGTGTGTAAATGTGGTTTTGTCTGTGTATCAGGCGATTAGTTAGTGTAATTTGAATTGTGCATGTGTAAATGGATTTTGTACTTGAGATTTTTTTTTTATACTTTTGTGTACATTTGAACACACACTTGCAAGTACCCAAATTTACACACATTTATTTTACTGTTTAAAAATCTGGTTTTACACATCAAAGTTAAACACATACAGGCTGACAAAAGTTACAAATCAGGTATTATGCACACGCCGAAGTTATGAGCGTATTTTTTCTCCATAAAGCTGAATCTTTTTCATTCATTTTTAGGAACTTTTATCATCAGGCTGATTGTCCTATTTGGTGGGATTGGTTCTGTTCTTGTCCTCTACTTCAAGGTACTACATGTATCATGGATGATGTGTTCAGTTAGAAAAAGTATCACACTAAATCTTAACCATAATCTGTTTCCAGGCCAGGAGAAGCCAGAAGTTTGGACCAGGGAGAAACAATTATGAAGATGGTTGCAGAGTAGAGGGCTCCATAGAAGAGGAGACTGCATTCTGAAGGAACCAGTAGATCAATCTCTGTCTGTCTGTCTGTCTGTCTGTCTGTCTGTCTGTCTGTCTGTCTGTCTGTCTGTCTGTCTGTCTGTCTGTCTAAAGGTGTTAAAGCAGCAGTGAGTGTCTGGTTTGGAGGGCTTCCTCTAGTGATATCCATGTTGGAAGAATGCCATCTTTGTTTTGGTTATCTTTCCACCCTACAAAGGTTTAGATGACTGACCAATAGCTTAAGCTTTTAGCTACGTATGAACTAATGATTCTGTTTCAAGATCCTCCAAACATACAGTGGGGATCGAAAGTTTATGCACATGAGTCTGGGCTTTTAAAGCCTTTGAGACTGACATCGCCTGGTCTTTCCAAACGATGATTGTGAACAATCCATACCACTGTCAGGTTTCAGCTGTCCAAAGGGGGCAGCACAAGGTATTAACTCTGCGGGGTGCCTAAACTTTTGTAGACACAATTATTTTGTGTTCTGTTATTTTTAAAGTGTAAATAATGAAAATAAAATCTAACTTTTTGACACATTAAAAGAATTTCTCATCTGTAATTTAATGCCTTTTGGAGACGTTTCCATTTTTTCTTTGGCTTCTTTATGCACATTAATACAAATGTTTACCTGGGGTGTCCAAACTTTCTATCCCCACTATATTCCCCAAAAAAAGATTTAAGCAAATTACAACAAAGATCTGAGAGTTTTCAGTTAGAAACAGGTAAGAAAGCTCATGCTTAGACATTTGTTGCAGACCTGAAATCTGGAATTCTAGTCTACTCATCATCCCTAGAACTAAAACTAGGCATGGAGAAACAGCTTTTAGTTTCTATGCTCCTCTTATCTGGAACTTTCAGACCACTGCAAAGCTACTGAAACACAGATTTACTTTCAATCAAAGCTAAAAAAATCATCTGTTTATTTGCTTTTGAGTAAATGATTAATAATAGCTGGAATATCATACCTTTCAATGTGTCATGAAATGTGTCTATAATGTTGTTTAATGCTTGTATTGCTACTTTCATTTTATCCTCTAATGAAATAAAGCACATTGAATTGTTTTTTTGTTGAAAGTAGGTTTTTTTCACTTTTGCACAAGAAATTCTAGCTGTTCCCATTTAATGACATTACTTATGCCAACCTAAAGCAAATCCATTTACCAGTGATGGATTCATCAGATCTAAAATGGTTGAAGTATTTAAAGTTGATGCTTCTTTTAAGTAATTTGGTTGGAAATTGGTCCATCAATTGTTCTAACACATGTAGGAAGGTTTTAGCCTGTGAATAATTTTTGAAAAATTGCAAAAACACTGGTCAATCTATTTCTATCTCTTTATAAGAACCTAAAATAAAAATAACCACCTAGAGTGACACTACTGGACATCCACACTGGAAGTGATCCCAATGGCAGTAACCGCCATGCCTAAACTGGATTGTCATGATGGAAACACTGGAGTTGGTCCGTATAAAACAACTCGTAAAAACATGTTAGTAACACAGATCAATAGCAAATAAATATAACCGATAAAAAAATTATAATGACAAAATAGATATAAGATAACAACAATTAGATAAATAAAATTACTTAAATAAATGTCAAACTAAAAAGGTAGGTCCTAAGCCTATTTCTAAAGACACACACTGTAACTTTGCAGATATTTGCCCTCTGTCATCCTCTCTTCGCTTGCAGCATAACGTCACTGTCGTAAAATAATTTCTTTGGAGCGCTTCTGAACAAGTCTACTGATGGTTTTACAAGCTCACCAGCTAAAACAACAAAACAAACTAATGGCGTATCAGTTGATAAATCATCAATTTCCCCGGCACTGTATCACATCACGCCCAAATAACCCAGAAGCAAGCAGTTACTTACCAATCCTATAGCAGCACAGCTACTTCAGCATTCATATCATCTCATAGCGGCTGAGCAAACAAAATTGAAAAGTTGTAACACTGCGTTTTAGAAGCTAATTCTACTTTGACCTAAACTGAAAAACCGTTGCACAGAAAAGATCTTTCACAACAGTGAAGGGAAGGGAATGTTCTCTGACCTGTGTTTTCTGCTGTGCATCTCAGCATGCTACAAATTTATTTACCCCCGATTCATACTGGGGAACAGAACGGGTTCGCCCCATTATGAATCATAGGTTAACAAGCCTTCTGCAGCAATGAAGCTCCAGCTGCTTTTACGGTCCCGTTCCTTTTGCTCGCTTCTTCTGATAGGGTCTTCTTTGCGTTTTAGAAGCTGGCTTTGCTGAATTGTCCAGCTCCATTTGTTCGCTGGTGTGTAGAGGTTAACAAGCCTTCAGCATTGAAGCTCCAGCAGCTTTCAGCTTCAGCAGCCCAGTTCATTTTGCTAACTTCTTCTGATAATGTCTTCTTTGGTTTCTTTGTTGGATTTGCCATGGCTCGTCTCAAAACTGTGGGTTTGTTTATATCATTACGTAGCGTGTAGCTATACTATGGGGTTATAACGATACCAGCTTGAGATGAAACTGAAAAGAAATATTGGCTCTGAAAAATTTTGGCATTGAAAAATATAATTGTAACTGAAAATCTTAATTTTGAATCTGAAATAAATGTAGTTAAAATTTCTGCATTAAAAGTTAAATAAAAATTGAAAGTGAAAAAAATGTAAATGAAACTCAAAATATATGCATTAAAACAATTAACTCACAATCAAATGTTTACACTTTCATATTTTCTTTCAATGCCAATCTTTTTTTTTCAATATGAATCTTTTTTTTCCAATGTAAATCTTTTTTTCACTTCTGCTGCGGGGCTTAAGAGCGGCAGGTGCTTGCTCTAAAACAGCCTGACTCACTGATAGCTGATATTTATTATTTTTATTGCTTTATAGCGACAAAACTGCAGTTGACCCAGAGCGCTCACAGCCCTGCATGCTAGCTTGGCCAGCCTAGGTCCTGGTCTGTCGGAGCAGATATTAACCCCGCTGAGTCCAGAATGTTGGCTCACTGCTTGAAGATACCACTAGCTAATCCGACCTGTGCAAAATATTTTCTGTCTAAAATAAACAACTACACACTAAAATCACCAGTTTCACTGAGTCCCAGTCATGTCCTTCTGCTAGTTTTAACTCAAAGATAACAGCTATATGGATAAAGGGAAATTACATATGGTGTAACATTCACGCTTCACGTACGCTTG
Source organism: Apricaphanius iberus (assembly GCA_028564705.1). NCBI lineage: Eukaryota > Metazoa > Chordata > Actinopteri > Cyprinodontiformes > Aphaniidae > Apricaphanius > Apricaphanius iberus. Next base: position 698,603 of record JAPXFQ010001340.1, read on the forward strand.
TGTACATCGCATGCAGACAGCAGAGGAGCATCACAGAAGTCCTTCGAAACAATTATTAATAAACATAACTAAATATATATTGTAATAATATTAATATATATATTATAGTATATATATATATATATATATATATACAATAATGTTGGGGCAAACATTTACTCACCATGTGGCAGATAGTGCTCCAAAATGTTACTCGCCAAACTGAAAATTTGCTTGAGTGGCTGTGTGTTCATTTCGAACTCTGGTCATACGTACATACTCTCTCACCAGCACATCAAGTAAGCCAAGAGAGGATGTTGTACCCTCACTCATACTCCCCATGCAAACTCGATACCCCCAACTCCAACTCCAGGTACCCCCAAGTCCAGGTACCAATGCCCCAGCAGAGCAACCAGCTCCCACAATTAAGAGGTGTACCCCTACCGTCTAGCAGTGGTGGGAACTGTGAATTCAACAAGTCAACTCCATGCCGTGTTTTTTGTTCTGCTGAACCAGAGACTGATTAATAGTGACCAGCGGCGTCGCCAGGCTATTTTACCGGGGCTTCAACCCCGGATGTTTTAACTCTAGCCCCGAATCAAATTTGATAGCCAGATTTTCCCCCCAAAATCAATATTGCAGCTGCTTATCTCTATATTGCTTAGTTTACACATCTGTTTGACTTAGAGCACACAGGGGTATGGTCTCTGGATAATTATAATTGGATGTTTTCATTGTACCACGTAATCACCGTAACTGAACAAGAGGTTTCGTGGGACTTTCATGGAGCCGCGGATGTATGACGAAGTCATGAGTGCGACGGCAAATGTATCCTATATATGGCAAGCCGTTAGGGCCAAAATTTGCCACTCTATTGCCACGCAGGCAATGAAATGACGTATAAGGCGCCGACTTTCTTCAAAAAAACGCCGCTTTCCGAGACAAAACCCGCCGTTTTCAAGTGCTTCGGTAAACGGCGTAAATTCCGACGTTTTCTTCTGTCATCAAACGCCGGTTTATGCGGCGTTCAAAGTACACGGCTCATGCAACTGCGGGCACGCCAGCTTTTATGCACAGGTACTCAGAAATAACCAAAAGTGGAAACCATGTATCACGAGAAGGCATTCAACCCAAAGGAAGGATAAAAAACAAATAATAATAAAGAAAAAAAAGAAAAAAAACAATCCCTTGCGACCTACAAAAACAGCAGTCCTAGAGAAAGCTGCCAAGGACTCATCGTCAGAGGACCGGAGCGGTTTTCCCCTGGTTAGGCTATTTCATCCAGACGCAGCTGAAAAAAACAAGAACATGATTTTGGAGAAAACAAATGAGAACTCGATGAGCTAGCAGAAGTCAACTATTCCTCCGCTGTTCCTGGGATCAGCTATTTGAGCTGCGCAGCCTAGGGGGAGCAGGAGCGCCTGGAGCGAGCTGTTTTCCTGGCTGATCCCAGGTGGAGCGACGATCTGAGTTGAGTTTACAAAACTCCCTGTTCCACTTTTTTAAAAGCAGACTCAGTGAGGTATAACTCAGTGAGTTTTTGTCTGTAGATTAGATACAACAAGATATAGACTGCAACATGGAAACTGCGAGAAAAAAAAATCGTTGCATTTGATTCAGATTTTTTTTTAATCAGTAGAGTTTAGTGTGGTCTTTTCCTATTGGCATTGTGGAATACACACGCATATCATCCATGTTTATTCAGCCGGTCAAAAAAGTATTTGACAGCCACCGATTGTGCAAATTGTCTCACTTAAGATGAAAAGGTGTTTGATTTCATCATAGGTACACTTCAGTTTGGAAAGACATAATAAAAAAAAGAATGCTGGAAATCACATATTGATATTTTTTAAGAATGTATTTGTATAAAATAAGCATTTAGCCATTACAAACACAATTCTGGATCTCATCTGTTACGTCTTATTTAAGAAGTTCTTCTATGCTTCTCCAGGGCTGAATTGAAAATCCCGGGAATTTTGACTAACCGGCCCACCAGGTTTTTTTGTAAAAGCCATAAAGACTTTAAATGAAAATTAACACTTTTTGACAGTGATATTCACTGTCTTGTTTGTATATATGTATCAATCTAACGGTTATCTTTGTCTAAAGGAGGCAGTAATTATTGAAAGTAATAAATATTGGTTCTGCAACAGACTGGCGTCCTGTTCAGAGTGTACCCTGCCTAACGCCTGATAATTGCTGGGATAGGCTCCAGCTGCCCCGTGACCCTGAATTGGATAAGCGGTTAAGAAGATGGATGGATGGATAAATATTGGTTGAAACGTCAGTATCTGTCAGTTACAACTGTATGGCTCTCCCACTCCAGTGCCCATCCCTAAAAGCCTTTTTGTAATGCCGTCATAAATATTAGATACATAGATTAATACAGGCCTAGGGCCGGAAGTGTTAGTGCATGCTAAATTGATGCGAAAGACAGGTGTAGTTGAGTTTTTTGTCTCTCATAAGTGCAAAAAAGCCACAGTGCATACTCATTTATTTACCAGATTTGTGCCACATACAGTAAAACGTAGACAGTTTCATTAATACATTAAATGCAACAGGCTACAATACTGTATGCACTAATTTTAAGTAGCATTTGCAATTTAGCACGATAGGTTTGTAAGTCTGGCCCAAACAAAAAGTATTAATTCACATGATCGAGTGAAAAAATATTCAGGTGTCAATTTCTTTTCAGGACCTATTAAAATTCACCAGAATGCATGAAATGTTGTTTGTTTTTTTCAAAACTTTTCTGGGGGGGGACCCCCAGACCCCCCATTAGGTTTTGTACTCTCCAACGTTTGGGCTGAGCCCCCAATCTTTTCAAACCCCTAAAAATGCCCCGGATAGTGACTATTCCTAACCTACTAAACTCCTCAGCGCGGCTGAGCAGGGGCGTATCCAAGAGGTTAATAAGGAGGGGCTAAAAGGGCCCAGGATGGGACTGTAGCACCAAAATAAAAGCAGAGGTGTTCTTGTAATGGGGACCCAATCTGAGCAGTTATCATGTTAAAATTACAATTTCAGGTCATTTTATTTTTTGCTAAGGTTTATCTGACAATGTAATATGTGAGCATATATAAAAAAAACATTGCAACCTTTTTACACAAAAGGTTTTTCACCAAAAAGTGCAGATAGGCTTCCATGGCTCAAACAAAAATGTTAAAATGTCTAGAAATAAGTAGGCTCAAATAAATAATTACTTTCTGGATTGGAAAATTACACTGTAACAATAACTCATTAACTCACAATAGCTCATTTTGTAAGAAATTACACAAAAAACTTAATTAGATTCTGCACGCTTTTTCTTTTTCATTAAACAGTAAAAGCAGACCAGAAACACGGGAAGTAAAATCATGCATCGTTTAATGTAGTCTGGATTGGTGATGTCACTGCTGGAGAAATCAGAAAGGGAGAGGGCACAGCAGCAGGAGTGAAAGAGCGAAGCGCTCGGAAGCCAGAGGGCACACATGAGAAGCAAATGTAGGAAGAAAAAAACAGAGATTAGGTTTTGTGAAAGTGACAACATATTTTGGAAAAGTGAGGAAAGAAGGGGATTGTATACACCCTGTTAGAAAATGCTTGTGATAACTGTTTTACTCTTCACAGCATAATTTTACCCTCTCCCCATCCTGTTTTATGATTATTTTGCTACGAATTGTGCCCTCACATTTGCGGTCCCTTAACAGTTTTCCTGACTGCAGTTGATTGATTTGTAATTATATATATATATATATATATATATATACACAGGAACAAATAGTGTCCCTTATTAGTTCAGAACGGGACGCTGCATTTAATTGTCAAATACGGGACGATTCCGTATTTTAAGGGACGGTTGACAACCCTATTACTTGCCAATACAGAGTATAGCAATGCCGATACTTTTACCACACAAAAAAGGTAATTAATTAGAAGACAGGTTTTATTTTCTTCACTGCATGTTACTACTAATTGTTGTGAATTAGATAAAAAACAGAATACAATAAAAAAACACTACAAAATTAAGATTTTAAGTGAACAATAAGCACTTGTGAAATCATTGCAGAGTTTCTCTATTTTATGTATCGGTTCATGGTATCGGTTAACTTCAACCAATATGAGTACATTAGAAAGGTATAAGTGCATCACTAATTTTAATAAAAATATGGCATGATATAAAGCGTGCCAGTCTGAGCATAAAACTCCAGGGCTGAAAATGAGTTCCACACAGACCCTGACTCTGCACATTTTTGAGCAGCTTATCTTTGAAAAACATAAAAACTAACGGACCAAATTTAATAAATTGAAGTCCAGAAAATATCAACAACATATCTACCAGAAAATAAAATTGAGGCTTTTCTGTTTTCACATAGAGGAATTTCTTTTGGCATCATATAAATACAGTAAAGAATAAAGTGCAAACAGTGTATCAATGCATTAATTTAACACATGAAGGAAATAGTTTTACATCACAATATTCTTTTCCCCCCATATATTAATTCTTCACAGCACATCTGATCTACAGATCAGCTTCAGGAAATGTTAGAAGTCCATTTTTATAAGATGCTGCATCAGCTTCGGTAGTTTGCTTTAAATTAAATTAAATCTATTAGAATAAAGATGATACCAGGTCATTCATGGTGAGGTTAAACAGCAGTAAAATACAACAAATTAAAGCAACAATACTTAAACCTGGTTCATACTGCAGGATTTTAGGCCGATTTTGGCCTGATTATTGTTATAGCTCTGAAGATAATCCTAACAGATGTTCCTGTCATCTGTGGTGTGTTCAGAGCGTTTGGGTCCTCTCTGAAGGAAGTCGGTATTATGTTGGCCTGATATCACAGCATGTGTGGTGAGGCCAAACGAAAATGTAGCCTGTTGAATTTAAGGTGTAAAATAGTAAATTGGTAAATGGCCTGTATTTGTATAGTGCTTTACTTAGTCCCTACGGACCCCAAAGCGCTTAACACTACATTCTGTCATTTACCCATTCACTCACACATTAACACACTTATATAGCAATTCAGAAACCAAGGCCTTTGAAGCATCAATTATTATTATTGTTATTATTATTTCCAGGTGTCGGTTTATTTGACTGTAGTCCACAAATTCATAGAAATAGAGCAAAGTGACTTATGACCATGGGGCACAGAGCACTCAGCCGCTCGGCCCCCCAGCTCTGGAACACTTCCCCCCCCCGACCTACATATCATAGTCTCCCTTCCACTGTTCAAATCCAGACTAAAAACGAATTTGTTCCATTCGTCATACATCAACTAGTCATGCACTCACCCTTGTGATGCTGCACTTTATTTTATTTTTTTTATTGTTTTTATTTTTATTCTATACAGGGTCTTTGGGAGCCTTACCTTTTCACCCGGACGCCGAAACATAGTAACCACCCTTTGTTTCCATAGCGATGCCTAGTGACTGGAGAATTTAAAAGTACCCATCAAACGATTTACCATTAAAAATAAACAACCACTATTAGCTACAATAAACACCGAATCCATCTGTATTATTCTATATAGATATTTAAAAAAATTACAATCATCCATTGTGGTTTAAATGTGTCTTACTGGAGAAAATGCAGTTCTAAGTAAAATTTTACGGCAAAAATCTAGATCAAACTTAAACCTATTAATAAGTATATTTAAACTGCCCCAACCAAAATTATAACTTTATTTTATAAATTTAAGTTCCTGTTAAATTAGATAAATGAGTAGAAACAAAAAATGAGTTATATTTGTGCCAAATTATTAAAATAAATACAACAAAGTCTAAATTTTATTTAAAATCCTGTATTTAATTAAAATATATTTTTAAAATACAGGTTCACCTATATAGTTCACACAAAATAACTATGAAACAGAAAACAAGATATTTACATTAAAAAATACTAGATCAATTATAGAATATTCAATGACATAAAAACTGGACAATTAAAAGCAATTTTAACAAATTATATTATATTGACCTTAAATATAGTCACAGATTATTTTTTTTTCACTCAAGGTTTTACCTTAAAATAAACTCTGAATTTCTTTCCTTCTGTACAGTAGCTCTTATATAACCTGAGGAGGAAACTGGAATTATTATTTTTAAAAACATTTTTTACAAGCTTAACCCTGCAGATATTCTGACCTGAGATCAATGAGTTTACTGTCCTGCAGCAAAAACGCTAATCGATAAATAAATGCAATTAATAAAACAGGACAGTCTGTGGCTGACACAGGACCAAACAAAGAGACAAAACAATTTTCCTTAGTAGGAATCACATCACATCGGGCCTCATGCACCTTTCCCACAAAATGCTTAAAGTGTTTCAAGAATAAGGAAACAGTTTCTGAAGTTTCTGGCTAATTGGTGACACCAGGTTTGTTAAATGTTTTCTAGCAACTAGGGCTTCTCAGATGGTGCTGCACTATGTGGGCTGTTTGGGCTACAGTTAGCTTATATAATCTATCTGTCTGTCTGTCTGTCTGTCTGTCCCTCATTTAATTGTTTGAGTCATTACATACAAAATTGTTGAACTAGTTGTCAAAATCCTTCAAGCTAATTTCATACATTCCTTTGTCATTTTCTTTCCTGAAAATGTCTCCTAAATTGAACAATTGCTCTCAGGTGAACTTAAGCTTTCATTCATGAGGAGGTGTGTGAAAAAGTACTCTTTTTTGGGGAATTTGTTGCAGATTTTCCCCGTTTGAGTATCGGTTCATGGTATTGGTTAAGTTTAACCGATACCAGTACATTAGGCAGTATTGGGGCCGATACCCGATACCAGTATGGGTATCGGTGAATCCCTGGTTGTAACCAATGACAAGCCACTTGTCCACAGTCACTCAGAGCTGAATCCCATGAGCTCTCACTTGGCAAGCATATATATACTAAGCGGGGCATGGTTTGTACCATTACAATTCTGTGACACCAAAATGGAACGTTAGCGTCATGGAGGAGGGGTGAGAATCCGCAAAGAGAGGGGAAGGGGACAAAACGGGTAGAGGAATGACCATGTTGTGAATCACAGCCTCACTATGGCTGAGGCTCGTCGACGAGTGCAACCAAATTAAGCGAGAACCACTGTGACTTCCATCATTCTAACATTATGTGGGGAGAACAGGTATTTATAGTATTGAACAGTAATCCAATACCTTGTTATATCTCATATTTACTGTACATTACTATAATTCTACTCTATAACACATAGAACTGTGGTGGAAAACAGTGAGTGTCTGAGCGAAAAAAGGATCAGCGGTCTTCTTTACAAAAGTTTATTTTACATGCGCATGGAGAGTCCATAGGGAGCTCTGCCTTACTTCACAAGTTACTGTTATATTTATATACTGATTCTACCACACCCTATTGGATTTGTTGGTGATCGGTTCATTTCTCAGCTCTGGGAGAACAAAACACATCATACAGGGTAGTAGCCGTTTCAGCAGTTATGGCAAGATAAACAAACACTCTGTTCTATGCATCAGAGGATAATCACAAGATCAGTCACAGAACAACATGGGATATGTGAGCAGGTAATTACAAGATTTTTCATGAGGCAAGACAGGATGTGTCATATGAGATAACTAGCGTCTTGCAGTCCATGTATCAAATCAGAACAACAATATTTAATCTAGACACTGAGTAACAGAATCAAACTTATAAATACATCAGCATAACTAATAATAACTCAGTAATAACTCAGAACAAATAAGCAATATCTTTATCTAGGAATTTTGGTCAACTGCAGAGGCTGAATATATTGCTTCGAGCCAAGCCGCGCAAGAAGGAACATGGATAAGACGACTACTAACTGAACTTGGAATGGAGACCACAGCCACAGTGATCCTGGAGGATAATCAAGGAGCAATTGCTATCGCGAAGAATCCAGTTGATCATGCAAGAAAAAAGCACATTGACATTCGTTACCACTACATTCGTGAATGTGTGCGAAATGGACAAATACAGCTGAAGTATTGCTCAACAGAAAACATGATAGCAGATATCTTAACCAAACCGTTGCCTAGACAAAAGTTTGAGTACCTCAGAGAAAAGATAGGACTGTGTTCAGTTTAAAAGAGAGGTTATGTGCTTAACGTGCCTATATTATGTTATTGTTACAGGTTTATAACTGTATAAAAATGGGGGGTTTTTTGTGTGCTCAAATCAAAAGATTTCCTTTAAGTAACACTGATGTAAATGCATACCATTAAAACATTGAGTTATGTCAGTCAAGTAAGTAAACCCCATAGTAAAATTAAGTGGGAGTGTTGTTAAGAGTAATTTAACAATGTATAAGAGAGGCGTATTACTGCATATTACTGCCCTCTACTGGTGACTCTGTGTTTATACCTTCAATAAAAAAGCGGATATGAAAACAACAGTTGCATCCCTTATATATTTGATTATTTATTTATTTTTTTTATAATGGATGCCGACGATAGGACTAAATGGAGACAGATGAATCTCTGTGGCGACCCCTGAAGGGAAAAGCCGAAAGAAAAAGAAGATTTTGTTTTTCTTAATAAAGGAAAAAAAAAAAATAATCCAAAACAATACAAATCAACATAATGTTTTCCTTTTGGAATCTCCCTCCACAGTGTTTCCATTCTGTTAGGAGTCTATAGTGTTTGTCTGGATATTCCTGTGTTTGTTCCTATCCGTCCGCTTCATTCTGTTCTACATCATTCTGGAGAAGAATGATGTAGAACTAGAATTCTGAACTGAGAAGCTGTCCATCATGCTGAGGCTGCACTTGCATACGTATATTCCTTGTGATTTACATGTTATTTTTCTTCCTAAGGTGTTCCTCATTGGATGAATTTTCTCGTGACCTGTCGGTACGCTTTGGTTGTCATCCATGTCTGGTTGCCTTAAAAGCTCCAAGTTCCTCTGTGTTTCATCACCGTGCTCACTATTCACTCCCAGATTCAACCTTCCCCTCGTTACCAGAAACTCAGCAGGAAGCTCTAGTAAACTTCCCTGTACCCTCCCTGGCGTTCATCCAACCAGGAAGTGAGTTCATTCAAACAGTAAATCCCCCTAAGGTCTCAGTTTCACCTCTGGATTCTTCCTTCTGCAGTTCATCTAATTTAACTTAGTTAACATAAAAGTTATTTAATTTTTACAACTGGTCTCCAAGTGGGGTTCTGTCCCCCCCCCCCCCAGAGGGTGAACTGGATCCCCCCCCTGTCAATTGCTGATCCCACTGCACTTCCTGAAAATGTAATCGAAGTTTTTCTATTACTTTTTGAGTTATGTGGCGAACTAACCGACAAACAAATTCAGATTAACCATCAAGTTTATTGGAGGTTTTCTTTAGAACAAGGAAGGCGTTTCGATGTGATTCTCAAGAGATCATGGACCTGGAGTTAACTACCTTTTTTTCCAATTAAAAACACACAAAAAACTAAATTTAGGATTAATAAGAAAATATCAGTGTTATAATCAGTTTTAGTGATAAGTCTATAACTGAGTGCTGATGCCTACAAGCTTTGGCATCACTTTCAAAAGAACTGAGCCACTGACATCAGAAACTTTAACCTACATTGTGTGGGTTTTAGTATCGACGCTACAGGAATGCTGAGCTCTCTGTGGAGATGTAATTATAGTAACTTATTTCCCGGATTAGTAGTCTATGTCACTATTTTAGTTCACCTTTATGAATATAATCGTCACACGTATTTCCTTAGAACCAGACCTTTTAAGCTTCTCTGTAGGAAACATTGAACTAGGGGTGTGCGATGTGAGGATTTAAGACCGTGAAGCGATCTACACGTGTGACGATCTGTCATTTTTCATAGATCGTTTTATCCCGATTCACAGTTCTGCTGCTGTATTTCTGCCTCTGTGTTCTTCTTCCTTCGGCAGTTCTTCTGCGGTTCCTATGTTCCTCGTCAACATCTCATTTACCTTTGTTAAACTAAAAGTTCTTTAATTTTTACAACTGGTCTCCTAGTGGTGTTCCCCAGAGGGTGAACTGGATCCCCCGCAAAGTACAGTCACCGGTTCCTGGTCCCACTGCTGACATTTGCTGAAAATGTAATCAAAATCCATCTGTAACTTTTTGAGTTTTGTTGCTAACTAACAGACACACAAACCATGGCAAAAAACATAACTTACATAATGGAATAATAGGAAAACATCCAGTTTTAGTGAGAGTTTTGAGAAAAGGTGATAAGGCAAACACTCCGGGATGGAAACGCTGACTAAACTAAACGCTTCAATGCTCCTTTCAGTCTGAAGATCAACAGATTAACCATTGAGTTTATTTAAGGCATTCTTTGGAACAAGGAAGGTGTTTAAATGGTAATTTCCAAATATCATGTTCCTGCAGTTACAGAGGAAATTTTCATGAAATTCCACCAGCTTTTTTTCCACTTTAAACCAGACAGACAATTACATTCAGGATTAATAAGAAAACATCCGTGTTATAAGCAGGGGCGATTCTAGGACCAACTATTTAGGGGTGCCCAGAGAGCTGCCCAGCCAGGCAAGACACATTCAACTGTTTTGTACATTTTAGCACACACACACACACACACACACACATACAACAGGAGATATATTGTCAATGGGCATCCAGTCACTTAGCCACACCTTGGCTTTGATATCAGCACATACATCTAACATAAGACTTAGACAGTCACTGCTCATTAAAATACAACAAACTGACTGAATCAATCAGAAATGATCTTAAAATAACTAGAAAAGCAGAACTTGGAGAGCTTAGCCCTCTGCCAAGCACCTCAGTACAGTTCAGATTCTTCCATAATACCTGATCTTCCCCAAAATTTTAATTTCTTGCTCCTTGGCCCATTCATGACATCTCCTGAATATTGCATCCAATTCCGTCGAAAACTTTGAGTTATGTTGTTAACAGAAAGTGTTATTTTCATTTATTCATTTTATAATATGTTACATCTTACTGTCTGGTTTCACTTGCCTTTTATGTAAGGGATACTGCCCTTCCTGTCGTCTATTATCAGAAAATAATGGACGACGCGTGAACCGTTGAGGACAATTGCTTCCGCGTTGTCCATTATTTTCTGATAATGGACACCTTGCAGGGCATTATCCCGCTTATACCATGGTCACTTACAAAGAAATAAATATTTAATCAATGAATAATACTTTAATAGGTTTTAGAGTTAAAATCTGTAGTTTTTTGTTTATAAGCGCACTATTTAATATCCCGTATACAGGCGTTGCCAAGCAGCATGGCCATATGGAGCCGACCGCCGCGGTTTATCAGTGATGGGAAGTGACATGATTGCTTTACCTTACGCTACCTGATAAAAACTATCATTTCAGAAGGCCAGTGCACTACTTACTGCTTGTGTGTGTCCAGAGGATGATACAAAACGCTGTGACGAGTCAACTGTCTCCATTGCCATTTGAGGCAGCGCAATAATTTAGAACCGTTATCAGGCAATATGACGGGATGCCTTTCGTAGGTGTACATTATCACGCCACACCCTCCAGCCAATCAGAATTGAGTATTCACCCAAACCATCGTATAATCGTATTCACTTTATGTGTGTTGGCTTAACATTTAAATTTCCACACTGTGGTACAATAAATGGTAAATGGACTGAACTTATATAGCGCTTTTCTAGCCATACTGACCACTCAAAGCGCTTTACATTGAAGCCACATTCACCCATTCACACTCACATCCATACACAACATGGCTCGGTAGGAGGATATAGAATTTGTGGGGTTAAGTGCGTTGCCCAGGGGCACATCGACATGTGGCTGGAGGAAGCTGTAATCGACCTAAGACCCTCTGATTGCAAGGCAACTACTCTACCACTGAGCAACAGTCGCCACAATAGTTTGTCAGACAATACTCTGTTCATTCATTCAGACACAAAAGATAAACATCTGGAAAATTATAACCTCTTTGACAGAATAATTTAGTGATAAGAAATATCTGTACCGTTTGCTGTTTAGTAAAAACAGCAAATCCTCTTATCTTTTACTGGTTTGCTGAACATTCAGCTCTCTGCAAAAGACTCCCGCTGAAGATTCACCAGGCGCACATACGTGTCTGATGCGTTTAAAGACGGCTCGAAAAAAATATAGTTGCATAAAAACAGAATAAAAAATTTATATCGTTGTAATTTTTTAAAATATTACATTTCAAGCAATAATGTATATCTTTTCACACTTGTATTTTGTAAAAAACAAAAAACAAAAAAAAACTCCAACTTTAGCGGTTGCTTTAAATCAGTTTGGTTGTGCTGTAGCACCCCCAAAAATGGCATAAAATCGCTTATAAGCAGTTTCAGTGATAAGTCTTTAACTAGGCGGTGCTGATGCCTACAAGCTTTGTCATGAGTTTCAAAGAACTGAGGCACTGACACATCAGAACCTTTAGCCTACATTATGTGGGTTTTAGTGTCAACGCCTGATGGGTGTTCAGCTCTCTGTTGAGGCGTGGTTACAATTAGGATTGTTTCCCACGCTATTTCTAAAAAAGGACACGGCGAAAAGGTCTTTCATCAGGGAGTGACTATGTCACTATTTTAGTTCACATTTATGAATTTTATCATCACACGTATTTCCTTAGAACCAGACCGTCTAAACATATCTATAAAAAATATAAAACCAACAAATATATGATTAAACTTTTTTATACGTAAATGTACCATGCTTCAACAACAGCCAAGGACTCATTTATGCTTTCAACCTTATTCCTTAAAGGTTCTTGTTCCCCTTTTCGCAGTCAAAATGTTCTCTAATTGTTTGAGGCATGGCCTCCATTAGACCCCTGAAGGCGTGAGGCTGTTTCTAGTTTGACTTTCAAGAAAACCTTTTAAAATCAAATAAAACCTTGCTGCCGTCTTTTGATTTACGGGGTAAAATAATATCAAGGAGTTGCTGTTCCGATCTGAAAAAAACCCATCAACTTACAATTAAATATCTGAAGGGAACTGCTAGCATAGTAGTAGCTAGTAGTTCCCATTTACTTACATTCGTTATGGTCAAACGGACAGCTGCCAGATCAGGGGAATGACTGGTTCCAAAATGCCTTTGTCTCACTTGTCTAACTCTGGGGAATATGGCAACAATAACATTTTTACTTTTAAATATCCCTTTAAAAAAGAAAAGAGCCGCTAACTGTTTTCTCGATGAAAACTTTGTGAGAAAAAGACACAGTTGAAAGACATTTCTAATGTTTTCAGTGGCAGATTATGCTGGATTTTGGATGTAATGGTGCGTTCTGTTTCTACTCGGAACTCGGAAATTCCGACTTCCCAGTGGGAAAAAAATAACTGGAAAGCCCTCTGAAGTCGGACTTCCCAATCGGAAGCTGCTATCCATTTTTGTCGGACATTCCCGCGTCCGAATCGCTGTAGTGAGAACGTGACGTATTTCCCAGTTACAGCGTTCCAGTTTGTCTTTGTGACCACCGAGTCGGACAGAACATGGCCGCCATCAGGGCAGCAGCTGCAGGGGGCAGACTAGTCATTGTTATTGTTAGCGACATAGCATCTTCAGCAGACCAGCATGAAAAACAAAGCTTTACATTGTATTGCATTCTATAAACTGGTGACTGGATTAAAGCAGCAAAGCAGTCAAGTGTGTAGTAGCATTTAAAAACGACACTGAAATGACCAACATAGTACAAATACAAAGAAAATACATCTCAAATAGAGCGCAGCCATCTTTGCTCTCCGTGTTTCCGCTCTACTTGGTCTACCATCCAGAGCTCCAAGTTGGAGCTAAAAAATTTCAACTTAAAATGTTTTTCGCTGAAATGACCCGAGACAACTGGGAGATTTCCCACCTTCCTACTCGGAAGAGTTAATTGGATCGCACCATTGTTGTGGACTATCGGAAGTATGACGCCTCTGTCATTAGTTAGTTTCAACGAAGATTAAGGAAAGAATGGAGCTCTTTGTTTTAAAAATGCAAATCAGAAGTTATACATGACGTAAAGGTTTCTGCTCCAGGAAGAGATAATCAAATATGAACAAAGAGCTTTACTGGCTCTCTAAATCTGCTGTGTGGATTTAAGATCTTTATCTAAACATCACAATGAAAATGCAAAGCCTGTTCAGAAAAAAAGATAGCTAATATTTTACAAACACAAACTATGTCAAATGTAGTTTTATTGTCAATGTTAAAAAAATCTTTTTTCTATTTTTGAAGTTTAAATTAAGAAACAGCACCCATTTTCTTAATGGGGAAAAATTCTGTGTTTAGCAAAATTCAGATAAGTGAGTTGTTTTAACATGTCAAATTAAAATAAATAGAGGCATCCTTAAAAGATACAGTTAATATCCTATGCTTTGCAGCTAAATAACATGAAAAAACTGAAAACCCTCATTGTACCATCAGCGTAATTCTGTCGTAGAAATCCAATGGATAAATAAAACAAAGAAGAAAACAGCTAAACCCATTATTTCCTATGCTTTTATAATTAAAATCTGCTCTGATTTCTATATTTAGTTTTGTTTAAATATTATAAAATGCTTCAGTAGAAGGGCTAAAAAGACTTACATGTTTCTGGAGGTGAGATCTCTGGGAACTTGGAATATTGAAACATGACAATATTTTACCATCAAGATGAGCTCCGTCTCTATCCTGCTCAGCACATTTATGCTCTTAGTTATCATGGTTTGCTTAAACCTTGTAGATTTTCTGATTTAGACCTTTACTCTTTCTGAAAAAAAAAACATTTTCTTAGAAAATCATGCACAATTCCTTTCTCATTATGAACTGAATGTATCGCGGTGTATGATGCTGTTTAGTCTCGCTGCATTTTTTTCAAAATGAAAAGTGATTCTTTTTTGTCTATGATCTCATGTCTGAGGCCGAACTAAAAAAGCATCAACCTGAGAGGGATTAAAAGGTTGTTTGAAGTTCTTGATTTTACAGGGTGATTATTGAAGAGAGCAAAAGATTTGCAAACTTTCCACTGGTGGAATCCCAGCAAATTCACTTGAATGTTAGAGTGTGTAATGTTTAGAGAAACTACAAAAAATCTAAAGACCTGATCTGATCTGCATATTCAGTTTAATTCACCAACTCATATATTTCTTACGACTCTAAAAGGTTTGGAATACAATACCATTAGTCATTGTCTATCCTTTTTAACTATAAAAAACATATTTTTAGGTCCTGATGCAGAATTAAATATCTAAAGGACACAAGAGTCACTCGTCCAACTTTCACACAGTTCAATGTTATTTTTTTAGTTGCATTGAGTTTCTCCTTCTGAGCGCTTGTGATGCCTCAAACAACCTTTAGACAATAATATTCCAATAAATGACCACAGAGGACCTTCTTTTCAACAACTTACAGATAAAATATATCTCCTCTGAAACAAGAAAATGCAGCTCTAACAAAAAGAAATTGCTTCAATTGGTAACAAGTGATTGAATTGAATTCAGCAAATTTTATTTATTCACTTTTTTAACTGAAAAATGTAATAAATTTACTTGAATAAACTTAATTCAATTACTTGTTACCAATTGAAGCATTTTATTTAAGTTAGAGCTGCATTTTCTTTTTTCAGTGTACTCCACTTGATAAATATGTGTGAAAAACTTTTATTAGTTATAACAGTGGGGTTAGTTTCTTGAGGTTATGGACACAGAGAGGGAAAACAAGAAGAGAGAAGAAAAAAGAAAATGAAGAATAAACAACCAGTAAGATGGAGCAACATAAACAAAATGATTTGAACTAAAAACTACACATCTAAAATGGGTATATCCATCCATTTTCTTAACCGCTAATGGGTCACGGGGGTGGGTGACATGGGTCTCCAGCTGTCAACGGGCGAGAGGCGGGGTACACCCTGGACAGGTCACCAGTCCATCACAGGGCAGGACAAACAGGACAAACAACCATGCACACACTCACACCTAAGGACAATTTGGTGAGATCCAATAACCTGACAGTCATGTTTTTGGACTGTGGGAGTACCCGGAGGGAACCCACGCATGCATGGGGAGAACATGCAAACTTCATGCTGAAAGACCCTGGGATACGAACCCACAACCTTCTTGCTGCAAGGCAACAGTGCTAACCACTGCGCCACCATGCAGCCAGTATATGAACACAACAATGTCCTTGAAAAGTCCCTGGTACCAACCATCCATTTATAAGAACCTCAGCCCAAGAATGCATCAGCAAACACCGAGCTCCCCAGCTCATGTTATCAATTATTAAGACATTATTAAATGGATATTCCACCCCTTGGTAAAAATGTGTCTCTTGCCAAACTCGGCAGAGTGAGAAAGTTTGAAGTGAGAAATCAAAGTTTAGCCCGTGAGGGTGGAATATCCCTTTTAAGTTCTGCTTTTCATTTCATCCATGTAGAGATTGGCTTAGGTGGGTGAAACTGGGCATTTTGTTGCACATCTTTTCTGCCGTCAGTAGAAGTTGATTCTTTATGTTAATTATGTGATGAGAGAGACAGAGACCCAACAGCGTACACATCTAGTCTGGGGTGAGGTACCTATTGTCGTGCAGCGATGGAGACGTTTCCATTTCATCCCTCAGGATCATCATGTCCGAAACAGCTGAGAATCTCAACATGTAAATATATATTATACCAAAATCTCGTGTCTGCTTTTATTTTGTTCATTTTAAACCTCTGAAACTTCTGATGTCAGATAGAAACCCTCAGGCTCAAGTCTCTATTTCATTTTGTTTTACCACTTAAAACGTCCGTACAGGTGACTTTTTAATGAGTCGTGTTTATGAAACAGGCAGAGACACACGTGATGAATGGTTAAACAACATTTTAGGACTTTGCATCACGAGCCGAAAGATAAACATATGCTCAAACACTCCACTGTTATTGGTATGGCATTTTAATTGCATTCCCTTAATGGTATCAAAATTCACATTCATGGTCAAATTATCACTGACAAGACTAGAAAACATCATAGACATCAAACGTAACAAAAACGTATAATTACATAGCAGCAGAATCTATACAGAACAAAGTGAGACCATAAAAATAATAAACATCTAAAATGACGGTTAGGAATTTCAATGTTAGATAGAATCATGGACTGGCCAAAAATGAGTCGAAGCACCAGAAAAATCCATCAGGATTTTGATTTAGCCTAAATGTCAAAATAGAACTTTATATCTTCTGCAAAGTTAAATGGTCGTCTATGTACACACATTCAACACTTTATGACCATTGAAAAATCTACAGACCCCATTTTTATGAATGTTTTTTGTGTTTCTGGACCCACCATGAGAACGATTGATGTGGCTTGATGCTCTGTGTTGCTGGTTGTCATGTTATTAGCTGCTGTCTGGCATCACTGTTGAATATAAGGTTGGGACATCACCTATATCTGGTGAAAGAATCAAAGGAGAAGATAATTAACAAACAGAAAATGGATCTGAAACTGTCTTCATGGTACGTGAGTCTAATTTACCGTAATGATGCTAAACAGAACAGATAGATGAGACAACTGGCTTTTAGGGGTTTTCTCCTCTACAGCCAGGGCAGATGCTTGGTTTTATTATTATACTGCTGCCAAGAAGCTCCTGGTAAAAAAATTAAGGGTTTGGTCTGATGTTAACGGCTAAATTCATTTTTACACCACTGTGTGTCTGGGGGCTCCCAGAAAAGCTCAGCCTTGTATCATCTGACCAGAGTTGGCGCTTGAGAGTCTGACGTATCGTTTACCGGCAGATATAACCTCTATGTATGAAGTGTTTGACACAGGCTTTCATCATTATCACCAGAAACACACAGAAGACCAAATAGATCACTGCACTTTGCATAGTTTCACCAGTGGTTATGCATGAAAACAGAACCAAGGTGAAAGAAAAGTCAACGTGTTTAACCCTTTGTTTAATAAGGTTTTCATCTGAACAAAGATAAAATTTTCTTGCACAAACTAAATCAGAGTAAAAACCTTTGTTGTTGGCTAAAGAGCGGATCCAAGAGGTTATACCTGGGGAGGGAATGGGTAGTTGTAAAGAATTGGCTTTAAACTGCTGAAATAACTATTGTTTTACCTCCTTGCATTCATTTAACTCGTGTGCTGAACATCAGCAACATGCAGGATGCCAGGTTTTGATAACAGGATCTAGCCAACATTTATTCATGTGCTAAATTAGGTTCAGGTCTGTAGAACAGGCGGGCCAGTCCATAGCATCATTGCCTTCATCTTGCAGGAACTGCTGATGCACTCCAGCCATATGAGGTCTAGCACTGTCTAACATTAGGAGGAACCCAGGGCCAACCGCACCAGCATATGGTCTCACAAGGTGTGTGAGGATCTCATCTCGATACCTAACAGCAGTCAGGTTACCTGTGAGCACATGGAGGACTGTGTTAACCCCCAAATAAATGCCACTGCACATCATTACTGACCCAATGCCAAAACAGTCAAGTTGGAGGATGTTGCAGGCTGCAGAACGTTCTCCAGACTCTGTCATGTCTGTCGTATGTGCTCCATGTTAATCTGCTTTCATCTGTGAAGAGCACTGGGCGCTAGTGGTGATTCTTGTTGTTCCTGTTCTCTGGCGCGAATGCGTTCCCAGACCAATCAGCTGATAAATACCACAGCACCAACAAGTCAGATGACGCTCTGAGGAAGACTGCAGTGCGCAGTTGAAACTGTCGGCAGGTAGGATAGAACATATTTTGTGAAAACACCTAATGTTTTCTTTAAAAAGAATAAGGATAAAGTACTACTCTATATGTTGGAGTTTATCTAAACTGCTGGATCACTCTAAAACCAGATGCTTACAGGCAGATTGATCATTTTAGATCAATACATTTTTTAATTTTTTTTTAAAGGTTGGCCTCGTTTCAAGTCTTGGTGTTAAATAGTTGGCTGTGATATTTATTTTTAGGCTTGTTTAATTTTAATTATATTGCTTATTGTAGCAACTTCCTGGTACCATGGTGATGGACACGCCTTTGTTGTAAACACAGTCATGTTCTTCCTGTTTTGAATGTTAAAAAAAATCATGTGGGCTTTTCAGTGTGGTTTATTACGCAGTGGAATGATAAAAATACGACTTCATATTAAATTAGCGTCTAACTCACGTCAGTTTTAACCACGTCTAGAATCCTCTGATGCACTCCGGCGTTGGTTTGTTTATATTGTTAATGTCAGCGAGTTTCCAGAGTGTGGATCTCTTCTCATCATAGAACAAACCAGTACAGAATGATCGAGGTGCTTTTTAATCCCTTAAAATTCCTACATTGTTTCTGCAGAAAGCTTAAGAAAGAGAGAAAAAAAGAGCATAAAAATGGTGGTTTCGATGAAAACCTTTTGAAAAATAGACATATTCGAAAGATATTTTTGGATGCTTTCAACTGCAGATTATGTTGGATTGCAGAGTTAAAACTTGTTGTGGTTTAACTATTTAATGAAGGATATTGTGGATGTAAAAAGATTGTGTTGTTCCAGATGGGTTCTGTCAATGATAATGAGGCTTTTTTAACGAAAGCATTTAGTGTGTCTACAGATATGATTGTATCCTGTACTGACATACATCACTGAAATCACAAGAATCTTATCTTTCCTAAGGAAATCGCAACAAACACATAACATTGTTATCTCTCACCCACTGGAACGCTAATGGCGAATGATCTCACCAGTGATTCTTTGAGGTTTTCTTTCACGTGAGATGGTGACCTCAGTGTAGGACGCCGCCCGGTTCACCCGACCTGCAGAAATATACCAACGATTGAGACACAGCAGCTGGATCTGGGTCAAAGATCAGAATTTAGCTGTGAAATGTAGCAAAGTCTGCTGTCATAATTTTAGGCAAAAGGTCATCCAACTATTTCCATGTGTATCAAGCAACTCCAAGAAGCATTTTTAGAATAGAAGTGGAAGGTTAGGTTATCAGAACAGACGAAAACTGTGTCAAAGTTTCTCAATCAGATTCATGTTTCATTGCCTTGTCAGGAATATTTACAACTTCAATTAATAGTTATTCTCTGTGGGTTAAAAGCTGTAAAGCAGACTAACATTAATTGCCCTTGATACATGTATGATGTCACACCAGCCTTTCACATAGTAACATTACTGATCTTCAGTAGGTCAGTGTTTGAGTCTCTGAACGACATTAACTGGCCAAATTGCTTCATAAGCTGGAAAACATTATAAAAAAACGACAGAAGAAACAGGCTGTCAGCTGTTGTTAATCATGTGATCTAGAGGGTCAAAGGTGATATGAGTCAAGCTGAGAGTTTAAAACTGATCATGTTATCTCTGTTGGGTTTGAATCCCAGCTTGGGTTTTTTCTGCATGGAGCTTGTATGTTGCATGGGTTGATTCTCCGGCTTCCTCCCACAGTCTAAAACATGAATGTTAGGCTAACTGGTGCCTCTAAATCAGGTGTTGGGTTGACCGAAGATTTTTCATATTTGACAAGATCTTTAAAATGGTGACGGAAAAAAATCTGAAGGAAATCACTCATTTTAACAGTCAACAGAGTCCATGTAGCTAAATCATAAAAATAAAAAAAGTGAAACAGATCACATGAGGGTCATTTTAGAGCTGGACGTCCCGCTCAATGCATCTCAGCACCCAGAAGCTGATAGCGCTTTGAAGAGTACAGGTCACAGATGGGTTCAGCTTAACCACCAATATGCTGTAGGATTTCCTCCCAATGAAGAAAGGTTTTTAAAAAATCAGCAAACTCCTCCTTCAGAGAGTCTTCCCGACTTCTCTTCACTTTAATTTGAGAAATGTTTCTTGATGTCAGAACTTTGGCCAAAGTAGCGCTTGTAGTTCCAGTTGCCAGCCTCCAGCAAACTCCCGCCACATCAATCGTCATCAGTCGTCTGTCCGAGGCAAACGTTGACAACCTCATAATATGATCAGTTACATAAACTGGAAAAAATAAGTAATTGGATGAACACAATGTAAATGATGGCAGTTTTTCCATCCAATAAATATACGCTCGTTCAACTAAATTGACATGTAGCTGGGAAATTTAATTTAATATAAATTTTGGTTGAACCGGCATATATTTATTGTGATCTATTGTGTTGTACTTTTTGGATTATGATAACCCAATGAGTCATTTTTTTGAGTGTGCGGAGCAGGAGGACGTTGTGAGACTGTGCTGTATATATCCATCTGCTTGATGTGTGAGGGGTTCTCTTTTCAGCTTATTTGTGTTGAATATTAATTAAAATGAATGAAAATTAAATACTTTTGAGTATGTTATTGTTGTAATTTTAAACGATTCAAACGGCTGCTTATGAAGACACGGTGTCAGAGCGGAGCGGGCCAACAGATCGCCCCATCAAAAAAAGATATGGTTAAGTTGTAATAGTGGAAACATGCCTAAAGTTCAACTTTATCGTCAGATAGAGTTCATTTCATCTCAATCAGCTGAATGTGCGTCAGACAGTGAAGAATGAAATAACAAAAGGCTTTTTTTACAACACTAATAAAACAAAACAGGGCTAAAAATATAATCAGTTGGCATTTAAGTCATCGTTGTTTAGGTGGAGTAGCACGCATTTCATTAATATCTTTGATATTATCAGCAAAGCTCATTATAAAGAATAATAAAACATCTGATGTAACTTCCTTCATCCTGAGTCACCAGCCTTTTACCTAGGTCATGCATGAGGTCATGACATTTAAGTAGTTTCATTCTTTTTTCAGCAGAATAAAAGGCATGACGTTTTAATATTTTTGTTACAGATTCTTTGTGTTGTAAAAAAAGCACCAGATAGAGTTCCTGCCGTCACATTGGAAAACAATACATTACAAGAAAGACCTGAACTAAAAAAAACACATGAATTATCTGCATGAAGAAAAGCTGGAGGCCAAACGGCTGCATTGTTCTGCTCGTCACACCCGTTATTAAAATCAAACTAGATGAGACCTCATGCTTAATTTTTTTATTGCTTATATAAAATAAAAAATGCATTTAAAAAATACACAGTTTTATAAAAATGAATTGCCTCAGTGAATAAATAACTTTTTTTCCCAAAATAAAACTGATATCATAGTTCTGTAGAAACTTTCAACCAAAGTGAGCTCTGTCGGTGCAGACAGCACGAACTAATCTGATGTGGTTTACTCTGACTGAGTCTGCTTTAACACAAGACGCAACGTTTTTTCCCCTTCTATGTCTATGTACGGTCAATGTTAATGTGTGAATAAATTATTCTAAAAAACAATATAGAAAGGTATCAGAGAATAATTCTGAAAATATGACCGTTCTGTTTGACACTAATTGTTAACTTTATATCATCTAGATGTCATAGATGGTTATTATTTAAATTTATTGCAGCTACATATTTGTCTATGAACAGGAAAAAACCTGGACATTAATAGCTTGAGACTTGAAGTTGTTGATGACATTTTCATGTTAATTTATATGCTATTATGAGACAAAAGATGGCTAAATTTGAGTCTTTTTAAGTCAAAAATAATTTAAATATAATAATCTCTATGGTAAATTTATAATTAGCTGTGATGGTTTCATGAACCAAAAGAAAAATGAAAAATTTTACATCCCAAAAAAAGGATGAAAGATGTTTTCATTTTTTATATTCATTTTCCATCACAAATAAAAACTTCAGCTAAAGCAATCAGAATAACTCAGTTATACGCAGAATGATTTATTTAGAAAAACATAATTCAACAAAGCTTGTTTCTGAAAAAAAAATAAACTGGGCATATCTGAAAGGATAATAAGACAATGTAAAGTATAAGCTACATTTATATAAATTTACAGTTCTCAAAAAATGCCTCTAAAGTATTTTTAACAGCTAGTACCACCACTCAACAACCAACAAATCAGGCTGGTGAATAATAAAAAATGTGGAAAATCATCATAATTATATAGTCATAATATCAACAGCATATTTAAAACAGAATGTATGAAGGATGCTAATAGGTACAAGAAATACTAAAATAATACATTTGTTGATGAAAAAGATTACTCTCTTCCAGTCTCCCAAGTGGTAAAACACTACGGGGTCCTATTTGTAAAATTACACAAAAATCAACACCAGTAATTTGGTGATATTATTCGTAGATGAATGTCACAGGTTATATCTAAAATTTAGCTCCAAACTAAATATTTAGTTTGAAACTTAGAGCCCAAAACATGCAGAAAGCATCATTTCACAAGAAGTTATTAGATATTCAAGTAATAATAAACTGCTATGAGCAAATGAGAAGCATGAAAGAATTAGCATGCAAGCATGACAAACTGTTAAATATGACCTGCTTAAATATGATTTGGTTTGCACGGAGGTGTTACAGTCTGTTAACCATACATAATATGGAGCTTAGTGTGAAGAAACTCTGCAGACTCTGAGGGGTTTTTGGTTTTGTATAAACACCTCCGAATGAATCATGCTGACAATAACAAAACCTGTTGCGATTTTTTTTGGTCAGTTTCCTCTGTAAAATGAGACCGTTTTGTTGGTTTTAGGTGTTTGCACAAAAAAAAAATAAATAAATAAATAAATAAAAATGCAAAAGCGTTAGGAAACTTAAATAACTAGTTCCTCCCAGGTTTACACCCTTTTCCATAGATAACAGAAAATATTTATTGGCGTTACATATAATTTATGTTTGGTGACGTTGGAAGACCTCTTTACCATCACCATAATCTTTACCAGCCTTCACCGTTTCTCTAACAGATTAAAGTCCGATTCTGGTCGGGCCGCTCCAGAACAATATTATCACTTCTACTTAAAAGTTTACTTTAAAGCTAAACCAGCCAGGAATAATAATTATTCAGGATTAAATCTAGGTAACGTAGCCCTTTATTCTCACTTCAGACAATCCGCCACCACCAACCTGACATATACACATCAAAAAGCAGCAGGATGTGAAATTTCTTTCTGCTTATGCGAAGAACACACTGACCTTTGTGGTTTCTCCAGCGGCAGAGCAGCATCAGCATGATCAACAACAAACAGCAGGCCACAACAGGAAGTAGTATGTGTGCGAGGGGAGCAGTAGGCGTCTGAGGACTGCGCCCTTTAAAATACAAAGATAGTGGCTTAGCTGGCCTACATACAAACAATACGGGCAGAAATATATGTGCTGTAGGCAGCAGGTTGGAAGAGAGATGAAAAAAAAAACTGATCTGAACTTTAGATTACAGCCCGATGTAATTTTAAGATGAAATTTATGTTAAAAAAATTTTAATTTTCTCACTTTCAACTGAATCTACTAGCGTTTAACGAACAAATAATTCTGTTTCTAATCGGTTTATAAATGCTTAGTGGCAAATTATCACACAAGTCGTCAAAAAGGAGCAGCACAAACAACTTTAGGTAAAATCGATTTGTATTTATTCAATTAAAAGCTAATAATTTGACTAATAACTGTATAAAACATAAAAATAAAACATGTCATTTAACCAAAAGAAAGCACTTTAAGATAAACGCATGCAGATAATACGAAAATAAATAAATAAAGAGGAAATAAAATTACAGGATCTAATTTGCAGTATAATAATAATAATAATAATAATAATAATAATGACAATAATAAAAAACTGATTTTTTTTTTTTGTGGCATTCCTGTTATTCCATAAATCAGATAAGTAAAAGAAAATACGAGCTAAGAATTACAACTGCAGACAGTCACATAAATAACCACCAACTCTATTCTAGGAATCATCCTCACCTCTGACAGCCAGCCAGCTTTCTGGTGAATCTGCGACTCCAGAGGCGTTGCACTTGTACAATCCTTCATCGGATTTAGAAACACTTTGGATGGTGAAGTTCCCTGTAGAGCTGTTCCCGACCAAAACTCCGTTTTTATAGAAATGAGTAGAACTGGAGAGAGACTTCGTTTTGGCTCTGCAGTGAAGAATCAGGTTCTCCCCTTCAGTGACCGGATGTTCAGGAGTCTTCAGGATCAGTTCTCCATCTGAGAAACGAAACGAACGAACCAAGCGAGTGTTAAATAACCAGACAATATATGTGTGTATTTATGTATATGTGTGTAGGTTTGTATCTATGTACAAGTGTGGGGAAGACTATGTATGTATATGTGCTCATAAATGATGAGATATGTATATGAGTATTCATACATAATCTTTTTTTTCTTTCTCTCAATTAATTTGTTTAATCCATTATATCTGAATCATTATCTTAATAGATCTTTGTGCCTTTTTTTCTTTTTTTCATCTCTTTTTCTTCTTTTAGTGCTTTGATATCATTCTTAATTTGTTAATCTTTTTTTTTATGAATTGTATCCTATTGACTGTTTTCTGAGTGGAGACCCTGGATAGGCCCACATGGGTCTCTTGTCTCCTCTCTGCACTGAATAAGTAATTATTTTAGGAAACATTATTGTACCATATGTATGTGTGCTAAATAAATAAACTAAACTAACAATTTCCACTTTTGTATACAAGGAGAAGATCATTCTACCTAATATGTCTGATGATTTTCTGAGCAGTACCATCTAGACACACACTTAGAATGTTAAACAGCAGAGGACGAGTCTCTCTATCAGGATGAAGACTAAAGATTAAAAGTTTTTATTGTTATTTTACACAACAAGTCTGGCTCCAACGAGAGTAACTCAAACTACATTCAAAGTGCTGTTTGACCCTATAATACTTTTTTTTTGACATGTAGGTTTTATGTGGAAAATGACATGTTTTAAATGTGGTTTTCATGTAATCCCATCGGCTTCACAGTTTATTACCATAAAAATGTTTCAAACTCATATGGGAAATGTGCGGAAAACACAGATGGTCACAAGTTTTTTCCACATATCTCATGTCTTTTATGAACATATTTTTACGTGTGAAATTTACATACATCGGTCAAAAATACTTCCTGCATCATCACTTTTGATTTTTCCCATGTGTGTTTTTTCCCATAATCCATAATGAAATGTATCTAAAGATGTATTTATTTCAATTAGTAAGTTTATTATTCTTAATTCTTGTGCACATCACTTTGGTCTGTTTAGAAGAGCTTCATAAATACAGTGGCCGGGCTAAAAGAAAAATGTTTCACACTTACTGTAAATGTAGATAAAAGCTGTGTATTATATCTTCCCATTACCCATAATAACAGAGAAACCAGCCTTATAATTAAGTCTGTGTTATAGATTGAATTTGCTGCCTTCATGCAAATATTCTTAGATATTTTTAGCATTGAGCGTGTTGACAGACTCTCCTGTGGCTATTGTTTAATAGAGGCGGCTGTAATCTGACGTCTGACAAACCAAACCTCAAACTGACACTTAATGTGTGAATTTAACTGCATCCTGTTTGGTGTTTCGAGGACTTTTCTGTCCACCAGACCACAATCAGGTCACCAGAGTCTAAGAGAAGAATGAATTCAGACCAGCTTCTGCTGCGTTTTCACCAACCTGTTACAGTGATGTTGACCTCATTGCTCCGTTCTCCTGCTGCAGATTCACACCAGTAGACTCCAGAGTCTGTTTCATATAGATCATTTAGGATGCATGTTGATTCATTTATTGGAGTTAAATAGGAAGGACAGAGTTGATTTATTTGTTTTGATGTGTTTCTTTTGACTCTCCACTCGAGAGACAAGTTTCCTTCACAGCTCAGAGTTACAGACTCATAGTGGAAGAACTGGGATGTGCTGGGAAAGAGTCTCAGACAAGCTGCAAAGAGGAACAAAAACACCTTCAATAAGGAAAAGTTCTTTAAAATCTGCAAACCATTAACATCCTGTTGGTTTATTTTGTCTGCAGCATTTTGAAATAAAATGCTGAATCACCTTCCTTACAGAAAAATACCAGTAGTCAGCAGTGATGCTATCGACCAACCAGCAAAGCTCAGTTGACGCGGCTGCAGCTGGGAGCTGGGTACAGCTGCTCAGCAGATATAATCGATTCGGCATAATTAACCACCAACGATCAAAGAGAAAACACCACAGCAGGAAGCAAACTGATCTTGAGAAGCAATAATGATTTTTTTTTTCTCATGAATAAAATAGTTATTCAGGAGAAAATGCTTCCCATGACAATGTATTTTAGTTTTCCATTTTACATTAATGATAGCAAATAGTTCACATCTTGGCTTTAAAGAAGGAGTTTTTGGGATTAGGCAGAACAAAAAAGTAAAAAAAAAATAGATCTGAAAAGACATTTCCAGGTTAATAAGTAAAATATAGTTTATAAATAACAGTACAAAAGGGTTTAAAGTAGATTTTAAAAAATGGTTTTCCTCACCAACAACAGCACAGAGGACCGCTATCTCCATCCTGAGCTGCTGTACTGACAGAGAGACTCTCCACCCGTTGGAGGGGGGTTGTTCATCGCACCTCTGATGATTGTGTCAAACACACCACAGCTTCCTGCTAACGCGATCATCTTCAGGTTCTAATCTGTGAAAAAAGTTTTGTACAAGAGTTATGAAAAAAGAAACCATCAGAAGCTCAGAAAAGGTCAAACCTTTTGGTCCACCAGAGCCTGCAGGAAGCAGCGGAAAGCGACCGTCTCATCGCTCTAACTTCCAATGCAGCTAAACATAAAATATATCAGCTTTGAGGTAAACAGCAGCTTCCTAAAGAGGTGGCGTGTACTAAAAGATTTTAAATATACTGCTAAGATGTGAAGTTTTACAGTTCAGAATCATTTTTACCGTTTGAAAATTTTTTAAATGTTTGGTCTTAGAGGCCTCTACACAGCATGGGTGGATATTTTGGTGCAGCACAGGGCCCATTTTAACTCTGATTGGACCTTAATTTGCAACAACAGAATTTAAAGCTAAAAATACCAGTGTATAATAATGAATTATGGTATAATCAGAGAACTGATTGACTACAGTTATTCACTTTAAATAGATCCATGTATTACAAATAATCATTCTACTCAAGCTGCTTAATTTCTACTAATTATTTTTGTTAACTTATCATTATTAATAGAATTCTGTTAACCCTAGATTGTGGTTCAGTTTTCAGAGGTTATGTAATACCAAAGGACCAATAAAATAGAAATATGGGCCTGATAAAAAATAGCTCGGTGTACTGTACAGCGTAAACACTCAGTACTTGGTTGGGGTTCATTTGCATGACTTCCTGCACCGATGCTATTTGGCAGCGATCAGTCTGTGGCTCTGCTGAGGTGTTCAGGATGCTTTTTTGTTGTCACGTTATTTATTAAACTCATTGAAAACTTGGACAAAAGTGGCATCCAAAGAGAAGAAAAACATCAAAAAGCATGTAGCACTAAAATAACCAGATGAAAATAGTTAAAATGAGTATTTGGCTCATTAAACACATTGCTATTTCATGAGTTAAACACCCAAAGTTATAGGTGGATGCAATTCCAAGTCTAAACACTAGTGGTGCTAATGAGCCAAATAGTGATTCACCGGTATGTATGAAATATCAGATTTATCTTGTTTTGTAGGTGTACAGTGGGAACAACAAGTATTTGATACACTACTGATTTTTTTTTAAGTTTTCCCACTTACAGAGCATGTAGAGGTCTGTAATTTGTATCAAAAGTATTTTTCAACCGAGAGGGACAAAATCTAAAACAAAAAGGCAGAAAATCACTTTGGATGATTTTTTATAATTAATTTCCATGTTATTGTATGAGATAAGTGTTTGATCGCCTATCAACCATTAAGAATTTAGGAGCTGTGCAAGAACATCAGGGATAAAATTTTAGAGCCGCACAAAGCTGGGATGGGCTACAGGACAATAGGCAAGCAGCGTGATAATCTATCCTCGTGGGACATCAATGATCATGAGGACAGTGAGGAATCAGCCCAGAACTACATGACAGGACCTGATCAATGACCTAAATAGAGCCCGGAAAACAGTCTTAAAGAAAACCATCAGTAACACACTCTGCCGTCATGGATTAAAATCCTGCAGTGCACGCAAGGTCCCCCTGCTCAAGCAAGCGCATGTCAAGGCCAGTCTGAAGTTTAACAAAGACCATCTGGATGATGCAGAGTAGGAAAGGGAGAAGGTCATGTGGTCTGATTAAACAAAAGTGGAGCTTTTTGGTATAAACTCCACTTGCCGTGTTTGGAGACAGAAGGAGGACTTCCTATTGACTCCCTTGTTAAAAGGCTAACTTCACGGGGCGTCACGTGGCTTAGTGGTTAGAGCGGGCACCCCATGTGCAAATTCTTCAGTCGTCAACGTAGCTGTCCCCGGTTTGAGTCCTGTCCAGGCAACCTTTGCTGCATGTCTTGCCTCACCTCTGTCCTCCTTCAAACTCTGTCCACTGTCAATAAAGGTCAATCTGGCCCCCAAAAAAGGCCAACTTTACAGAAAAAAATAAAAACATGTTTACAACCTTGTTCAAAAAAACTAATTTTAGGTTTAATAGTTCAGGTTTACCATCTTAATAACTCCGAGGGGGGTGAATTTATTTTTTTAAGTCCTCTTTAGATGTAATCGAATCGTGATGTTATGAATAATTGGGGCGTGTCCTTTTGACTGACATTTCGGTCTAGGCTATCTCTGACGGCTAATGGTGCTAACGGTAGCTAATAGATGTAGTGTGTTTTCCCCCCTGCTTGCTTGGAGAAAGTCTTCATAGCCATAGAATAACGTAAAGACTTCAGTCATTTCATGTTTATGAACTCCACTATCAATTGCCTCTGCATTTTTATTCAGTTTTGGATGTTAATCATGCACTTATTGGACAAAGACGGCTTGCTGTGGTTTTTATTACAGTAACAGACCATCCAAGAAGTCTCTGTTTCAGAGGAGGCTTTATATGCGCTGATGCTTCACCAGCTGGGGGGGGGGGGTATTTCTGTCAGGTGGCCGAGAGGAACGGAGCTCTGATTGGAGCTGTTATCTCCTTCGACGTGCAGGTTGTAGCAGGCGACCGGTCAAGTAGCGGTAGAGCAGAAAAGTTTGTGGGACTGAGAAGCCGTGGTGTCGGAGAGCGGGAGTCGGCTAGATCAGGCTGGAAGGCTACATACAGAATCGGACTCTAGACAGACTGGATGATCGCTGGCTAGATCAGTACTGGTGTGAGGAACACAGCTGGAGGCATGAACTAATGGATGAGAAGTGAGGTGAGTCAAAAGCCTTTTAACTTTTGAGAGGATCTGAGTTTTTATGATGAATTTGTGAACTTCATTTCCAGTGTTGTGCCTTATAGCAACCTACATGTATTAGGCTCACCCAACATGTTCACATTTAGTTCACTCAACAAAAATCATCAATGCTAAATCAACCCAAATGAGTTTTGTGGAAATTGTTTTTTTATTTTTATTTTTTGAGTGTAGAAACTCTGTTTTTCATGTTATACGTTGGAGCAGCAGTTTATACAGCTGAGGTGAACCAGTTAGATAAAGCTCATCAGGAAGGCCAGCTCTGTGCTAGGATGTCCTCTAGACCCAGGTCAGGTGGTGGGAAGAAGGAGGAACTCTGGCTAAAATATCAGCATCTCCCACCCCATGCATGAAGCTGCTGTACTGGGGGCTGGTCGTAGAGCAGTCCTATTCTCAATCATATTATCTGGGTAGCTTAATTG
The DNA here is from genome assembly GCA_028564705.1 of Apricaphanius iberus. NCBI lineage: Eukaryota > Metazoa > Chordata > Actinopteri > Cyprinodontiformes > Aphaniidae > Apricaphanius > Apricaphanius iberus. Next base: position 729,001 of record JAPXFQ010001340.1, read on the forward strand.
AGCTTCTAAAACTCCAGTTTGGTTCGATTCAAGCCAGACTACATGCATTTCTAAAGTCTGATTTCAGTTGGACTAAGGTAATAATTCACATACTGAGTATTTCAGTGTTTCAATTCTGCTACTGTACAGTAAATTATTCTGAATTCAGGTTGGGTTTTTTTTATATTTCATGTGTTTTCTTGTGTAAACCCATATAGTTCAGTCGCCGGTCGTTTTGCTGCTGATGCTTCGTCACCGTAGGACAACAAAGGATATTTCTATTTCTTGTGTGTGGTTTATAGGACACGTGAGAACATCCGGGTTTTAAGGTTTCAAAGTGTTGATAAATTCTGGTTTAGATGTTGATGATACTGCAGCAGTTCCAAGCATTTGGCGACATCACGTGGACACTTTCTCTTTCTTAGAAACTTGAGGGAATCCCCTGTGATGTCACTTCTATTTACAGCTTCACTGAAGGCGTAGCCTGGTTTCCCCGGGAAACGTCAGTTAATTATTCAACCTTATCTCTCAGTATCAGACCTTTGTCTCTCTGCCAGCATATTTCAGTTCACCTCTATTTTTAGCTGGATCAGACCTAATTAAATAGTTTCAGGAATAGAAACAGAGAAAAGTCTAGTTGTTCCATGATAAGGTTTCCTTTACTGTCTAAAATGATTTTATTTTTAGGTAAAATCCTAAATGCTGCTTTAGTGTATTGAATTAAAAAAGGAAATTAAACCTTAGGCAGCAGGAGAAAAGAGTGAAACAGTCATGATGAGAAACAAACAGAGCTCTGTGTTAAACTGATCAGACTTCAGGTTGATAAAACTCTCATCCTAAATCCTTCACCACATTCCAGAAACAAGAAGAAACAGTTAATCCATCACCAGACATAATGTTTCAGATCTTACCTTTGCTTTTAAGAAAAATAAATAAAAGAAAAAATAAATACTGAAGAGTTCTTTCTCAAAAAGCCGTGTGAGTGAAAACCTCAGACCAGGAAAAGACAGCCAGCTCTCTTCCTGTATCAACAGGGAACCACCTGTGTGATGTCACTCTGCTCTGATTGGCTGAAAACCTGTTAAGCCACAACCTATTTTTTCCCCCTAAATAAATGACTACCTCTTGGTTTTGGCTACGGTTTCTATCATGGAAAATTGTTTGAGTATTTTTTTAACAAATCTTTATGGAAGTACTGACTCATCTGTAACCTCTGGTTTGCCAGGAGAAAAATATGTTTTTGTTACTATGAGAAAACATAAATGAAACGAACAAAAGTTAATATTTTACTAGTGGCCTTGGGAAATAATTTCACTGAATGAACAAAAGTTTATTAGAAAGAGAGAAAAAGAAGAAACTATTGTTCAAATATAATATCAACCTTCCCATGGTTACTGCGTCATGTACAGCTTGCAGCAGGAGGTTTGACACATTATATGTTGTAGTTCCTGTCGTTCTGTGATTTCAGCTCTTCTGAATTATGATTGGTTAAAAGATGGGACCAACCTGTAGGAGAGGACAGCAGAAGTGAGTGAACTACAGACAACAGGAGACTGTGTAGCGTCTGCAGCGACTTCCTGAGGAGTTTGAAGTGCAGCAGCTTATCAGAGCACCGTCACTAAAAGAGACACTGATAGACAGACTGCAGCGGAGCCCATTGAGCTGTGATGCTGCAGTCCTTTATTGAAGACTGTTCAGAGGGAGAAACTGGCTGCAGGGATCAGCTGCTCTGGGTTTTTCGCCGTCTTCACTGTGAAAGACGTAGGTAAAGAAGTAGATTTAATGGTGTAAATGAAGAATTATGATACGGCTGTTGGTTCACAGGAAATACAATCTTCTCAGGTTGCCCTCTAAAGTATAAAGGACTCAGAGCGATATATATCAAGCTTTAAATGCAGATAAATAACTACACATTTATAAAGAAATATTCAGTTCAAGGGAATAGAAGCAAGACAACATTAGACAAGAAAATAACAACAAGAAATAAACTTAGAGCTGTGTGTAGAAGTGTTATATTACTTATGTGTTTATATTGAGTGTGTTAAGGATATAATTGATTTATTTTGTTTTCTTGTTTCCAAATATCTCAGTTCTTCTTTAATACAACAGTTTATTGCAGACGTCAGTTTAGAGTCAGTCTTTCTTACTTTGTTAAACTTTATAAGAAACAGAACAAGTTGGTAAAGAAGATTCTCTCATTATTAATATATATATGCTAAGAGATAAAATAACGTATTTTTGAATGAATGAATGACTTAATGTATTAAAGCTTGGTTTATTATATGGCCTTATCCCTGATGGAAAGCAGAATAATATACAGTGTTTACATATGTATGTGTATGTTCATATTAATAAAATGAATGACTCACAATTGTTCCAACTACCACTAATTGTTCACATGATAATTCTAATAAGTCATTGAAAGGTCCTAGTTAAAGGGTGTGCTGATAAAACTGAGGAGAACCTCAAAATGTCTGAATAGTATATGTAACTACTTTATAACAGGGTGTAGCATCTAGTCTAGCAATAGACAGAAAACAACTAAAAGTTCCTCTAAAACAATGAAGACCCGATACAATTATTTATTTTTCATTTATTGAATTAATAAATTATTCTATTGCTAAAAACATTCATTACAAACTGTAGATACTAAGAATTAGCTATATATATATATATATATATATATATATATATTGTGTGCGTATTTATATATGAACATAATAACAGCTGTAAACAAGACGGATTTTACTAAAAAACTATTCATAGATATTTTTTGTTGTTGTTGCACTCAAGCAAAACAAAGAGCAGTCTTTTTTTCAGTACAAATTCACAACGCAAAAAAAAAAAACAACAACAGAGAAAACATAAACTTTTAACATTCTTGTAAATCGGTAGATGTTGGGTTTCCTGTCAATCCATTTGCATTTATGGATATAGAATGTACCATAAAATATAAGAAGATTTAATAAAATAAAATATATACTGTATATATATAATATCCTTTTTTTCAAGTTAATCTTGCTCCCACATAATCATTCAAACATTTTTTTCAACATCAATCTAAAATAATTTAACATAGATACAGACAAACAAAACAAACATCAGTAAAATTCCTTCCATGATGTCATACATCCGCCTCTAGACCAACTAACAAAACGTGGGCAGACACTCCTCCTTCCACAGTTCAGTCATTCTCGCTGAAGCAGAGTGAAGGTAGAAACAAGGTTTCTGTTGTGATGTTACAGTCAGCAAATGTTCTCTGTGAGATTTTCTTCAGCCGTTCATCATTCTGGACTTTTACCTTCTGCCTGTTTTTATTCTGGACGCCTGTTAAAGGTAAGCGCTGCTTTTTTTCTCACCAGTTGATTTTTTAACTGTTACTCAGGAAACGGGGAAACTGTTTCATTCAAACGTTGAAGGATCCGTTTTTTAGCGAACAGTGTAACTCAGCTTTTTATAACCATCTTTTATTTACAGTTTATGTTGTATTTTTAAATTAATTTATTTACGGGTTGTTGTTTTTTTCTCCGATATTCGTTCTGATATTTAATATATGTAAAGTCCACGTGTTGACTGATTACTACGTGATCATTGCAACTTCCTCTTCATAACTCCTGTTTAGTCACCTGTTGGCTAAAATATTCTCTACATTTAAGTGGTAAATTTGGTTTAAAAAAAAAAAAAAAAAAGAAGGAAAACCTAACATCTGCACATTCAAAAGACATTCAAAAGACCACTAGGGGGCTCCTCTAACCCATAAAATCCCCAAACCATTTTAAATCTAAACATCTTGTTTACTGACACCGTGAAAACAGGAAGTTTGGATTTAAAAATGTATGGCTGTTTTATTACTGTTATTCTGTAAGGCAGTTGGAGTTGTGTAAACGAGCTGATGAAACCTCTGATCAAAGCTCCTGTGTGTCCATTTATTTCTTCACACTCTAGTTTTGCTCTAATTCAACAAATATTTTATTGATCACCTAGGAAAATTACATTGTTGTAAGTCATACTTTTAGGATGTCTTACTCTTTATTACATTCCTCTGATGAACATAAAACACTGAGTCAGTAGTAGCCCTATATGAATGACTGATCTCACATGATATTAAAAAGTAACAATAGGGATGCAACGATTCTACCTTTTTTTTTTTTACAATACCGATACCTGAATTTTAGTACTTGCTGATACTGAGGACCAAAGCTGATACTTCTGGATACTTCTGCCACACACAAAAAATACAATACATTTGGAAGACAGGTTTTATTTTCTTCTCTACTTGTTACAACAAATGATGGTGAATTAGATAATATTTATAAAAATGACCACAAAACTAAAATTTCATGTGAAAAACAAAACATTTCCTGTGAAATTATTGCTGAGTTTCCACATTTTAAGTATTGGCTCATGGTATCGATTAAAGGAGCAGGGGGCTGGATTTCTAAAATACATTATGTTCAGTTTTGTTTCAATTCTTTTTATTTCTCAAAAGAAAATCAAATATATTACATACCGAGGAAAAGATCCCCAACTAGAGAGTTAACACAATTTCTGTAAACAACTTTCTTTTAAGCATTTTTTTTCACCCCCCACACTTATAGGTATATAATAACAACATAAAAAAAGATACAGAAAGAAAAACCCACTACAATGATAGTAAGTATAAATAAATAAGTAAATGAGATAAATCTTGAAAGATGGCTATTAATTGAATTAAAAAAAGTCTACAGGTAAGAAACATGGAAGCATTTGGAAAAGAAAAATAAATCTAAGGAGGATGTTCATTTTGATAATGTTTATTCTACCCAATAGTGATAACGGTAAAGAGATCCATTTTGATATATATAATTTCACCTTAACTACAAGGGGAGTATAATTTTCCTTAACTAAATTATCCAAATCTGGGGTAATAAATATACCCAGGTATTTGAAGCCTTTTGGTGTTAGATTAATCCCACTAGAGGAAAGTAGTTCTTCAGGTGGTGTTGTATTTTAAAAAAGTGCATTGGATTTGTGAAAATTTATCTTATAACCTGAATAGCTACCGAATTCTATAATTGTGTTCAGGATATGAGGGACGGAATTATCAGGGTCAGAAATATACAAAAGAATGTCATCGGCATATTTTATGTTCGACAGACACAATCTTAAAACCTTGAATTTTTATGTTATCTCTGATACGTGAAGCCAATGGTTCAATCACCATGGCAAAAAGTAAAGGTGACAGAGGGCAACACTGCCTATCCTCTGGATAAAGCAAATAATTTGGAACAGTAACCATTAGTTATAACCGCCGCTTTTGGGGTGTTGTAAATACTCCTTATCCAGTCGATAAAGATATTTCCCACATTAAATGTTCAGTTTTGTAATTGTATTGGGTAATGAAGCGTTTTAAACTAAGTAAAATGAGCCCATCCATGTGTAATCCCATTACCTACAACAGTCTGTGTGCTGCAAAATAGTCTGCGATTCGGTGGCCGAATTTCCCGCGCTTAGACGCGGACGCGATGTCAATCTTCAATTCTTGCACGTTCTCGATTTAACAGGAAGAAGGAAGAGAAAGAACCCGGACTTCAGACGCGGTCGATTAAACACTATTACTTACTTCGTCGCTAGACATGTTGCTTGTTGTCGTACAGCTGGCGATGTGCGCGATGTGCGGTGGTCTGAAAGTATGCTACGTCACTGATCTATTTACTTACTTGCTCGCTGCTGCAGTTACTCATATCTGCTCCTTTAACTAACCGATACCAGTAACAGTATCGGGCCGATACCAGTATTGGTATATCAGCATCGGTGCATTCCTAGGTAAAGCCCCTCCAGGTTATTCCCCTGACTTAGCTCCTATTTTTACCCATAAATGAACAACTTTATGCTAATGCACCAAAATGTGACCTATTCATTTATTTCTTACTGTAGCTACAGATTAAGATGAATTATGATGATCAATAATCATCAGTTCAGATACAAATTAACTATTTACGTAAGCTTTAGTATTCTACCTGATATCTTGACTGCAGCATTTAAAACCCAGAATACCTCTGACTGACCCGCTGATGGAGAGCCAGATTTGTTTCATGTCTGCTTTAAATTATGAAATGATAATCAAACTTATTTGTTTCTGAAGCAGGAAGGAGCAGTAGTGTTAATTATATAGAAGTAGGTGTTCATTCATGTTGTTGATAATAATCTTTTTTGTCATTGTTGGAGATCAGAGAGAGCAAAAGCCTTTTTATCTTCCTTTTCCCTCAAAAAAATTTTTGTGTCGATAAAAAAAGGGGGGGGGGGGGGGCATGACAAACGTGGCTGATAATATCACTTCCTGCGTTTATTTTCCCAGTCAAGCATCAATGACTTATGGGTTTGAATAAATGTTTCCTCATTCATTTCTGTGGTTTTTATGTTACCTTTTGGGTTTTTCCCTTCTGGATGAATCATTTTGAAACAAAAAACTTTTCTCTTTCTATCTCGCTCACACAATAAGAAGTTCCAGGAAGTTTCTGTCGTTTAAAAGTACTAATGAAACCTCCTCTGTGTTTCCAGGTAACCTCCAGCTGATTGGTTCGTCCCAGCCGATCATAGCCGCTCCTGGAGATGACGTGGTCCTCCCGTGTCGGGTGAATCCTGAGTGGGACGCCGTGGGGAAGACTGTGGAGTGGTCCAGATTGGACCTGAGGCCCCCGGGCCCACAGAGGCGCGTGGAGTACGTGTTGGTGTACCGCTTCAAGAAGATGGACCGAGACATGATGATGGAGACGTACATCCAGAGGACGTCTCTGTCAGTAGGAGGACTGAGACGTGGAGACGTGTCTCTGAGCATCAGAAACGTCAGCTTGGAGGATAACGGGAGGTTCAGATGTTTCATCCCGAGCCTGAGGAAGGAAGCAGAAGTTCTGCTGGTTGTTGGTGAGGAAACGGGTCCAAACTGCAGGTTCTGGTCGGGATTCATTAGAGCTGTTCTCATGGATCCTGTTACTGTTACTGTTTCAGAGCCAAACTTGGTTAAAATGACGACAACAGAGACGCTTCCTGACAGAAATCCGATCAGTCCGACTCAACAGGAGGAAACCAGCAGGAACGGTGAGTCAGCAGATCAATGCTCTGATGTTTCAGCTCCTACTAAAAATCCAAATTTTACTTTGTTTTATTGTGTTTTCTGATCTTTTTTTTCTTTTATTCCAGCTCATCGGTCCAGGCTGCTTATTTGTTTTCCTATTATTGTCTTCATAATTTCTCTGAGTTCAGTTTTCATCTGCAGCTTTAAAAAGAATAAGAAGTGAGTCAATCATTAAAACATGTCAGATTTTCTTTCAGCATCACATGATTTATTAAAAAATAAATATGCTTCAGTTTTCAGAAGAACTTCATGAATCAAGCCTCCACCCTGCAGGCTGGATGCCTTGCTCAAGGGCTGACCTGTGTTCATGTAGATGAGAGCTCCATGAAGTCTTCTCTGAAGCTGCAGCATGGAAACCCTGAAGGAGAGAGTCTTCCTGATCAGTCTGAGACGTATCGATGACAACAGGTTGGTCTGAATATGATGAAGTAGCAGGTTATACAGTAGAAAGAGTTTAAATGTAAACTGGTTCAGTGATTTAGCTTCATTATCTCTCTGTTCATCATTAGACGTTAGGGAACTTTCACCTTTAATCCTCTGATAACAGCCTCTTTGTTTGACTCTGAACTTTCTGTTTTCCTTCTGCAGGTCCTTCTAGCTGCTGCTGCCAGACTCTGCAGAAATTCCCCTAAAAACTTTTACATCAACAGATGAAAGAAAATCACCTGAATTTTTCTCCAGGAAGAGAAAAATTCAGATTTCAGACTAGAAGAGAAGCTCGTCTTGTGTCTGAACTGAAACTGGTCTTCGAAGGTCGGGTTCACACAGAAGGATTGTAAAATCATTTCTAAAGTTTGGGACCATACGCACTGCAACAAAAACAAACAAAAAATCTGTGATATTCCTATTTTGGTCCTACAGTGTGTGGGACAGGTTGCTACAGGGCAACAGAGACAGACAGGACAAACAACCATAGAAGCACACACACACACACCTAAGGACAATTTAGAGAGACTAATTAACCTAAAAGTCATGTTTTTGGACTGTGGGGAGGAAGACGGAGTACCCAGAAGGAACCCCCACATGCACAGGGAAACACGCATAAAGACCCTGGGGCGGGATTCGAACCCAGGATCTTCTTGCTGCACGGAGCCCCTATGTTTTCCATCTACAACCTTTAAATAGAGGAAGCCTCTGAGCGACCTCTGACCTCTAAGAAGGTAAACATATTCCAGATGTTCTTGTAAGAAAACTGGTCATGATCACATATTTTCAGGGTTTATGTATTTCTGTTTGACGCTCTCCTGTCAGTCTAGGTGGACATCCATGTCTTAGTAGGTCTGCAGCTGGTCCATCCTCTCTCCATGATCATGTTCCTTGAGTTTGTATTCAAGCTCTCTTTACTCTGTTACCCCTAAATGAAATCCAGTCCAACCGATTTCCTTCATAAGTCATTCCACAACCAAACAGACTCCTAGTCTATTTCAGTCTGAGTCCAACAGCAGATGTTCTCTGAAGGCCTCAGAGGTTCATTAAGGAACAACCAGCATCATGAAGACCAAGGGGACCCAGCAGAGGTCAGGAGAACGTTGTGCAACAAAATCTCAAGCTTTGAACGTTTCATAAGGCTCTGGTTGGTCCATCATTCTGTCTTCCATTGCCCCTTGAGAGTGAAAGTGTTCACAAGCTGAAGAAAAAATCTCTAATTAACCATTTTTCTAAATATTCTACAGTGTAAAACAAGATTAATAATAAAAACCTACAACTGATCATATTTAAAAATAAACCTTTGTAATAATCATTTATAATGCATGTGGGGTTTGGGGGCTCCCAGCTTCTCTTGGAAACCGGCAAAAGACGTTCCTCAAAGACAAAAGGTTGGGGACCGCTGGTCTATCACATGAACTCCCAATTAACTAACTTTTAGGTTATGGTCATTGAATTTGAAAAGATTTTAGGGGTGTGAATACTTTTTCAATTTGATGTTAAGTCTTCTTTGTTTTTTGTTTTTACTTGGATATCCGCTAAAGGTAAATTTAGAAACCCTTTTATGTCAGATATAAAAGCAACAGGCTGCAGGCAGAAACAGATCCCATGATTTAATGTCTGGTATTCACCTGAGATCACTATTCTTAAACTCTGCTTTCAGTTCAAGGATTGTTAAACAGGGCCCATTTAACAACCTGAACATTAAATCGTATAAAGAGGAAAAAAACTTTTTGTTATTTCTTTCACCCCTGGATATAACAAATCCACCCCAGGATGCTTTTCACTGCTTGAAGCTTCGCCTTTAACACAATCCTCCCCTTAAGGGTGTTACATATAGAAAGAAGCAGACACACAAAGTTTCTTGGCATCTAGATTGTTGAGGTTTTCTCTTTGACCTTAAGCAACAGGCACCTGGTTAAAAAAAAAAAAGACACAACACAACTTCCCAGCTGGTGAGGTTCATACTGTTCTACTACCAAATTATAATACAGATATTTCAGGTTTGCATCAAAAACTAAAACAAGTTATTTACATCATACATACAATCAAATTTTCAAGAATTTTCCAGCTACATTTTTCTGCTTTTCTATTATCTCATCATGGTGACCAGTGTGTTAATTTCAGGTTCAGCCCGTCAATAATTGGTCTTTTCCATCGCTGGAGGATGGATCGGTGCATCACTGGTCTTTACAGTTCAACGTAAACATTTACAAGATGTAAGGAATTAATAATGAAACCTTAAAATTACACTGGTGAAAATTGCTGCCTTATAGATAATTAAAGATAAAACTGTCCCAATCAGGTTTCTGGTTCTGAAAGCTGAATCTAAAATCCTCCAACATGGCTGAAGGCTCTCTGATAGATGATGCGGAGATCATGATGTGTTTATGGATCTTCCGTACATGTCAGGACTAGTTTGCAGTATCCATGAGTCACTGCTTCAAATCAAGTGACACAGAAGAAAAGTGACATCTAGTGTCCATCTTATGGTAGGGGAGAGGAAGACAGACTAAACAAGGACTTGTCCAGACAAGACAAATGTCCTTTTGATTAAACATTAACTGCACGCTTATTTTAAGCAGACAGACAGAAATATGAAAGGCTAAAACTGTGTTTTTACACCACTTTGCTACGGTACACTAGTGTGCCATGAGAGATCGTCAGGTGTGTCGTCAGAAATGATTAAATTTCCCATTTTTGGTCCTAAAAAAACTTTTTTTTTTAACAAATTAATTATTTGTCTGCAAATTATGTATTGTCTAGTGATTGACAGAGTAATAATGTCTTACTCTTCTTTATCAATAGGTGGCAGCAGGTAGCTTATTGCCTTGTGTTTTGAGACAAAAGATTTAGTGATGCCTGGATGCAACAGGTGGCTGTGACGTTGTGGCTAGCAAGACTATGGTGACAGCGATGGAGAAGTTTCACAAAAAGGAAAAATTTGATCTCCAAATTGGTCCTTTGATCAAATTCAGACCCAGATGAAGGTCCTACTATGAATGGAGGTCATAACAAAGAGGGTGAACTTCAGCAAAGTCTCGAGGCAATACAGAGATGGCTATATTTAATTTGGATTTACTTTCACTGGGGATTCAATTCAATTCACTTTTATGTATAGAGTGCCAATTCATAACTAGGGTTGTCAATCAATATAAATGACAACTTAAAAAACAAATCATGGTAACTGATTAATTGTTATCCTAATAAATAGATTAAAATGAAACATGTTTGGATAGGTTTCTGGCTGTGGAAATGTTGTATTTTATAGACACAATCAAATGTTAAGTGAACATTGCATTAAATCTCTTAGTGTGGTTTGATTGCTGTTCAGACAAGCCATGTAAGCCAATTTAATTAACTATTTGTCATCCCTCTCCTAAATTTGTATTTAAGTGAACAGATAAATAAGTTTAAATGTGTTTAGGGTTCATCTGCAATATCCCCATACAGTCACTTTAGAAAAAAAATATTGAAAATACATTGTTAGAAGCTCAACAAACAGACCAAGCTGTTCTCAGCATCGCCATGTGTTACAGCATCTTGTTAAGGTAAGTGTTGGGATATTTTTGTCTAAATATCATGCATTTCAGGATTAACCTTGCTGCCCAATCTGGAACTATTTTGCGAGTCTTAAAGGACCCCAACTGTCCTTAGCGAGATCTTTGAAGAGCCTTTACCCAGAACAGAGGGACACAACAAGACAACAGAATTCCGTTTGAGTGAACGAACCTGATCAGGACGCGCCCACCTAGAGAGTGGGCGCTGCTTAAACAAGGCTCATCTCTTTTATTGAATACAGCAAGAGGAAAGAATCACATGACATGGTCACCCCCAGTACATAAACATTCATTGTGTGCCCTTATCATCTACTTCCTTAAGTCTGATTCTCCCCCAAAATGATCTACAGGCACCCGCTTTTATGGGGGTCTTGACCTAAACTATCTTTTTCCTGTTTCTACACAACTGGGCACTTTCCTAAAAACAACTTGGTATTTGTGACTGTTGTAAAAGCCTGGTACACATTAAAGATTGTTTTTACTTCACAAGGCCAGGCAATTTTATTTGCATAGCACACTTTCAACACAAGGCAATTCAACGTGCTTTACATGATTAAAATTAGAGCACAGAAAAGAGAGCATAAATCACTTTGAAGATTAAAATACAAAAAAGCATTTACAATAACACAATAATCAAGAGAATAATTTGCATGAAAATTAAAAACAAACAAGTAAAAAGCAATAATAGGATCAGTTACACAAGTTAACACAAGCTGTATGCACTTTATTTCCTTTTTTATGTGGATGCATTACATTGCAGCTTTTTGTAGCCTACCTTACAGAAATGATGCATTAATGTGTTTATTGTGAATAAAGCATTTCAAGCTTAATGTATGACCATTCCGGATGATCCCCTCACTAAAAGAACCACACTTCCCCACGAGTCGGACGGCTCGGGCCGTGGTGAATAACGCCCTGTGCCCCTTATTTTTATTTATGAAAGTTGGCAACCCTATTTACAACAGATGTCCTCTCATGGCACTTTACAACAAAAGTCATTTCAATACAATCATACAAACATTCCAATCAGTGTATGCAACACCACCAACTTTTTTGTGCTCGGTGTGTGTTGAAAAGCTAGCCAACAGCGCTATGGTCCCAAGTAAGCTTAAGGTGATATTTAGTGCTGTGATTTAGACTTTTATCAATGATTTGTTTTTTACTTTGGCTCAAAAAGGTTGAAAAAGATGTCTAAAACACAGTTTCCATATCAACCACAAAGCCAATAAGAGCACAGAGAGATTCTGCTTTATATATCAAAATACTTACCCAGTAAGTGTTGCCTTGAAGCAGTATTTATAGTTTTAAATGGTTGCAAACTAAGTTAGAAGAGCTTAGTGATCAGTAACCTCATTTATTTGTACTAACAAATAAAACTAAACGCCTTCTAATATCTATCGACTATCTATTGAAATCACATGCAGCCTTTCAGGTGCTGCTTTCATTTGATACAGATGGAAACTCTCACTATGTGGCTTTGAAAATTGTCCTCTTATGAGCTTTATTGATGGGGAGCATCAATCAAACTTTGCTCCACAGGAGCAAGATTTCACAGTTTCAAGTTTCAAGAGTTTCAAGATTGGTCTGGGCTTTAAGTCGCGGGTCAATATGAGGGAAACTACAGATCCACTACATAATCTGTATACAGTGGTGTGAAAAAGTATTTGATCCCCTACATGATCTTCATGAAGATTTTTGCTAAATGTGAGACAGGTATTTGTTTTAGTTTGGAAATTGAGCTCGGCTTTGTAAAATATTTAAATCAGAATTCATGATTTACCAACAGGTCAACCTAAGGTCTACACCATCCCACCTCCACGTATAACATCAATCATTCTCCTACTGTCCTATACTCTGTAATAAGTTTGAGCGTAACCCGAATACGGTATTTAGAAAGGCAGAAATAACGTGTTTTTTACGAATACTTATTTCAAACAAATACTTGAAGGAATATTCGTATTTGAGCAAGAAAAACGTTATCAAATAGCTATGTTTCTTCATGAGACCCCAGTTCACAGACCTCGGATGAGTGAGTGAATGACAGGAGTCTGGGATGGGAGGGCAAAAAAAGACGTGACTGACCCAGCTGCTCCACACAGCAACAGAGAAGGGATGAAGATGCGGAAAAAATGCTACTTGATGACTATCTTTTTGCTGAATAGATTTTTGAAACTTAACTGGGTTCTGCAGACAGTTTTTAACGTTTTCGTAACTTAGTTTGATAGAGAGATTATTCCATTACGCTGCTTAAGTATTAACGTCTGCAGTCGGGTACTCTCATGTTTACATTGCTCTGTGCTGCCCCAATCTGTTTCTGTTTGCACATGGAGCCTATCACTGCTCAAGAGGTTTCTGATTGACCAAATGCTGCTGTGGTTCAGATCCATGTGGAGATGAACTGGTGGAAACGGTTATTATCATCATTATCAATCAGATAATCATTCGTTGTTTGGGGTTTTTTTGTACCAAGATCAGATTCTGGATCAAACTGTGTGACTAAAGTCATCTTGTGAGTCAGATTATAACTTTGTGTTTCTTTTTTTTTTTTTCTGTTGTTGTAGAAAAAACATGTCTAACAGAAACAGTGTTGGCGTTCAGATGAGAACGAAGTAATCAGTGCAACCTAAAAGACGGCCACAAGGTGTCAGCAAATACAACAGTTTCTTTCTTTCTTTCTTTCTTTCTTTCTTTCTATCTATCTATCTATCTATGATAATGAATACACAATCCAAGTGAAATGAAGTCTTGGCTTTAGGTCGAACAAGTCTCCATTACAACATTTGTCTCATTTCTTCTGTGAAATGTAATTTAAATTCAGTTAAACATAAATTCATGACATAAAACACAACCGTAAATTTTGTGAAGACATTCAAGTTAGTAATCTTAGCAACAATCCAACATGTCAACAGCTTCCCAGGGTTGCTACGATATTGCTTTGTAGACTTGGATGAAGGAGTTTCTAGAAAATGCTCTGTTTATAAGCAAGAGAGCAATAATTTATATATTAAAAAAACATTAAATATAATAAAGTAGGCTACAATACAGAAACAATGGAAAGATTTTCCAAGTTGGTGACAACTGACTGAACTACATATATATAAAAAACACAAAATACACCAAGGATAAAATACCAACCAATCAAAATACGTCATGGTAGCCTATTAAAATACTTAAATTTTACAATCTTTTTTTGTTTGTTTATTTTTTCCAAATAGAAAAATAAGAACTACAGCAACCACACCATAACATCTCGCCTTTTGCGGTTTGTTTCTGTTACCAAGCAACGTTGCTCCGCCCAGGTAATATGTAATCACGTTAGAGAGCAGATAGTTTAACGTCAGACGTAGCCAGAGGTGTGTTCAGTGTCGCTCATGTTCGTAACGGAATCGGGTCTGAGGAAGTCGCTCTTCGGGTTTCTGTTCTGGACCTCCGCCTTCTGCCCGTCTCTGTCCTGGACTCATGTTCAAGGTAAGCCGCTGCTAAACTTCACTTTACTGAGGACTGTTTGTTCAAACTAAACGGAGTGAGGTCAAAGTAACACCGCCGAGTTAAGCTTTAACGAGTCTTCTCCAGTTATTATTGGTCGTTTTACTGAGATCTTTAATTGCGCCTCTATCAGAGAGAAAAACCTTTAAAAACTCATAAAGCTCTGGGAGGTTCTGCAGCCTGACTTCAGAATCTAATTTACTATAAACATATGATGCCAGTTTAACTTTTCCAGACCACTAATTGATAAGACAACGGAGAATAGTTAACTTTTTACTAATCTAAACAGCGTGAAGAAAAAAATGCTTTGTTACGTTTTTAAAAGGTTCTGAGAGAAACATATAAAAATAATGCAAGTAACGTTTGTTTAGAAACAAGGATTTCTACCAGTGTATTATTATAGGATGGCGCCGCTCATGGTGGCTGCATATTAGTGCAACTTTGTTAGTTCAGATTGGATTTTTTTAACACTTTTTTTTTTCCACTCGTGAACATTTATTTTCTCTGGTTCTGGATGCTGTACAGCTGGACGGTTTTATTTCTTCCCTTTTGACTTTTGGACTGTTACTACAATGTGTAACAGTGACAACAAGTTATTGTTTTACCAGGGGCGTCAGTTTGTTTTTAAAATTGGTGGGGACGTAATTATAAACCTGAATGCGGTTTGAAGATATTTATTTAGCCTCTAAGTATTCATCCGTTTCATGTTTCATTACAAAATGCACTGCAGAGTATAAACGTGGTGAAAATCGTATCTTTATTAAATCATACAAGTTAAAATCCATAGGCTTAACTGTTTTTCTTTTTAAACATCATCAACATTATGATGTCGGTTGAAACTTGAAATTTAACTTACAGCTGATAGTCCTGCAATAGGGCAGCTACCTGTGGGTGATCAGCATAAAGTTGTTTCAGGTGGAGGAAAACCCGAATTGAATTGCATTGCTCCCGGAGGAAGTTTATTCAATGCGAGCGGACATAACCTATGTTTTTTTTAACAGTCCCAAAGAGTAGGCTACCAAAGAGGAAAATGTTAATGTGAAAAAATATTACTTGAATATTTTGTTCCTTGCTACCCACCCGCAGTAAAAAAACAAAACAGACTCATTAAATTTAATTTACAATGGTCCTTCATTTATTGTGAGGGTTCTAAAAATAACCCGCAACAGTGAAATCTGCAAAGTAGTCATCTTTATTTTTTACAATCATTGTTTTATGGCTGTAAACCCCCCTCTCCTCACACTTTTTAAAAAACTTATTCCAGACATACATTAACATTTTCTCACTAGTTTTACTAATCGAACATTCGTAAACATATAAGTATTAATACGCAGTACGGTCTCTTCGGTGTCTTTCTCCACTGAACGTCTCTGAGCAGGTGTCGTTTCCGAGTGAGGAACATAATTATGGGCAGGTTTTTTTTCCTTCTGGATGGAGAAATTATTTTAAACAGACATGAGAAGTTTGGGACCGGAGACATCACAGGAGGAGATTGCATCCAATCATTTAGGACGCAGAACACAACACGCGTTAGTACGCTGTAAAAAAAAAAAAAGCATTTAAATTCTGCTATTTAAAAAAAATCCACGAAACAGCGAAGCAGCAATGGATGGACCTGTATGCCGGTGTTGTGCGAGAAACCGTTCCCCTGAAATACTCTGTTCCCTCTGGTGTTACGTGGGTATGTTTTCCATAACCTTTTGACGTTTCTGATTGGCTGATTTCTTACTAATCTTAACATTCGAGAACAATTACCTAACCATAAACTGACAATTTTCCCAACCTTACTCTTCGGGAACCAGTGCCTAAACCTAACGGGGAACAGAATATTTCAGGGGAACAGATTTTCGCACTACACCGGAAACAGGGTGTACTTATCACAACCTTGACTTGAACTTAAATAATAAAAACATTCAATTACTCTTCAAACTTAAATAATATTTCTCTTATAATCTTGTAAACTTGATATATACAATAGAAATTCAAAAATAAAAATGTACAAAAGGAAAATTGTTCAAGTTTCTTAAACGCTATTCATGAATCCCAGCAGCGCCTCCTGCTGTCTAGATTAATTAACTGCAGGTTGACTTCTTCAAACGCTAGAGACCTGTGTTGTGGCAAAGGTACTGCAGCTTTAATTGCTTCTGTTGCGTAAATGTCTGACTCGCCTACGTGCGTTTCTGCGTGCGCTCTTGACCGCTTGCTCCAGATTTCAGGAGATTTTATCTGACCTGTGGGCATCAGGGAGCTACTATATAAATGCAGGAGACTTCTGCAACTTGAAACTTGGGATAATAGTGCATCCCTCACACTGAGCAAGCATGTAGCGACAGTGGAGAGGAAAAAACTCTGCTTTAACAGGAAGAACCCTCCGGCAGAACCTGGCTCAGTACAAGTAGTCATCTGCCACAACCGTCTGGGGGTCTGAGAAGACAGAGAAGAGACAGCATGGAGGATGCTCTGTGAGTTTGAGCGTCATCTGGACCGATGTTCCCCCATCCAGCAGGGGGCATTATAGTGGGACGCCGTGGGGAAGACGGTGGAGTGGTCCAGACCGGACCTGAGGCCCCCGGGCCCACAGAGGCGCGTGGAGTACGTGTTGGTGTACCGCTTCAAGAAGATGGACCGAGACATGATGATGGAGACGTACATCCAGAGGACGTCTCTGTCAGAAGGAGGACTGAGACGTGGAGACGTGTCTCTGAGGATCAGGAACGTCAGCTTGGAGGATAACGGGAGGTTCAGATGTTTCATCCCAAGCCTGAGGAAGGAAGCAGAAGTTCTGCTGGTTGTTGGTGAGGAAACGGTTCCAAACTGCAGGTTCTGGTCGGGATTCATTAGAGCTGTTCTCATGGATCCTGTTACTGTTACTGTTTCAGAGCCAAACTTGGTTAAAATGACAACAGAGACGCTTCCTGACAGAAACCATATCAGTCCGACTGAACAGGAGGAAACCAGCAGGAACGGTGAGTCAGCAGGTTGAAACCAGAACTTTTCTGCTTCGTCTGTAAACCTGAATGTTCAGTTTTATTTATTATTATTTCTTATATTTCAGCTCGATGCTCCAGGCTGCTTCTCTGTTTACCGGTTCTCTTCTTTTTTGTTTGCCTTGGTGCAGTTTTCATCTCAGTGATAAAAAATGCCGACAGAACGACAAAGTAAGTGAGAAATGGCAAATAAAAACACATTCTTGTTGTTTTTCTCCATGACATGTCTTATTCTAGTGTTTCCCACATATAGACTGTGAGTCTGTGTTTAATCTGTGGCGTTGCGCCACAGATTAAACTCCTTCCGCCACAGATTCAACACAGACCGTCACGTATTGCGTTTCCTTTTTCTTTTGTACTCTATTTTACACACACCTCCAATAATAACCGACTGCAGCCCCTCTTCCTTTCTCTGACATCTTGGGATGTGTCGTCTGTGTGACAGCAGGGGGATATTTTTTGCAGGCGGACAGTTTGCGAGATGTTTCTGATTCCTCTCAAATAAAGAGGGACCCCGCGGGAGAGGAGAGTAGCGCTGTCTGGATTTACTCCTCAGCCTATAGCGCAAGCGGGATGGCATATTAATCTGTTTTTCCCCCGATATCTAACGGCTTCGCATATCATGTTCACTCCCTGTTTCTTATGTGAGAGGAATGGAAATTAAAAAAGGTTACATTTGCATTTTGCAGAGGAAGGAGCTATGGGGTACAGTTTCCTCATTCATGACATGAAAATCCTTCACCTGTTGGTGAAATTCGCTGTCTTGAATCCAAAATAGGTCACCTACGTGATTCGTATTTGTCCAATGAGGAAAATAATCAGCTGTAATTAGTGATGCACGCCACAGCAGCCAACAGTAAGTTTTCAGAACGGTCTTTATGTGACTGAAAGTAGCTGTAGTTTCAATTACTTTTTACAACTTCTGAGTTATTTAGATTAAAAACTGTTTCAACCAACCTCAAGTCTTGTTTCCTTTCATTTCGAGTGAGTTTTTAGAAAGATTAATAAGTGATTATTCCTAAATGTTTAGTATTGCTGAGCAGGGCCGTATCCAGGAGATTAATAAAGAGGGGCTAAAAGGGGCCGAGGGTGGGTTTGGGACTGTAACACCAAAATAAAATCAAATATGTTCTTCTAGTGGGGACCCAATCTGAGCTGGTCACATTTTAGAGTTTTCATCTGTTAAAATGACATTTTATTTTTCAATGGTTTATGTGACAATGTATCCTCTAAATCTGCTTGTCTTTCAAAAAAATTTAAGTGATTGACAAAAAATGAAATACAATCACAAATAAAAACATTTGAACTTTTCGCAAAAAAGTGTAGGGACCGTTTAATTTAGGCAAATACATAAATACAGTGAAATTTCAAGTATTTAATTTGTATTTTTTTATTAAACTTAAAATTAATGTAAGAAAGTCTGTGTAACCAATTAATAACTTTAAAAAAAAATCATCATCCACCCATCGGTCAGACACAGGGCAGTCATCATGCAACCCTCAACCCCCCGGGGGGCCAACCACCACACATGGATTTCAAGTCTGTGGGAAACCCAGAATCTGAAAGTTTCCTTTGCTTCCTGCAGGTTTTATAGAGAATCTGAGACTCAGACTCCCCACCTCCACCCTGAATGCTCGGCCCTGCAGCAGACCTGTCTCGATGTAGACGACAGATCTGCAGAGTCTGGTGAGCCTGAACCTGATCTGATCCTGCGGTACGGCCCAGATGAAACGCTCATCTCCTCCTGAACTCTTGTTCTCGGTTCTCCTGCAGGTTCATCTTCCAGCTGCAGTTCTGGATTCACCGACGTGAAGCAAATACCTGTAGATGTTCGACTGGAGAAGAAACAGAAACTGATCAAAACCCCCAGAATCCTTCTGGTTCCGCTTCAGGCCTTGGTCAGCCTCAGGATGAACTAGAATATTTTTTTCTAGTTTTTCGCTTCGTTGAACGTTTTCTTGGACTAAAAGCTTTAGAAAATAATCTTTTCTATCGGAAGATCCGAGGCTGCTGGCTTCTTATTGTGATAATTTGTTTTTTTATTTCCACATTACAGTGAAACTGATCTGGAAACAAGTTTATCTTTAATTTTTTTTATACTTTTTGTATTAATCTGCCTTAAATGTTCAGAAACAGTTCAGTAGATCAGATTGTAATCAGAGCTATTCATATATTTAATTTATTTATCTTTTTTATATATTTCACCAGTAACCGATGCTTGTTTAGAGAGAAGCTGGCATGGAACACTGTAAACAAAACAAAACATATATTAAATCTGTGCAGGTTTTTAACCCTGAACTTTTGAAGCACTTTTAAAAAAAATGAAAACATGTATTTATAGAGGAAACTGTTGAATCAGCAGTGAAGGTCTGAAGAAGATGGTAAATAGATGTTGGAGTGAACAAATTTTGTTTAGTGTCAAAATTTGGTCCAGAAAGATTCCTAAAAATGTAAAATGAAACCAAATGTTTAAATGTTTATTGGCCATGAAAGTATTTTGTCTTAAAGCTGAAGCTGCTGTCTGTTGTTTAGCTTTTTAGAGTCATAGCTGATGGTCACTTCTTCCGTTTAACATGAGTTTTTCATCAGTTTACCCAAAGGGGGGGGCGCTAGTAGTTAACATTACATTTTATTTGGCTTCATGTGGCTTTATTGATGCTTTTATTTATTCTCTATAAATTATTTATCGTTGTACTTAACCTACCTCTCATGGCTTTAAGTTGATTAATGGCCCTCCAGGAATGTTTTATTCTAAGACAAAATGTGAAAAAGTATTGTTTCTATTTATTTTCATTTCATGTGTACCGTCTACATTTTTTAAAACTATTTAAAACTCAACGGAATATGTTCTGTTAAAAAATAAAATGTTTTATATTTTAATTTGTGTTTTGGTCCATCTTATAATTTACACACAGCAGCATGTTGATTTCATGGGTCCATCTTGGACAAAAAGTGTTATATTTATAATTATTATTAATGCTTGATGTCAGGAGCAACAGGGGTGAAACAAAAAATTTCTGACAGGTAAACATTAAATAATAGTATTGCTCTTCACAATAGCAAAAATGAAATCTAATTATAACTACATTTTAAGCCTTCTGTGTAACTTGGAGAGCAGGAAATTATTAAGGATTGCATCGATACTGATACTTGTTTGGGGTATCGGGGCCGATACCATTCTTGTGTACTGCATCGGTTAAAATTAACCAATGCCATGAACCGACACTTAAAATGTGTAAACTGCAATCATTCCACAAATTTTTTTTCTTTTTGCTTGAACTTTGGTTTTGTGGTCATTGGTATCAGTATTTTATTTTAATTTTTTTTAAATCACCTTCATTTGTTGTAACAAAAAATTTCAGGTCATATTTCCTTTAAGATGTAGCTGCGGTTCTAGGGGCGGGGCCACATGGGCACTGGCCCCTCCTGAAATCTGACTGCCCCCCTGAACTACCCTTGTCCTGTCACTCATCTGTCTTTTAGGTAACGATCAGGTTTAATAAGGGTGCAATTCCAAGTCCAAACATTAGTGGCACTCATGAGCTAAATAGTAATTTACAGGTAGGTTTTATACTGTAAAAAATGTCTGATTCATCTTGTTTTATATATATATTTATTTAATGTTTATGAATTATAACGAACACAGACAAGTTAAGAATGAAATATTTGACCGATAAATATATTCAGGAGTCAAAGTCGAGTGTTAGCTGCATTTTTACAAATAAATAAGAAAATAGTAATTAGGATGGGCACTATACAATGCAATAAAGCAATACTACAATACAAATACTTTTCAGGACTCCTGAAATATTCAGTCAAATATATGACAAAATGGTTTCCACGTTTTAACAAAAAAAATAAAATAAAATATTCTTTGCTGTGCAACAGTCACTTCAGATAATCAAGAAAAACATAGATGAGGATAACTTTTTGCCTTTTTATTTAGAGCTGATTTTTTTTAAGCTATCCTGTTAAGATGGAGTCATTTTCTAGCACAGAAATTATTAATTGATCAATAAATTAATTGGATTTGGAACTATTAATCTGGGAATTAATTTGGATTTGGAACTTTAATTTGAACTACAATTTGGCTGAATTACATTATAAAAAGAAACCACTGACAGACTGAAGGGGCAGAGAGGAATATTTGCTCTCTCCCTGCCATCCAAATAATTACTGTTTTGGCTACCATGAAGACCTTCAACCTAGTCTTAATCAAATGTCCCTGAGAAGAATGTCAACAGAGTCTCCTCTCCCCCGTACACCTGCATCTACTGACACACACACTGACATGGTTACACATTCTCACATTCACACACACCGTCTCGCTGTATCCTAAATTCTCTCTCCTGCAACAGGAAGCTGGAGAACAGCGCGCCTCGATGGCAGCGCGTTAACCTGTGGACTGGAGCTCATACCCGCCCATCCTTCCTGGTGTGTCATTGTTAATGTCTGAATATGTGCTTAAATGTTTGTTGGTGTGTTTTTTTCTATTACCTGCGTTGTGAGTGCTGTACGGACCCACAATACAGTTGAGCGTTTTTTTCCCTCACCGTGGAACCCTCCCCTCCCCAGATGTGTATCTCTCTATGTTTCATAAACGGGAGCGCCGCTCGGTGGCTGCATGCCCAACAGTGACCTGGATCTGTTTGTTGTTGTTGTTGTTGTTGTTTGTAATGATCTTGGACAGGTTGTACTGTATCTGTAAATTCCTTGTATGTGTCATACTTGGCCATTAAAGCTGATTCTGATTCTCAGAAATTGAGATTCATCAGACCAGGCAACATTTTTTCCAATCTTCAACTGTCCAATTTTGGTGAGCTCATGCAAATTGTGTTCTATTTTTCCTATTTTTAGTGGAGATGAGTGGTATCCGGTGGGGTCTTCTGCTGTTGTAGCCCATCCGCCTCAAGGTTGTGGCTTCACAAATGCTTTGCTGCATTCCTCGGTTGTAACGATTGGTTATTTCAGTCAAAGTTGCTCTTCTATCAGCTTGAATCAGTCGGCCCATTCTCCTCTGACCTCTAGCATCAGCAAAGCATTTTCGCCCACAGGACCGCCGCATACTGGATGTTTTTCCTTTTTCACACCATTCTTTGTAAACCTTAGAAATGGTTGTGAGTGAAAATCACAGTAACTGAGCAGATTGTGAAATACTCAGACCGGCCCGTCTGGCACCAACAACATGCCACGCTCAAAATTGCTTAAATCACCTTTGTTTACCATTCTGGCATTCAGTTTGGAGTTCAGGACATTGTCTTGACCAGGACCACACCCCAAAATGCATTGAAGCAACTGCCATGTGATCGGTTGATTCGATAATTGCATTAAGAAGAAATTGAACAGGTGTTCCTAATAATCCTTTAGGTGAGTGTAGGTCCCTTTCTTGGTCTGCCAGCAAGAGACCAAGAAGTGGCGGCTTCACGGGCTTCAGCGCGGTAATGAGCCACATATGTGCACCCGCCAGGCCTTGCTTTTTTCTTTTCTTTTAATTTTATTGTAAGTCATGCTTGCTTCATGTAAAGCTTCGATTATGTCAGAATACATAGATGAATAAATTTGATCTGTGCCTGATGTTTGAGTAGTTACTGTCTGTACTGAACTGCCTCTCTAGGTAATTGTATATTGCATAGAAACTGATCAGTATGAGCACAATAGGAGGTGGAACGTAAACCGTTAAAAGAGATGCTGGATGGGCTTCAGCCAAATGTAACCTTCCACCTCACTTTGAAAATAACTATTATGTCTACGTGAAACATGCATGCCACTTGGCCAGGCAGTTGTTGTTGGACTGTAATATGAGCTCAGAGTCTTTGTCTGAACATGTGGAGGGATTCTGATGTTTAATTTCGGATTTTTACCATCTATTTATTCTGGACTCTTATTCAAGGTAAAACTGCTGCTCCTCATTTTGAGATCACTGTTTCTTCTACTACTACTACTACTACGAATAATAATATCTGGAATGTTTGAAAAGCTGCTTTTTTTCAGAGCTTTATCACATTACAATGTGAAGACTTTCTAATATTTTTAATAATATGATTTTCATGTTTAAATAACATAATGTCAACACAATCAGTGATGCCGGTAACGCGTTACTTAGTAGCGCGTTACTCCTAATATGACCACTTTTTTAGTAACGACTAATCTAACGCGTTTCTTTTTTCATGCAGGTAATCAGATTAAAATTACTTGTTCAAGCCACTGTGAGTTACTATTTTTGTCATTTTCTTGAGCAAAAAGATATATTAGGTACATGGCGGCATTAGTATTAAGAAAACAAGTATCAATAGCGGTAAATATGATCCTACCTTCTACTGCTGCCGAAACAGCTGATAATCTCCTTTGCGGGTGCCATGTTTGTTTTGGCCTGAATCTGAGTTCTGTACTCTGTAGGCCTACTCTGCCCCCTAGTGGAACTCTCCATTTGTACATGCAGTGAGAGAGCAAGTATGTCCCCAAGACACAGCTTATTCCTTTATAGTTGCTGGTGTCAATGTGAGGTTAAAAAACAAGTATATATCCGTTCTTACTGTTAAAATGCACTTCAAATAAAGTGATTATATGTAAAAGTGGTTATTGTGTTTATGTTGAGGCAGTGCGGAGTGTTATTGGGAGCTGCAGAAAGTAACTAACAAAGTAACTTGTAATCTAACTTAGTTACTTTTAAAATAAAGTAATAAGTAAAGTAACTAAGTTACTTTTGGAAGGAGTAACCACTAGTCAGTAATCATATTACTTTTTCAAAGTAACTGTGTCAGCACTGAACACAATATACATAATAAAGTATATTGTATTAACGTAATATCAGATTGTATAAACAGGAAATGTTCAAACTTTCAACAAAAACTTTGTTAGAGTTTGAACATAATAACTGTGTAGATCAGTTACTCGGAAGAAAAAAAGTTTTTAAAAAAATCATCGAGGCTTTATTTGAAATAGCCTCGTTTAAATTATCCCAGGTTCGTTCGGTTCCACAAATGAAGCTGTGGTGGAGTCGATCCCCGCTAATAAAAAAGAAAGCCCATATGCGCCCATGCTGCTCCTGTCAACCATTGCTATAGATAAGTGAGATAAAAACAAGGAAAGAGACGTCTTCTTCTGAGAGAGAATTATGAATGCAGCCTGTCACAATTACACTGTAACCAATAATCATAATCAACAGGGACGGGACACAATGAGCGACGAGAAGCGCTTCTAACAGTAAACGATTTTATTCATGTTAATAAATCATATTACCCTCGTTGGAAAGGCAAGATAACCTGGATTCTTTTGTGAATAATCCAAACCGTATAACACATTACAGAAAATAGCTGACGGGGTAAATGTGTTAGAATGTAAAAAATAAAACAAATAAGAATAGTTTGAAGCTTTTAAATGTAAAGTCACATTAATACTATGTATTTCATTCTACAAATGTATTTCGTTACTAGTTCCAAGGTATTCTAAGGTTATTTGAACACATTTAAACAGGGAAGCATGTTGATTCTATGGGTTTATCTTAGACAAAAGAGGATTTATTTATAATTAATAATAATGATTGATTTCAGGAGCCGTATGGTAGCAAGGAAAGATTCTAATTGTTAAACACTTCGAAATTGTAAAAGAAAAGAAAGAACTACATTTTAAAACATAAACCCCCACACTCTATATGCATTTTTTATTTGGAGTGTGGGACGAAGTACAAATCTAGAAAAACGCACATTATGAGATCATGTGCATGACTTGTCCAATCATAGGCCCTACTCAAGGAACCGTTGAACTCGGTGTCTAATGACTCCAGTCTCTTTGTCTGAACATGTGCTGGGGTATTAATGCCTGCATTGTGGATTTGTATCCTCTGCTTGTCCTGGACTTTGGTTCAAGGTAGGTCTGCTGCCTCTTTTCACTCAGAGCTCCATTTAGAACTCTGAGAGGTTCAGAAAACTGATTTTTAGGAGGATGTGTTTGTTTTTTAAGTTGGATCTAATAGTTCTCATTGTTCCTTACAGAAGTCCGGAGTTTATCGCGTTGTAATGTGAAAACGTGATTCTAACAATATAATGTTCACCCCTAAATTATGTAATATCACAATATATCATAGGGGAGACCTGCGTGTGGTAATAAGAATATTTTTGTCCAGAAAAAAACAAATAGCACAAAGAATTACAGAAAATTACTTTGTTCCTCACTCGGAAACAGACAGCTGCTCCGACACAATCAGTGGAAAAAACGCACCGGAGAAACCGCGGCATAATAACACTTTTTTGTTTTAAAATCTGCAAAGGTCTAAACTTTAAGAGTATTAAGACTAGTTAGAGCTGTGAGTAATGCACGTCTGATAAAAGTGTATAACGTGTGTGGCGAGGGGTTTTGCAGCCTTAACGCTGATAACAGCCAACTCTCTGCACGTGTCAAAAAATACTTTGTCAGAGTAGCATATGGTAACAGGAGTTATCTAACCCAGAATTTCTCTAACTTTTTACAGTGGGTACCGCCTGAGAAAATGACGAGCTCTCCAAGTACCACTATCATGACCAACCTAACCATGCAGTAGAGAAGCCTTACCCTTTAAACAATAGGCAATTAACAAAGGAGGCTTATTTACTCCTAAAAATGATTGTTTATTGGTAATTGTTGCCAGCCACAGTCAAACTGTTTGTTAATTATACATTTTTAAATTCATTTTGTTTAAAAAAAAAAATTTTAAACTTTCCTCCAAGTACCACTAGGGAGAGCTTGAGTACCACTGGTTGTACACGTACCACAGTTTGAGAATCATGGATCTAACCAATTTTAAGTTTCAGTGGGTAGAGAGGGCTCAGTCTGAGGCATTTAATGGGAGTGATAACCGCTACTAACGGCCATTTAATGGCCGAAAAGGGTGGATCTAGCGGCTAAGAACATAATGAAGTCAGTAAGTCAAAACGTTCAGCACACACATATATATATATATATATATATATATATATATATATATATATATTCTTTCTTTCTGTTTTAATTTCTTTCTTTTTATTTGTACGTTAATTTATTTTAATGTTAAGTTGCTGCTACATGCACCTAGGGAGTTGTACTCCAATTTCGTTGTACCAATTACAATGACAGTAAAATGCTATTCTAAATTCTATTCTAAATTAACCTGGCTTGTTAAATCCTTGCCTGAATCAGCCGGGATTGAATTCACTGAGCTTTGTGGAACCAACTGTGATTCAAACGAGGCTAATTCAAATTCAAGTTTTTTGAGCTCGCTTCATGGAATAACCCTCTTGTCAGGAAATTACTTTTAAAAAGTCCAGATACATTTTGTGGAAGTTTTATGGCAGTAATGTTCCAGGAAATTTTCTTAGGGGGGGGGGGGGGGGGGGTCCTCAGCCCCTTGAAGTTTCCACTGGTTTATTGAAGTTATTTACGTTTTTACTGTTTTTTTATTAAGCTAATCTTAACAAAACAAAAAAAAGATCAACTGCTGCAGAGCACATGTTCTTGGTTTTGTTTCTGTGTGACTGTCATGTGACTGAGAAACTCATTTTGGCTCAACAAAAAAAACATATTAAGATTAATTATTACATCAGACCATATTTATTTAATTTCTACATTAAATAATCAATTGGTTTTTGCTCAGGATCCCTGATCTCCTCTGTGTTTCCAGGTAACTTCCAGCTGATTTGTTCGTCCCTGCCAATCAGAGCCGCTCCTGGAGATGACGTGGTCCTCCCGTGTCGGGTGAATCCTGAGTGGGACGCCGTGGGGAAGACTGTGGAGTGGTCCAGACCGGACCTGAGGCCCCCGGGCCCACAGAGGCGCGTGGAGTACGTGTTGGTGTACCGCTTCAAGAAGATGGACCGAGACATGATGATGGAGACGTACATCCAGAGGACGTCTCTGTCAGAAGAAGGACTGAGACGTGGAGACGTGTCTCTGAGGATCAGGAACGTCAGCTTGGAGGATAACGGGAGGTTCAGATGTTTCATCCCAAGCCTGAGGAAGGAAGCAGAAGTTCTGCTGGTTGTTGGTGAGGAAACGGGTCCAAACTGCAGGTTCTGGTCGGAATTCATTAGAGCTGTTCTCATGGATCCTGTTACTGTTACTGTTTCAGAGCCAAACTTGGTTAAAATGACAACAGAGACGTTTCCTGAAAGTAACCATATCAGTCCGACGCCTCAGGAGGAGACCAGCAGGAACGGTGAGTCAGCAGGTTGAAACCAGAACTTTTCTGCTTCGTCTGTAAACCTGAATTTTCTGTTTTATTTATTATTATTTCTTATATTTCAGCTCAACGCTCCAGGCTGCTTCTCTGTTTACCGGTTCTGGTTTTCTTCTTCATTGTTTGCCTTGGTGCAGTTTTCATCTTCAGGAAGTGTCGACCAAAGCAGGAAGTACGTCAGATTTATTCTGGGATTTATATTGTTTTTTTATCAAAAGATTAAATCCATCCGTCTGACTATTGTTCATAGTCTGGTCAGGGTTTTATGGCATGGACAGGTCATCAATCAATCTTAAAACACTCTAGATATCAAATTTGAACAAATTCTCTGACCCAATCTTCCTCTTGATCAATATTTTTCTTTCATTTAATTTTTTTATTTTTTTGGTGCACCAAACACTAGATTAGGTTTCACCACAAAAGACAAATCTTAGAACTAAAAGTGAAGAAATATTTATTTGGTCGAACCTTTATAACTCCTCTTGGTATGAAACTTCTGCTGGGAAACATGTTTGTGTCCCTTCAAATGTCGCCTCTTATGAGGCTAAAATCCCTGAATGAGTCGTAGAGTTCAGCGTATTGGTTGTGGCCATGTAAAATCCACCAGTCCCAAACAGCTCGTTCTGTTATTGACTTTTATTATGATTCAACAAAGACCTCAGTGTTATGGGTTGCCTTTTCTAAAGTTACAGAGTCAAAAGTTAACACCAATAATATGGGTTATTGATAGAATATAGCATAAATAAATATACGTTCATTTTTCGAAGTTATATTTGCGTCCCTGTTATTAGTTTATAAATGTCAAATGTCTGCTGCTTAGAATAAACATTCCCTTTCCTTTCATCCGTCTCCTTCCTTTTCATTTTCATGCTCGACTTCAGTCAGGTTCTAAATGTCAGCAAACTTTGAAGGAGTTTGACCCTAAAAAGACGCGTTTTACTCCGATTCGTATCTGAACTCTTTCAGCGGATGTCTGTGCTTTGTCGGTTCTCATCTTCATTCTTTGTTCTGTTGAAGGTTCCTCATGTGGCTGCCTCAGGATTCTGCAGGAACAGCCCAGACCTTCGGATCGCCACCTGATGAAGCGTTCTGGACGTCCGCATCCGGAGAGGAAGCGGTTCTGTTCTCAGTGCGGAAGGCTCACTTCCTTTAACGTCGTGAATCATGTTAGGAGGCGGTTCAGAAAGACAGATGCTCATTTTTTCCCCTGTTGCTTAGGGTTTATTAATGATCCCAACAGCTGCTGGATACCAGAATGTTCTTCACCAACCTGTTGTTCCACGTTCATCAGAGTGAAACGTTTACAGACACAGATCAGAGAATCACTGTGATCATTTTGAGTTATTTGCATCTTCAGGACATTTTTGTGATACTAACAAAAAAAGTTTACATTTTTTATTTATGTATGATCAGCAATCGTTTTTGTTGTTTTTATAATTAAAGTTGCGTTTTTCTAAAGGAGTCTTCTTGTGATTGCTCTGAAAACACTAGACGTCATCAGATAGGATGACAGGATTTCTTTTTTTTAAAGTTTCTTTCTGTCTTTCAGGGTTTGAACAATATGAAGCCTTTTAAATGTGGGATGGTGTTGAACTAGAGCCTTTTATCTGATCGTACTAAGAATGATACTAGAACCATAATTTTAACAAAAATATTTCCCTCGCTAGTATAACAAAATGATGTGTTTATACCATCAATGATATTACTAACACATTTAAAGTAATAATAGAATAATACAATGTTTTGTCATCATAACAAGAGGTAGGTAAATAGTAACATTAAAAACTTTTAGTAGTTTTACTGAGCGATACAAAGAGTAGAAACTTTTACTTGGGTAAAACCTTAATGTATTACTACTTTTGAATAATATTTCCTCTACTTGCTCTGATTAATTTCACTGAATCAAAAAAACAACTTTTAACAAAAAAAATGTGTCAGACAAGAACAAAAAGCTACGGTTTATGAAAAAGTTAGACCTATTGTTTTTACACAAGCTTTATTATTTTATTTTCTAGCTGATGAGCCATTAGGAGATTAATTAAATGTAATCGCTGGAACCTTGCTCTCACACATTACCTATATTTTAAGTATGAATTTGATCAGGGACGTCACTAGGATTGGGATATGGGGGGGCTTAGCCCCAGGACTTGAAAATGAAAATGTTTGTCATACCCTGCAAAGACTTCGTCAATTAATTCATTATTTCAAGAACCTTTATCAAAACCTGTTATATGATCACTTTATTTTCTACCCCTGCCTTCTTGCACTTCCTCTCTTTTTATCAAAAATAGGCCTAAATCAGTTAATTTGAAGGGTTTATATTAGGGATGCACCGAAACTTTTCAACTGAAAATGACCCAAAAGTGCGTTTTCGGTTTTCGGCCGAAAGACCTAAATCACCGAAACAACACATTAACATTACTTTGATTTATATTGTGCATTGTTTTTATGTCATTGCTAAATAAATATCTTCATAGTTTTGTAACTGATTTATTGCAATGCCTTGATTTAATAATTGACAATCATTTCTTTCGGTTTTCGGCCTTAGGTTTCTTCATTTTCAGTTTCGTCCAAGAGTTTTCATTTCGGTGCATCCCAAGTTTATATTGAAGAACGATGTTATATATCCATGTTTGAACGGGGGAAATTTTCTGGTCATCTATTTAATTAGTTTAATAGCTAAATTCCAAAATCTTACTTAAATCTGACAAAAACAAGGAAAAACTAAAAATTTGTCAATTATTTATTCTGCCAAATGAGTGAGCAGTTTAGACGGGTTTTAATATATAAATCAAGCTAATAAGATATAGAACAGAGTTCTATATCTTACCAGAATTTATATGATCAATCTAATACAGTTGACAGTTGTGCAGTGGACAGTTTCTTGAATCAATTAGATTTGCCCTCACTCGGCAAACTACACAATGAAAAATTAACCAAACCTATCACTGTTAAAGAAATTGATAAAGTTATCTCCTCTTTAAAGTCTAGTAAGTCTCCTGGCCCTGATGGGTTTCCTGGGGAGTGGTATAAATCGATGAGAGAGCAACTGATTCCAATTTTGGCAGAAAGCTTCAATTATATTTTTAAGGAGGGTTTCCTCCCTCCGTCTTGGAGGGAGGCCATCATCTCAGTAATTCCAAAAGACGGAAAGGATCTGACCCAGTGCGGATCTTATAGACCTATTAGTGTCCTGAATCAGGATTACAAAATTTTTGCCACTATATTGGCAAAGAGGATGGAAGAGAGCATGACCTTCCTAATTGAGGAGGACCAAACTGGGTTTATTCAGGGAAGGCAGACACAGGATAATATAAGGAGGACCTTACACATTATAGAACACATACAAAAACACAAACCACAGGCTATCTTGCTTAGTTTGGATGCAGAGAAGGCCTTTGATTCTGTTGGGTGGGACTTTCTTTATAAAGTTATGGCGAAATTTGGCTATCATCAGGATTTTATTCACACTATAAAAACATTATATACATGTCCCACTGCCAGAATCAAAGTAAACGGGAGCTTGTCCAAACCCATTCAACTGCGCCGTGGCTGTCGTCAGGGCTGCCCGGCAAGTCCAACCCTATTTAATCTCTTCATAGAACCGCTCGCACAAATCATATGACAGGACCCAAATTTAAAAGGTATATGTATGAGGGGCTCTGAATACAGGATATGCCTTCATGCAGACGATGTCCTGGTTAGCTTGGAAAATCCAGATACTGGAGTCCCAAGATTAATGGATTTACTACAGCAGTATGGTGATCTGTCAGGTTATACTCTCAATATAGAGAAGACACAAGCGCTGGTTTTTAACTTTACACCATCATCTGAACTCAAATTGAAATACACATTCAATTGGGATTCTAATTGTGTGAAGTACTTGGGAGTAAGACTGACAAAAGATGTATCTAACCTTTATGCCGAAAATTATCTGCCCATCAATACTCTAATTAAGGATGATCTGGACAGGTGGTCTACTTTGACTTTGGATTTGGGCAACAGGATAATGGTGATAAAGAGTAATATCCTGCCCAGACTGTTGTACCTTTTCCAATCCTTACCAATTCAAATCCCAGACTCCCAGTTCAGAGAATGGGATAAAATCATCTCACGCTTTATTTGGAGTGGCAAAGCACCAAGAATAAGATACAAGACGCTTCAACTACCTAAACTTAAAGGGGGGATGGGTCTGCCCTGTCTGAGAGACTATTACACAGCAGCCCAGATAAGACCACTCATTCTCTTGTGTAATCAAGACTACATAGCTAAATGGAAGGCCATAGAGTTGTCTCTGTTAACTATTCCAGTCCAAAGTTTATTAGCAAATCCAGTCCAGGCTAAGAAATGTGATGTTCAGAATCAATGGGTTAGACTCTCCATTAATATTTGGTTAGATATAGTGAAGCAATTTAAACTTCAGAGAGAGATAAAAATGTTAATGTGGCCAGTACACGATGCCCACTTTGAACCAGCTGTGCTTGACAGGAGCTTTATTCAATGGGAAAGACAGGGGGTTACCTCACTCTGTCTTTTGACGGATAAACAACATGACCTCATAGATTTCAAAACTATGTCAACAAAATATGACCTGGGTCGTCATGACTTCTATAAATATCTTCAGCTGAGGTATTACTACATTAAAAATATAAAAACTTTGCAGTTTGATGGTATATCTGGCATCACACAAATGTTTATAAAAGCTTACAAATCAGAATTATCCAGGAAAATTATTGGTGAACTATACGGTTGTATTATAAAATTAAAGGGACATACAACACTCTACATCAGGGACAAATGGGAACAGGAACTGGGGGTCTCAATTTCGACAGAGGACTGGGAAACAATTATAGATACTCAAATTAAGACTACTAATTCACAAATGTGGAGAGACTTCTCCTGGAAAAATATGATTAGATACTTTATAACGCCAAAACAAAAACACAGACAAACGGGACAACCACCTGAATGCTGGCGTGAGTGTGGTCATACCTCTGCAGACCACACACACATCTTCTGGACCTGCACTGCGTTGGACTCTTACTGGGAAGACATACATCACACAGCAAGGGAGATTCTGGGCTTTGATTTTGACTTTACATGTGTTTCCTTTTACTTAGGAAATCTTGATTCGAATTTGTCTGAGGCAGACAAGTACCTCCTGAGAGTATTTATGGTTGCGAGCAAAAAAGCAATCACTAAACGCTGGCTTACAAGACATCCCCCGACGGTCACACAGTGGCTCGCCATCGTGGAAGGTATTCGGTCCATGGAGCGCTTAACGTTTGTATTGAGGCTCCAAAGACAAAAGGGTGATGCTCTCTGGGAGAAATGGAACACCTACCTCATGTTAAGGGGCAATAATTGAATCAATGTTTTTGATGCCTGGCTTTGTTTATATCTTACTTTTATATATTGTACACTTGACACTTCATTACCCCACCTTGTTTGTATTTATTTGTATTGTTTGTATTTTTGTTTGTTTAAGAAAAACTTTGAACACAAATAAAGTTTAAAAAAAAAGAAAAGAAAAAAAAAAAAAGATATAGAACAGAGGAGATGTCTTTTAGTAATCAATTAAAAGACAAAATAACAGTATATAAAAACTATACAGCAAGTAGTTGAACTTATAATACGGAAAGTAAACTATCCATTCCCATCACTATTGTCACTAGAAATCAGTCTGCAACGATTTCACCTAAACTTTCTGTCTACTTTGAGGGTGGAAGAATCAAAGAATGACTTCTGTTTTTCATAGTGAGAAAAAAAAAGTTTATCACTTTGTTGTCACTCAGCTGACTTACTAGCTCATGTTCAGTTAACATGGCTGCAAAGTTATTAATACTTCTCTGCTCATGGTTCGACGCAGTGCACTAAACGACCTTTCACGTGGAAAGAATCTAGATGAGGATACACGTGCATATGTGAAACTTATATGCAGTTTAGATGCACATACATGTTGCGTATATACAGCAAATATGCACATATATGTTTTAATATATGCGCCTGCTTATATGCGGCCTATACACAGCATATATACATACATTTTATGTTGAAACAGTTCGATTTTAAAGTTTTTCTTCTGCTTTAAATGCATTTCTAGTTATAGTTGTGCGTTTTCATTCTTCCATTGCATTATTTAAAATACCAGAATTTAAATCTAACATATTCTACATATTTTTGTCTGTTTGATTAAATCATTTTGAATAATCATCACCAGTAGAAGTGATTTGATCAGCTGCTCAGTACTCAAGTATCAAATCAAACTTTATTTATAGCCTTTTTACGTATTTTTACTCTGGTCTAAATTCTAGGATGGCAGCTTTAAGATTTTACGTTAGTCCAAATTTTACTTGAAAACAACTTTGGGAACTCTTCCCTCCTCTGGTTGCAACATAAAAACCTGTCGGGATATTTCCAAACTCGGTGGAATCGAGCACAGAGAGAGAAAGAGAGAGACTTAACAATGGAGAAAACATCTGAGCCCAGAGACGGACGACCATGTTTGGTTTTGTCCATTAATCTCTGGATCAAATAAGAACGATGAGCAGGATGGTAAATCTGGTAGAGATGAGCAGAGATGTGAGACGGCAGTACAGCTCACAAAGATCTATAAAAGGTGCTTCAGTCACGTACACCAGTGTTGGGAGTAATGCCTGTGACAAAAAATTGTTTTATTAATGCTGGGACATTTATAAAAGTTTAAACACTGAAGTCTTTTAAATCTAAAATTAAAACGTACCTATTTACTCGCTTATGAGTAACTGTTTTTACTTGTTTGTTTTTAATTGTCACACGAATTATTGTCTTAATTACTGTAAATGCCTTCTTGTGTTAAAAAACTGATCAGCAAGATCAGTTAATGAACTAAACTGTGTTTTTTACTCACTTGTCCCTACATTGTTGTATTTTCTTGATTATTGTCTTATTGTAATTGCTCATTTGTATTCTAATCATATGTAAAGCCCCTTGAATTGCCCTGTGTTGAAAGTGTGCTATACAAATAAAATTGCCTTGCCTTGCCTAATCCTCTTACTCAGCTCTTAAACAGCTGTTCTGATCCTAAGGTACAAACAAGAACCAATTGTATGTAAACATCTCATGGTGACTTATGACAGATCCTGTGACTGTCTTTCTCAGCATTATAAAAAGTGTTCCTTATTGTTATATATATTCTGATTGTCTCATGGCACTTCCTGTTTGATTCCAGTTTAAATGTACAAGCCGTGTATGAAGTCATCAGCAACAAATCAGACAGGGTGTGGTTAGGCATGTAAAATATAGAAAACGACTGATCCTTTTTTTTTCTCAGACACCATGATTCCCGTCACAGTTTATGATGTGCTGTCCTAAAGTGTGGAAATGATGTAACTCCTCTGTTTAACACTCAAGAATACTGTTAAACCTTTTATTCGTTTTCTTTTTCTGGTCGAAATGTAATGCTTTATTGTCTTAAAACCCTGACCGATTGGGTCGCCTTTATTTTTATTTTTATTGTTTCTTTTTTTGTGTTCATATTCTGAACAAAACGAGGGAGTGTTGTGGTAATCTTTGTTACAAGTTATTCATTACTCACAGTTCCTAGAAAAAGACATTTCTTATTTGTCCTGAGTTAGTGCTGATGTATTTATAAGTTTGATTCTGTTACTAGATAAATATTGATGTTCTGGTTTGATACATGCACCACAAGGAGCTAGTTATCTCATATAACACGTCCATTGTTGCCTCATTACAGATCCTGTGATTATCCTCTGATGCATAGAACAGAGTCTTAGTTATCGTACCATAACTCTAGGATGTAATGATCGGTCAGAAGCTGATTCTATAGGGTGTGGCTGATTACTATACATACCCATGCATCTGTGCTGAAGCTTCAGGGTTCTCAGCAGGAGACCCTCTGTGCACGTAAAATAAACTATGTACGAATATGGCTGACACTTTGTAATATTCTCTCATCCGAGGCCTCTCAGACACCAAGATTTTCATGACAATGCATTACAAAAGTAGTGAGTTACAGGAATATGTTACTTTTTTGAGTAATGTAATGCATTACCTACAAAATATACAGCAATATATTACTAGTTACAAATGCATTTAAATAGTTTTTCTGGCCAACTAATGCAACAGGCCAAATCAATTTGGATACCATAGAACAAGATCCACTTCCTGTTGCTCAAAACTAAAACATCAGGGTATCAGGACGGCTGAGGAAAAGATGGACTCTACATTCAAACATTATTCACACTGTTTTCCTAACCATCTGTTTTAAGTCTCATCTTTGTCAACCATCTTTGTGATGAGCACTTTCAGCACCTTCTTTTGATTAGATTTTAATAACATTACCATGAAATAGAAGGCATGCAAAGGAACTTGAGACTTAATTTTAATAAAATAGTGTTAAAAATACAGTATTTGTGGTGTGACACTTGTGTAAAATATAAACTGATAAGTTACGGTGGTTAGAAGTCGTGTTAGATATTTAAGATATTTTGCCAAAAGTAATTTAAAGCAGTGTTACATTTTTAAGACTGTAATATGTAATGCAAACATATTACATTTTTGACACTGTAACTACTAATGTGAAATATATTACAATTTCTTTGTAACTTGTCCAACACTGATGCACACAACAATTGCTCAACCTGTAAGTTTTGATTTAGAGGCAGTGCCGTTATCAGCAAGTATTAGCATCTTGCTAAATATTTAGCTCAGAGCTGCATGTTTAGCAAGCCAAATTAGCTCAGGACTAAATATTTAGCAGACCCATTTAGAGATTGCTATTAAAGTAAAAAAAAAAAGTTTGGCCACCGTTCCTGGAAGAAACCAGCCGTTTGAAAAAACTCCTAAACCTCGATCTGTATGGCCAACACACCCTGGGAGGAGGATAAAGTTATGATCTAATCTAGAATCACGTTAATGAATAATGAGAACCTGACAGGAAAGGACGAGAGAAATCCAAAACAACATGGACAGAAATTATAGAATTTTTTTTTTTTGGAAAAGAAGCTAAAATAAAACAACATAATTTGAGGGAAAATTCTGTTGTTTGATTTCAGATTTATTGCTCAAACATGTTATGTTTAGGAAATGTTTTTCTCTGCATGACAACGAGGTTCAGTTTCTTAAAAACTTGTTGAATATTGTTGAAGCTGACTGTGAGTTGATAAGAGTAACAGCTGCTGGGAGGCTCAGATATTTGGTTAAACAAAATTCCAGGACTGTGGTTGGAGTCTCACCCTAAACTGACTCCTTGAATGCCGACAGCTTACTTTATATTTCTACAATCTGACCTCCTCCCTTCCACTGGGAGCCAGCAGGCCTTTTCTTCAACGTTTTTGTGCTTAAAGATGACACCAAATATTCTGTTTCCATCTATTTTTAACCAATGATTTCTGCTGATGTGATGAAAAAATTTCAAAAGGTTTAAAGGTGTTTTTTGTACATGATCCTGGATTCTCCTGCAGCTCTTTGAGTTCTGATGTTTCATTTCTGCAGCCAGTGCATATCATACGTGTTTGATTTTAAATGGACCAACCTAAACCTTTAGCTGGTCTCAGTCTGATGGAGAACTGACTCATCTCTCCCTCCTGTGATCCAGCCTACCCTGTAATTTCTCAAAGGAAACCTGATATTTAGCTCTACCAGCTCTATGAAGCTGTTTTATTTAGTCTTTGGCTGCTTTCCCCCAGTCATTTTCAGCTCAGACCGCAGCCAGAAACTCAACTTGTTTTACAGAATTAACTTTACAGTTACAATAATTTACATTAATTCCACAAATATAAGAAATGAATGGTTGCTATTTTTCTAAAATGTCTGGGCCGATGGAGATTACTGTACAGCTTTTGTCTGGTTTCACTCTTCTTAGACTCGAGGAGAAGGAAACTTCGGGGAAATTTCCCGCTGACAATGATAGTAAGTCTGCCTCCCTCTAGTGGTTAAAGATATTAATCACCACCCGTTGACGTTCATATTTAAAGTGGATCTGATTCAGCCAATAAAAGCAGAGCTTAGCGATGTCTGTGTGGTAGATTTTTGGGTAGAAAATACTGAATTATGTATAAACATTAATTCTTAAGATTATAACTCATTTATCTGAAAAAAGGTTTAAAACCAAAAACGCACAAATTGAAGCTTCTGGTTACCTTCACTTTTTGAAATATATTTTAAAAAATCATACACACAATACGTTTTTAAAAGTCTAGTTTGTATAATTTTAAGTTTATATAGGTTATATAACCATCAGATCAATATATTCATGTATCGAGGAAGCATAACAGCCTACTACGAATGTTCTTTCTTTCTTTCTTTCATTCTTTCTTTCATTCATTCTTTATTTATTTATTATTTATTGTTTTCTTTCTTTATTTATTGTTTTCTTTCTTTCTTTCTTTCTTTCTTTCTTTATTATTTATTGTTTTCTTTCTTTATTGTTTTCTTTCTTTATTTCTTTGTTTCTTTATTTTTTTCTTTCTTTATTTATTTATGTGTTTATTTCTTTATTGCTTTATTTATTTCTTTATTGTTTTCTTTCTTTCTTTCTTTCTTTCTTTCTTTCTTGTTT
This sequence comes from Apricaphanius iberus, assembly GCA_028564705.1. Lineage (NCBI taxonomy): Eukaryota > Metazoa > Chordata > Actinopteri > Cyprinodontiformes > Aphaniidae > Apricaphanius > Apricaphanius iberus. The sequence goes on from JAPXFQ010001340.1 coordinate 767,300, forward strand.
TCTTTCTTTTTTTATTTCTTTATTGTTTTCTTTCTTTCTTTCTTTCTTTGTTGTTTTCTTTCTTTTTTTCTTTCTTTATTGTTTTCTTTCTTTCTTTCTTTCTTTCTTTCTTTCTTTCTTTATTTCTTTATTGTTTTCTTTCTTGCTTGCTTGCTTTATTTATTTATTTATTTCTTATTACTTTCTTTCTTTATTGTTTTCTTTCTTGCTTTATTTATTTTTTATTGCTTTCTTTCTTTCTTTCTTTCTTTCTTTATAGTTTTTTTCTTTCTTTATTTATGTGTTTATTTCTTTATTGCTTTATTTATTTCTTTATTGTTTTCCTCTTTCTTTCTTTCTTTCTTGTTTTCTTTCTTTTTTTATTTCTTTATTGTTTTCTTTCTTTCTTTATTTATTTATTTATTTATTTCTTGTTTTCTTTCTTTCATTCTTTCTTTCTTTTTTTCTTTCTTCCTTTCTTTATAGTTTTTTTCTTTCTTTATTTATGTGTTTATTTCTTTATTGCTTTATTTATTTCTTTATTGTTTTCTTTCTTTCTTTCTTTCTTTCTTTCTTGTTTTCTTTCTTTTTTTATTTCTTTATTGTTTTCTTTCTTTCTTTCTTTATTTATTTATTTATTGTTTTCTTTCATTCTTTCTTTCATTCTTTATTTATTTATTATTTATTGTTTTCTTTCTTTCTTTCTTTCTTTCTTTTTTTCTTTCTTTTCTTCCTTTCTTTATTGTTTTTTTCTTTCTTTATTTATGTGTTTATTTCTTTATTGCTTTATTTGTTTCTTTATTGTTTTCTTTCTTTCTTGTTTTCTTTCTTTCTTTGTTTCTTTCTTTCTTTCTTTCTTTATTGTTTTCTTTCTTGCTTGCTTGCTTGCTTTATTTATTTATTTATTTATTATTACTTTCTTTCTTTCTTTCTTTTCTTTCTTTCTTTCTTGCTTCATTTCCGTTGTTCCGCAGGATGTGTAATATTTAAATGCACTCTAGGTGGCAGCAAAGACCCACAGACTGCTCTGAGGTCCGTATGTTTACTGGAAATGGGAAATCAGACGATTCTCTGGCAGCCTCAGTTTGGATTGAAGTAGGAAATGAATAAGTTTTTAAAAAAAGAGCGACAACATAATATTAAAAACTTTTTTGCTGAAAATATATACGCAATTTTAAGTATGATTATTCTATTTAAGGATAACAACTTTTTTATGGATAAATGGTTTAAAGGAGTTCCTGGTGTCTTATGATTCAATCTAATGCCACTTTTACTGTGCATCAGCATGTGTTAATAATAAAAAGAATGAATTTAACAAATTCTATTAATTTGTTTATTTTCTCCCATGGACGCTCTGATTTCCTAGCTTTATTTGAATGCACCACCAGACCCCCCTGTTGAGCTGTCCGTGGTGCTGAAACCATTTGGACCCGAGCATTTACTCATCTCCTTCGGAACCTTCAATCCTTCACGGACGCCCGGGTCCTTTGATCGTGGTGATGACGTCACAACCTGAACGTTTGCAAAAGCAGTGATGCTTTTGAGGAAAAATAGAAAGAAAACAACCGTCTCGTGCTCAGCAGCAGGGGGGCGGCGCGTGGACGCTAGAAGGCTGTGGTGTGTTCACGTGACAGAGCCGAAGATCTTCGATGTTAGACAGATAGAGGCTCCGCGGGAGAAGGAAGGGAGGGACTGATGTGTGTTTCTAGAACTTTGTGAGAAGAAAGAATACATTTTTAATGTTTATTTTATTTTATTTTTTATATTTTATGCTTAAAAATTGAAAAATTGAAGATGTGGTTTCAGATTTAGGCTCATTTTTAAAAACCTTACACATTTGTTGTAGCTATATAACAAAAATAAATCTATTAAATGACATAATTTACTATTCTAATACAACAGAGTGAATGCACCACCTGGCCTATTTTAATTACAGTATTTGCTCTGACATAGCATTCGCTTAAAACTCACTGCACATAATGATGCAGAAAGTTAGTCCTTGTCATTTATATTTATTTATGTTGTATTGCTATACCATATCGAACATTAATAATTATTATTGATAATAACTTGCATCTCTTCTTTGAAGCTAAGTTTCCAACTAAATTAACATCAGAATTATCTTAATATATTTCTTGTTTTTTCCCGTTGGTCCTAATCCTCTTGTATTTTGAGAAACTCTTTAAAAGCAATTTGTTTTTGTTTTTTTACATTATCATCAGTGCACTACTGTCTGGATCAGAGTTTCCACAAAATAAGAGCTGCAGGTAGAACGTTCTAGTCCCTATAGATCTATTGCAAATGTTTGTTTTTTACCGTTAAGAAATATTTGCATAGAGCCTTTTTTTTCAGTTGTTGTGGCTTTAAGAGGAGCCATGTAGTTAATGGGCCTGGTCCAATCTACAGAACCTCAACATTTTTGTTGAACGCTGGAGTCTAATATCACACTAAATTATAACAAATACCTATAGAGAAACGTTAAAATAAATGGGGGGAAAAAGATGGGAAATCATGAGGCTTGAAGAGCTCTTTGGATGATTTAGTGTGCAATCTGATCAAATAAAATTAAAATAAAGATTTATAATAAAATAAAGATCCCCAAACGATAATAAAGCAAATCATACAAAATATAAGGTAATACTGTTATTTTATGTAGCCAAAATGAAGATTTAGTTTTAGAAATTGATTTTTAGATTAAAACTTAGTTGAAGCAGGTCAACAAGAAAGAAAGAAAAAAAGACACGGAAAAACACTTATTTTTACGAAAAACATATTTTTTATATTTTAAAGGTTTTTTCTGACTCTAGTCGCCTTTATTTGCAGCGGATCAGACAGGATAATGGGCCTAAAACAGAGAGAAGGCGGGATAAATGACGGCTAAAAGCTAAACTTTGTCTCACCGCAACAAAAACAATTTATTATATGAAAATAAACCAAACAAAATGTTATTTATTATTTATAAAGCGCTTTTCAAACTACATAGCTTCTCAAAGTGTTTTACAGATTAAAATGACTCCACAAACCCCGCCCTTCCCAAGCCCAAAATTAAAACATCACCACATCTAGAAGGCCATCATGGGAGCCATCTGCATCGGCAGCAGGAGATCAACAGCAGCAGCCAAGGCTCCGACCCAGGGCGCCCAGAGGAGGGAGGGCTGGTACCCCCACCAATACCTGGAGAGCTCCCAGGCAGCCACAGCCGGCCCTGAGGTCCTCCTGCAGCCTGTTCTAGATGTGAGGGCCGTAATAATGGAAAGATGCCTCACCATGAGTCTGTGTCCTTACTTTAGGGATGATGAGGAGACGGCTGCCAGAGGAGTGCAGAGACGGCAAGGGTTCATACGGTAAAAGTTCTCAGTTGCTTGAACTCATTCAACTGTTAAACTGTTCAGTCTGCTGTCAAAACCTTGAACCATTTCACACGGTTTAGCAAAACTCTAAACACATTTTGCACTCTAACACACATGTCAATAAGAAGTACACGTCTCTAATAAAGACGAAGTGGCAACTACTACACACAACACATTACAGTAAACAAATGTCACTGATTGAACACAATCAGTCAAAATCGAGTTCACTTGTTTCAAATGATGTGACAAAGCATATAAGACGGTTCAGAGAGCAAACAGGTTGCTGAAGGTGGGAACGAGAAAGTGTGAGAATGAATAGAAGAATTTATGAGAGAGGACGAGGACGAGTGTGTATGCGGGGGACGAGGAGAAAGAGGAGGAGGGCAGCCCAAAACAAGAAGAAGACCATTGGTTACATGTTTCGTTCTTTGATTTTTGTCACTTTCATTGTATAATGTAGCACAGTGCATTGTAGGCTGTATATGGTGCAGTAAACACATTGTATGGCCCTGAACATTGTGCTTTTTCGTTTGTTTTAAGTATTCAGCACTGACTGCTGAATAGATTTCGACTGGTTTACAGTTTCATATCAAAGAACAAGAGTTTTTGAGATGCAGAGTACCGTGAAAATTTATACATATATAAATATCGGTGGAAGGTGGAAGAAAAAAAGAAAATGCAAGGAGCAAAAACTGTAATTTCCGATCCATTTTTAAGCTTTTTGTATAATGTCATAAAATATATGAAATTTGTTTTGAGATTAAAAATGTACTTCTCCCTGTGAACTATATGTTTTGAACAATGCGTATTCTACTTTTTGGTAAATTGTTTACTGACTTATTTATAGTGTATGTAGTTTTGAGCAATTTGTTTAATATTTGAGAGCAGTGATTGATTTTGGGCAAAGGTAAAACTGTTTTGAGTTGGATTTTTGCAAGAGGAGTCGGAGGTTTTGCAAATGGTGTTTAATGTTTTGAGAAAATGGAGAAAGGTTTCAGGAATTGTGCTTTATCAAATGAGAAAAGCTGTAATCTCTTTTTAAGGACCCCTCTCCTCCTCCTCCTCCTCCTCCTTCTCCTCGTTTTTTCCAGCTGGGGTGACTCCTCTTCTTCTTTACACGATCTCTGTCCGCCTGAAAATAGACCCAGCTGGGTTTGGTCTGACCATCATCTTCCTCGCTGGCTCTCTCCTTTCCTCCCGTTTTCTCTGGAAAAACCGGACCGTATCCTCCGCAGCGTGAAGGATTTACTGACACTTTCTCCTCTTAACGCGCAACAAAGCCTCCAAACCTGCTGGAAATTGCGCAACAACAACAAGAAGTCCTAATTCCGCGGTTTATTTCTGCCTGTGAAGCCGAAGAGAGATGTCCGTCGCGGGGTTGAAAAAGCAGTTCCATAAAGCCACCCAGGTGAGAAGAAAAAAAGCTTCATTTATTTGTTACTTTTTCACCTTCAGGTGTTTTGTTTTTCCCTCCCACAACGATGTTTTGACTTAAAAGCGCTTAATTGTGATGCCAGGAAACATATTTACCGAAACCAGAGGAGCTGTAAGGTAAACACCGCATCTCCTTTTCTTTATCAACCTTAAATTTGCTCATAAATATAGTTTTTTCCTGTGACTATTTGATCAAATCAAAGCTGCTGTGTGTTACTCTGTAACATTTCTATAGACATGTGTGATCGGAGTTGTCTAGTTTATTGTTTTTTTTTTAATTTTATTACTGTTTTAATTAAATTCTGAGTAGGATGCTTTTTTTAAAATTGTGACATTTTAACGATTCTCGCGATATTTTGTGTGTGTTTAATGTTAAAATCCGGGTGAACCCCCCTTCTGTAACATTATGTAACAGTTTCTGTTCTGGAAGTCTGCAGACCTGATTGGTTGTTGCTTCAAGCAACAGGGAATTCCCTGCATCCTCCTCCACATTCCTCCATCCTCATCCCTCCATCTTCCCTAATCATTATTTATTTTCTTCTATATTTTTTGTCTTTATCAGTTTGCACGTCTTTATTTTCCTTTTTTAAACTTCTAAACATCCATCTGGCCTCCTTATCGTCTCATCCCCCCATTATTTCTTCTAACCTTCCTGTAGAAGAAAATCTCTACATTTCTTGATGCTCTGTATTCATCTTTTTTTCTTCCTTTCTTGTTTGTAAAACACAAAACCCTTTTTCTCTAAATCCCTCAGTTTCTTACTTTAACGTGTATTTTTTTTATCCCGTCATCCTCTCAACATCTTTCATACACTTTTGTTCATTCTTAATTTGTAAGGTGTGCATTACATTCCATCCATTTTTAATTATTTCATTTATTCGTTTCATACAATTGCATTTAGCTGTTGTTTCTGGGGAAGGAGTCGTTATGGTGGACTGATCGGCCAATCAAATGAGTGCGCTTTGGGAAACGTGTGACCACATCAAGCTAGCTACACGGTTAATGGTTCCTTCTTGGATGGTGGGGAAGTTACTAGTGTCGGAAATACTTGCCGTTACTGCTAAAAAATAAGGTATCGTATCGGCAAGTACTTCTGTTTAAATACGATCCGATACCATGATTTTATTATTTTTATTTTTTCCTGCCCGACCCGACAACACACTGACACAGGCTGTGGTATAAATCTTGGGTGATGGGTGTTTCACATCGCTAGAATGCTACTCTTATTTTATAAAGTGTAGCGATTTTATAAAGCATTTGGCTTAGCGTTATGTGAAAGAATACACAGTGTTTGTGTCATTAAACGGTACAAACAGCAACCGACACAGTTGGATCAGTACTTGGTATCGGACAGGGAGAAATGCTATCAGAACGTCTCTAGAAGGTACCGGACGTCATTCATGTTTGATAAAAGGTCTCTGTTGCTAATCTTAGAATGAGGGAAATATTAGATCTTTAGCTAAGATAACACAGTCTGACACCAGGACTGGCTGATATGGCCTCAAATCTTTATTGTAATGTAATCTCCAACGTGTGCAGTAACAATATGTATTGCAGTATATTCTTTTTTTTCCTCTTCAGTATATTCGTATAAATGACTGGTTGTGAACATTCTCACTTTCCAGACACAAGCAGAAAAACTTCAAAAAGGTTTAGAATGACATTTAAAGAACATCTATGGTGCTAAATGCATAAAAAATATATAATTTATTATTTTTTCCCAAAATAACAAAAAAAAAATCTGAAAAAATAATTGCATATAAAGATATTTAACTTTCTTGTCTATCATGTTATTGTTTTATTTTTATTTTTATTTTTTAGATATTTTGCTTTGCTGGTTTGCTTTCATGGTTGTGCTTGGAACCCTTTGTGCTAGTTTGGGGGGAGTTTTTTTACTGACGCACATCTCGCAAAGAAGTCACACTAAGATAACGTGATTTGCTACCACCTGTAAGGTTGTCACAACTACATTCATTTCCCTCTCAGATGTATGCAGTCGGCAAGGTATTTTATCATAAGCTGTGTTTTCTTTCCTCCGTTACTCCATTTGATCTTCTCTGATGTTTCACTTTGTGTTTGTGTATTTTGTTGTTTCATGGTGGAGTTTGATTAAAGGTGCAATGAAGAATTAAACCGATCAGTGACCAAAAAAACCACGGCTTCCTGTATTTCTGGAGGGAATGATGAGATATTTTAAGTAAAATAAAAGCTAAATACGGAAAAGTTCAAATTCGTTTGGCTTTCCTGGTTACTTATTTAAATATTTAATATCGCGCAAAGTGAAATCAGCTTATATTTGAATAAAAAAAGCTTCAACTTCTACAGGTTTCTTTTAAAAAACAACTAAACATTCGATATTTAGTGTGAAGACGAATGCTGAGCATCAGTATCCTTGCGTACCTGGTTAAAAGCATGTAGGCACAGCTTGATGACGTCATCAAAATGCAAACCCGCTATACTGCCCACTACGATCTGACACGTAGAAAATTTTGTTTTTTGTTCCAACGCTGTGATTCCCAAAGAACTATTAGGTGAAAACCGATCAATCGACGAAGGCTGTAGCTATCCCGTTCTCTTTCAGTTATGTTTTAGATGTCTTATTTTACTGTTATACTGTTGTAAATATTCAACTTTTTAGATGCTTTTCATGTACTGGGGATGGTTGTTTTGGACTGAGACGTCTCTTTTTGTCCTCCTCCTGTTAGGTTTCATGGGTTAAACACAAAAAAAGTTGGTGAGCTGCTAAAGCAAAAAGATAAGAAAGATTTATGATTCTTATAAATTCTATATTACAATTATTTTCCAAAGGTCTTAATCTTTAGTCTGTGATCATCACTGCAGGCTCAGTGTGTGTACTACTAATATCATAAAGGACTGTTTGGAAAGCAATGTTTGTGTAATATAAAAACCAGTGATTAACATTTTGGTTTCCAATAAAAATATCCCGTCTAACCGCAGCACATTTCCACAGACTAAACAGATATTCACTGATGCAGTCAGTTGTGTCTCTGATGTAATATTTTCTAATCTGATGTAAACTTGCCTCCATCCATCTTCCTTCCACCTGTATCACAGTAACGTTGTTAGACTCGCATTCCTCCCGCTTTCCGCTGTTCCTCTTCCTCCTTGTCGTGTTTGTTTGCAGAATTTAAATAGACTTCATGTTTTTATCAGCTGCTTTTATCCGTCTAATTATGGGGAGTCTCTTTATTATTCTCAACATGAATCTGTATTATTAGACATTCTTTGTGTTGCTCTGAATCCATATCTCTCCACGCTGCCTCCTCTCCTTTCTGTTTTCTAATATTTCCTGTCTGAAAGCTCCTCATTCATTCTGCTTCGCTCCATATTTCCATCTCCTCCCTTGTGTCAACCTTTATTCCATCTTCTCTTTCATCCTCATGTTTCTTTTACGTCCTTCATCGCTCTGTCTTCCAAACCTTCACCTCTTCCGGAGCTAAACGCAGCCGTTTGTGTCGCTCACGCAGAAGCCAGATGTTTCCATTGATGTTTTTTTCTGATTCAGAACCAAACAATCCGACACAGACCCGGTTATTAATTGGGAGAATCTCCGACCCGCCGCTCCGTCAGCTGCTTGTTGGTTCTGTTTATGAATCAGAGGACATGGTGTCTTCTCCACTCAGCGTCCTCTTGGTCTCATTTGTCTTCCTCCTTCATGTCACGGCTGCTGGTTCTGGAAACCTGTCAGAGGAATGTCCCACTTCTGATCCGGATGTTTACCTGAAAGTCTGCCTGTAGGATCTCCCAGTTATTACTGTACGCTCCAATAACCGGCCATTTTGAAGCTGTTGCTCTGACCTTCCTCTGCTAACATTTACTTAATAAGATGATAGCGACTGACCTTCTGTTGGAAGCATTGATGGAAATCTTTTCATCAAGGGTTAATGTTTGCTATTAATGGTCAGGCATGCTTGTAAAATGAGATTCATGTCCATAAATGAGCAACAAATTAAGAGTAAACGCTGTTCAGCCGGTTCTAGTCCACATCCTAGGATGATTCAATCAGGTTGAAAGTGATAGTTTCATTCATTATTGTTTAAGGTTAAAAACAAAGCAGAACTTATTGCATCAAATCTTTTTATTAAACTAAGCCACATAAGGCTGTCCTGCAGTGTGCAGCAACAGAATTGAAAACATTATGCTTGAATTAATCTTGAAGAGTGGCTTTAAAAACATCAGAGAGGGTAAGTTGTCTTTATTTAATCATAACAATAATTTTAAACCGATATGTTGAAAACTAAACGTAAAAATTGCTGCAGTTCCCGTGGCGGCCACTAGATGCTCTCTCCAGTTGCAAAGCAGGGCCGGCGCCAGAGGGTGGGTTGGTGGGGGGCCGGGCCCACCCAAAACAGATTACAACACTGCAGCGGTTCCTAAACTTTCCAGCTTCTGACCAACACGATAAAAAACTATGAGTGTCATTACCTCGAATCTTGGTTAAGGATCCAACTGGGGCTGGGCGATGTGAAAAAAAATATCGTCAGGACGATAGAAAACGTCTATTGTTTTATATGAATCTCTATAGTTTAAGCCACGATTGGGTTTTACGGCAGTAAATTACGTCAAGATGCACCTTATGGCGTTCCTGTGCTGCAATACATGAAAAAACAGGGAGGTAACAAACGCATTTCAGACCAGGATCTAAACAAGATTATCAGACAACCCAAAGTTGGGTCTCCCCCCATTTCTCCCCTCCCGTCCTGCCGCGCAGCTTGAACAGAAAAAAAGTGTCTCACTGGCTCTAAAAGCTGTTTCATTTGCTAGCAACACATCAGTGTTGTGCTGCAGCGTCTGTATCTGGAGTTTATCAGAGGTTAAGCCACGACTCGACGCAGCTTTTGCTCGTAGACTCTCTCTGTATTCGTTGTCGTGGTTCTTGAGCAGCTGATAAAATAAATGTGTAGTTTTAGTCCGTTCGTCGTACTGGAAGATGGTAAACTTTACAAACATCTGCTGTTTGATCTGCGTTGGTCTTTTTATCCAAATGGCATCGATAACCATAACTTGACTATTTTCCTAATCCTCCATGCTGTTGGTTTGTTGTATGCCTGTTACCGTAGCTCTCCGCGCCGCGGAGTGAGGAACTTACAGAGTGTAGTATTACTCAACACGTAATATGCCGAAGTTCCAAACAGCCCGTTTCTGAGTACTAATTTCACCATGTAGGCAGACATACCCCGGAACAAAGGAAAGACTAATCGTAATTTTAACCCCTTAGGGGCCGTAGGCAGGCTGGGGGAACTAAAAGATATGATCAAAAACCTCAAAAAATGCACATTTCATGCCAGGTCCAGGTCACACAAAATTTTAATTGCCACAGCAGTGCAACGTAACGCTGTTGGTGGAGTGAGTTTACGTTACAGTGAAGCAGGTCAAGTGATAATTGGCTCATTGCTTTGGGCTCTAAACTTTTTAGCCAACATGGAGTTTGAAATGCTTCAAAATGGCATGGAAACGCAGCTTTAAGAATAAGTGGCTTTTCAAGGAGAGGTATCAGCTGTGGCTACTGAAAGACCCTGACCAGAAACGACCAAAACGTAGACTTTGCTCCAATGTCTTCGATATAAGTAGCATGGGAGAAGAAGCAGGGTTGGTGAGCCGCGTGAAAGGGAAGAAACGCATGGTGGTTGCCGAACGCTGCAGAAGCTAGTCAGTCAGTGGGATTTTTTAAAAACAGGCAAAGATGACGTCACTATAGTTTCCTCAGCACAGAAACAGGCGTCCGTTGGTGCGGCGGCTGCAATTTCAGCAGGAAGGCAGACAAACTTGACTGCATCTACAACAACAGAAGTTCTCACAGCTGAACTACTGCGGGCATTAAAAGTAACAAACTCTCACTGCTCTTATAAACCATTGGAACATGTGGCCTTTCCGGGCAATGTTTCCCAACAACCAAATTGCTCTGAGATCTGCATGACGTGAGAAAATGTTCATTTAAATTTTTTGTGGAGCCAATTTTAGTGTTATTTTGGTAAAAGTGAATACAAGTAGGGCATAACAAAAAATTCTACACTAATTTGAGGATTTAGCATATTTTTTAAGAGGTAATTTATTTTTGAAGAAATAATATTTGTTTTAATAAGAATCCAAATGCACTGAATTCTTCATTTTCATGTCGATACGTCCATACTTTGATTTGGGAAATGGTATTCCTATCGCTTAGGCCCTTTGTGTTCTACATTTCTATTGCTCTCTGTGATGATGAGAAGTCAGATGGTTCATCTGTTAAAACTAGGGATGTTCATATTGGTTTTTCTACCGATATCCGATATACCAATATAGCCTAACTCAGAGTTTCCGATACCGATATAAATCGATACCGATGTGTGGGGACCCTCCCTCATAAAAAACAAAAACTACTACACCCTTTTAGGTAACCACAATGAAATATCTTGTATCATGCATACTTGAGTTTTAAAAATTTATAAAATGTAAGAAGTACTACAATTTTAGTTAGGCAATTGAAAAAGGTGCCATTTTTATTTTGTCTTCAAAAGTAGCTGGAACATTTTCTCACACAGAGAATAGTGACAAAGGCCCACCACTCAGGACAAATTTCTATTTTTAGAAAATGTAAACAACATTATACTTTTGTGGCTGATGACATCACCAAGTGCGCCCGATAGACGGTCAAGGTTGGCCCAGAAGAAGCCTTTTGATATATTAAAAGTTATCTCAAACAAATAATATCTCAAAAACTAAACCTCAAATCTGTCATATTTTTACATTCTGAGAGAGAAAAGAAGTAGCTGAAGAGTTTGATATATAATATTTGTATGGTGTGAAAAACTCATCTTATTAAAAAAATAAAAACCGATACCGATAATTTCCGATATTACATTTTAATGCCAATATTGGCCGATAATAACTTCAGGCCGATAATCTCGGACATCCCTAGTTAAAACCTTAATTATAACTGTGTTAGTGTTGCAATAAAACGCGACAAGGTGTGTCTGGGTTTGATTTAGAGATACCAACTACAATGGTTTGACTTAAATGTGTTCATTTTTGGTCTTGGAAATTTACTGAAAGGTTATGGAAAAGTCATGGAAAAGTTATGGAAAACCATTGCTAAAAAGAAGTGTAATAACGGTGGCTATGAATCAGGATACTTTGATTAGGTTGAATTTTAAAATTGACATTACGGCTTAGCTTAATGAAAACAAGAGGAACGAGGTTTATACATAAACGGTCTTGGAGAGGATATTTTGATCCACACTCCATACCAGTAGGTGGTAGTAATGCAGAAATTTGTTGTTTGCGATCTACCAATAAACACCACCAATAATAAGTGGAAGGGTGCTCTGTTATTTTTAGGCTAATATGAACATGCTAACGATAGTTATGATGAAAACGTATGAAATTTAATCAAAAGAAGGAATTATCCAGGTTTGGAGCGTCAGATTCAGTTGGATTTTGAACCTAAGACTTATTTTGGACTAGTTATTTTACTGGAGGACATTAACTGGAGCCTTTCGGACATAAAAAAATGTATGTTTTTATTCTGTTAATATGTGGCTTTGAATGGTGGGTTGCACATTATTTTTCTTTCTCAGTGGTTTGATAAAAACCTTTACCGTCTACAATTTTTATTGTATCCTTGATTAGCATGAATCAATGGAACCTCAAGAATTTTATTTTTCTAATAATGTATAATATGTTCTTGTATATGGAAAGGTTGTTGCAGTAAAAGGCAGGTTTGACCCAGAAGTATGTAACGAACCACCAAAGGTCTGCTTGTATGCCTGGCCTTGGAGGCTTTCTTGCCTCTATGGGGGTTGAAGGTAAATTTCTGGCAGTTTCGTCTCAGAGAATGAGATGGAGCTCTTGGGTTGTTGATCATTTATCTGACCTCTGCAGGATCTCCTCTTCTGGAAGACTGGCAGCTGTCTTTAATAATCTCTACTTCAATATTATCTTTTTACCCTTACATTGTTAATCTTAATATTGGAATGTGATCCACAGCAATGGTTTCTTCTCTAAGCTCATTGCTGATGTCTTTCCATCCTGGCATTGTGTTAGCTGGTTGTTTCAGATGAAAATTAAAGTGTGAGAAATTCTTTGGCTCTGCTGCAACATCTGAAAAACTCCAAAAGCTGCTTCAGGAAACCTAAAAAATAGCCAAACTCAATCCAAAAATTATGTATTTATCTACATAGTAAATGGAACCTGAAGGTTTCTGTAGCATTGCTAAGAACTGTAAATGTCTGTAAATGTAAATCCGTCTGGTTTCTGTCACCAGGACAGATTCCTGCACATTTGGCGTGCCAATAAAGAGAGATTATGTTTATTGATCCCTGAGGGCGAAATCTGGGTCACTGCAGCAGAGCAGGAAGTAAAAAAAAAAAAAAAAAAGACAAAACAGGAGCAGAGAAGGAAAGTTCAAACTGATGAGGAGGAGAGGATGGACGGAGGTTGGTTCTTAAAGTGTTTTGGTAAAATTTTTCACAGCTCTTGAACTTTACAGCCACTTCCAACTGTGTATTTTGTTGATATTTCATATGACAGACCGACACAAAATGGTGCTTTATCGTAACTGTAGAAAATAAAAATTAAAGCGTTTTAATTTCATTTTAGTGTTATCAATTTAAAAAAACTTTGTTTTCAGTTTTTCAAAAATCAGAGCAATCAGTTTCCTTCTAAGTTTGAAACACAGCAGTTATGTGGGAAATTATCTGGGTTAATCATACTAGCTTCTAAAGGTGACTTTTCTTTAAAATAGTTGGTTACGGGGGGGGGGGATCCCTGAATAAGCACATTTTCTGTGAATAATCTGTAAATACTGAATAATTGGAGGTCATCGTGTATATCTAGTTGAGAAGTCACACTGAGCTTTAGATGTTTTGTAAAGAATGGACAAAAACTTGTAGCTGTGTAAAGAGACTTCCTGCATCAACTGCTGTGAAGCAAATAAAATGCTCTGAAATACTAGATTAAAGCCTCTTCTATTAGTCTGAGCCATCGGAAAATAAAAGTCCACTTTTAAGGTGTTTATTATAATAGTCGATGTTAGCAGAGACTGAAACATCAGACATTTTTCTCTTCATTAATGGATGTTATAAAGAAAAGCTTCTAACTTTGAATAATAACGAACATTTCTACAGATCAGGTCATGGATCTGGGTTCGGCTGAGCTTCATCTCACCGTTTGATGTTTCGGGTGCAAAAGAAAAAAAGACAGAAAAGCATGAATCAGATGTTTGAAGTGAGGCGAGATGTTGATAGAGTGAGGACGAGCGGGCGGGTGGGGCGACGCCCGAAATAGATCTGTGAATCGACAGCAGACGTTATCGGGAAGAGCGTGGGCCGCTGGTGGCACGAGATGTCACAAACTCTGGAAACCCAGTCCCAGTTTCTGAGGCCAATCGCTTGTTTTTCTTTCTCTTTTTCGCTCTGCTCCACCTGATGATGATCTCTGCAAATGTTGGCTGCTGTGATCTGATTCATCGACATGCTTTAATCATGTTTGTGCAAAAATTCGTAGGCATCGGGAGGAGGGAGGCGTGTGGGAGCAGCAGGGTGGATGTCTGCTTTCAGAGGTGGCTGATAATTATCCCTGATTAAATACGGCATTGACACATCATATTTTCAACCTTTAAGAAGAAATTACAGGTCTAACAAATCCAATTATTTGGATACAGGAACTGAAAGAGCCGAGCTGCAAATGAACAAAATATTGAGTTTCTGCTTCGTTTTAGCAGTTTTATTAGGGGGAACGTTTTCCTTATTCTTGTAGTTTTACTGAACTTTTGGCTAATTCTCACACTTTGGTCTTCAGTTTGGTGGTAAAAATAAAGAGTATCACTACCGGGGTTTTAAATTTGATTCATTTTTAGATAAATGTGCTAAGCAGTACAGAGTTAGGCAATGAAACAATCTGAAGGTTTGATTAAATGTTTATTGTGTGGAAAATGTATCAGACAGATCATGGCTGGCTTCTTAGGCCCTGTCCACACAGGAACCCTTGCAGAAATTATTTTAACCAGTTGGAAGTACCGACAGCAGCCCAAAAGGCGTTTTTGCGGTCCACATCAGTAGACAAGGGCAACATTTTCTCTCTGGAACCCTGTTCAAAAAGGACAAATATAAATTTACAGTCCCCTAATATGCAGACATATGGGGGAAAAAGGTCAGGCTCTGCTCTTAGAAAAAAGTTAATCGGATGGAGCGGGTGAGGGGAAACAAGATTATTACTTACTTTGTGAAATATAAATGGTTTTTCTCTCATTGGCAAACATGAATGCAACTGTTATGCTTCGTTTGAAGAAATAGCTAAATAGGCGTTATACTTCACTGGCGCTCCTCCAAAGTCATATTCCATCAGTCTCTTCCTCAGCTCTTCTTTATTGAGGTAAAAAAATGCAATGCTAATGTGATACCTGCTCAAATAACACAGCCCGAAAGTTTTCCGCCATGTTGTTGAGTTGCTAATGATTAGCTTCTAAGAGCCAAATGTGTTCCTACATGTTGTGGATTTGCTCATGGTTAGCTTCTACCAGTAGAAACTGTCCTACTCCCTCCTGGTGGCAAAATCAATACAACCTTCAAATGTGGGGGGGGGGTGGGATCGCAAACCAGAATGTGTGGGGGCATAAATACTAATTTTCTTGTTTAGGTGGAAAGGACTGGTTTTTACTGATTAATTTGTTTTTACCGTCTCTCCTTTCTGTGACCAATACAGGAGATGGGAGTCAGAGAAAGTGTTCATGTGCAGCATGCATAAGAAGCTCGGAGTCAACCGTTTTATTTAAAAAAGAACAAGTATTACACTGTTTCTCAGTAAATGAGACCTTTAAAACATTTAGGGTGAGATTGTCTCTACTTTCGGCTCGCCAATGACTCTGTGTGTTGTCAAAACGTTTGCAAACTGTTGTGAGACGTTTGTTTAAGGGAACCCAACATGTTTGAGCAGATTCTTACAATTTTAAAGACGTTTGTATTTTTTTATGCACTGTATATGAACATGTGGTCTTAGCTTTTTTTACACAACCTGATTTGTTAGGATTTCTCTTCAGCTCTGTAAGGTTAAAATAATTGATTAGTTACTACCAACAATTAGGTAAAGTTAATAAAACTATAATAATCATTATCAAAGTTATTAATTCCTGTGATACAGTTTCAGTTTAAACTTTCAGTGAAACATTAAAACAGTTCTTTAGTGAGATGAGAATCTAATAGCAGCGTTTGCTCGATATGGGGTGAAATCTCAGCCTTCAAAAAGCTGTTTGGTGTTTTCTCCTTCATTTTTACATCAATGGATGCGCTTGTGTTGGAATCCTGACTCACCGGAGGAATCTGAAAACGTATGAAGCTGCAGAGATGTAAATCTGGGCCACGTCCCAGCATGAAGGAGTTTCCTCATGCAGTGGAGATGAGGATGAGAGCAGTGGCGGCTGAAGCCGACAGGACGACCGCAGCGAGGAAACGAGACACCGATGAGCCGAATGAAACCCGAGAAAACCAGAGTGAGAACGGATCGATGTCCAGGTGTAGAAACGGAGAAGATCAAGAGTATAGATGGCTTAGGAAGGAAAGAGAAGGAAGTTAAGTCAAAAGTAAAAATTCACTTTATTGAAGTGGACAACAAAAAGGCCCAGTTTTATTTAATGCATTTATGATGATATTTTAGCAAAAAAAAAGTTATTTGCTCTGTTCTCTAATTCTGTTTGTTGAGCAGTTTTTGGCCATTTTCCCACCAATAGTTTGTTGCTTTGGTCTGAGTCAGGTGATAATTTTGTCTCGACTTTTTCCTTTAATGTGGCTCCTTTTTTACACGGAACTCTCTACTACCAAACAAACCAAAAACGGTGTTTAGTTTGTTCTTAGCTGGTCCTTTAAAAGAGCTGGTTGCTTTTCCACTATTATGGGACCCAGTCGGTGATAACGTCGTCTAAAGTGCTGCAACGGAACTCCAGACGCCCACATGGGGAGACGAGAACAGGAAACATGCAAACAGATACAGATTATTTAACTACAGAGGAGTAGTTCATCATGCCCTTAAAGCAGTGGTTCTTAGTTATTTTCTGCCATGACCCCAAGAGAACATAATTCTTTCGCACCCCCTCGAATTAAAAAACATTTTTGAGAACCTGATAATGTTTAAGTGTTTATTAGTACAAACCACTGGCTCCAGCAATTCTGAATACAATCTCCTGGTTATTGAAACAGATTGCTAAAAAGAGCTGCAACAACTTCAGTTTTAAACTGTGGCAGCCCGTTTTATTGTTTTAATTCTTTACCCTTCGAGTTCAGTTTGTTGGCTCAGTTGGCAACATTGAATGAAGCATGCAGAGTATGTAATTTTTAGAAGAGAAAAGGTACGAATGATTTACTGGGACTTGAATTTTTTGACTAAACGGTGGCATTCAAACTATTTTTAAACTGTAAACAATGGGTACTCTTCTGCTTCATCAGCTTGTTTACCTTCTTTTAATTATAAAACTTCTTGGCTTTGTCAGCTTCATTGGCTTTCTTTTCATAGTCAAAAACTTCTGTTGCAGCCTAATAGGCAAGGCAAGTTTATTTGTAGATCACAATTCATATACAAGGCAATTCAAAGTGTTTCACAGTTGCATAAATTAAGAAAACAGATAAACAGGAAGAAAAAAAAACAACAACCATCAACTTAAAAAATAATTTATTACAATAAAAAGCAAGAGTGCAAATAAAATACTTCCAATTGTCATATGCACGGGTAAAAAGAACTGTTTTCAGCCTGGATTTAAGCATTGTTAGAGTTGAGGCTTTTCTCACATCCTCATGAAGACTGTTCCACATTTTAGCTGCCTGAAACTGAAATGCAGCCTCATCGTGTTTATTGTTGACTCTGGGAACCACCAGGAGACCCCTCCCTGAAGTTCTCCGGGCCCGAAATGGTTCATATGTCTCTGACATGTCAGAGATGTACTTTGGTGCCAAACCATGAAAAGACTTGTACACAAGCAGAGCTTGAGAATTCTATTCTCTGAGCAACAGGAAGTCAGTGCAGAGACCGGAGCACTGGACTAATATGGTCGTATTTCCTGGTTCTGGTCAGGACTCGAGCAGCAGCGTTCTGGATGTACTGCAGCTGTCTAACAGCTCGTTTAGAGAGACCAGTGAGCAGGCCATTACAGTAGTCTAACCTGCTGGAGACAAATGCATGGATAAGTCTCTCTAAGTCTGGTTTTGACACAATTCCTCTGATCTTAGAAATGTTTTTCCGATGGTAAGAAGCTGTTGATGTTATTGCTTTGATTTGGCTGTTTAGGTTCAGGTCCGAGTCCATGATTACCCCTAGATTTCTAACCTGATTTTTCGGTTGAAGACAGAGAGACTCAAGATGACTGATAAAACTTTTCTTTGTGTCTGTGGGCCAAAAAACAATAATCTGTTTTGTCTGAGTTTAACTGGAGAAAGTTGTTTTGCATCCACTCACTGATCTGTTCAATACAGTGACAGAGTGTATCTATAGGCCCATGTTCACCTGCCGTCAGTGACACGTAGATCTGAGCGTCATCTGCGTAGTTATGGTATGACACATTATTGCTGTTAATTAGCTGACCCAATGGAAGCATGTACAAGTAGAATAAAAGTGGTCCCAAGATTGACCCCTGGGGGACTCCAGAGGTCATGGGAATTTTGTCTGAGAAACAGTTATAACATATTTCTACATAATAAATATGTTTCATATTTTCTAATGTGTTTTTTTTATCCAAACTTCCACTTTTTCGTCCGGGCCTTAGCCGAGCAGCTCTGCTTTTTTTCTAGCGTTCATTGTTATAAATTAAAATGCCAGTTGTTTTCCCCATGCGGGTCGAGGCAATTGCCAGCTCTGGCCCAATCAGGAGTTATTGCCAGGTTAAGCATCAGTTTGGAACCAAGTAACAGGTTCTCTAGCCGTGGAGAGCCAAAGAACCGGTTCCAAGTCAGGTTCTCGGGCCAAACTAGTGCTGGAACCAGCTCAGTTCAGAAGGGAAAACTCAAATGAAACCAGAACCTGTCTCTCCAAACCAGTTGAGAACATTCAGTCCGTCTGTTAGTCAGATGTGCCCAGATGTAAATACAGGAGGCAGATGTTGGGATGTAAGATGGTAGAAAACACAAAGAATCCAATCAGAGCGTTCATTTGTTTCTCGGTACTATTTGAAATGAAAATGATCTTTGAATTGTACCGAATGATTTCGAAAAGCTCTCTGAAGTTTCATGGGATTTCATGCTTCCAGAAAACCGCAAGCCGCCTTTCTTCATTGGTTTGTTTATTCTATCCCACAATGCAATGCAAATACCAGGGATCCACTCTAGTTTTGTTGAAAGCTCACACTTTTCAGTTTGTTTTTTCTGTAACTATTATTGAGCTACTTTTTTATGAATTCAGTGATGGGATAAATTTGTTTTAAAATGTTGAAGTTTTATTATGTATTATTATTATTTTCAAATTACATGTGGAGAACTGGTTCGTTGTTTCAGGACAGTTTCTTCTGTCTTGAACGTTTGCAGCTTTGCATTATGGGCTTTGTAGTTTTATTAGAATAGAATAATCCTTTAATCATCCCACGAGGGGAAATTCATTTCAGTACAGCCTGATCAAGAGTAGACGGACAAACGACAATTACTCGTAAACAGATACAGGTAATACCGTGGTTTCTGGTGCCAGCTTTATGCGGCGCAACACATAGCAGATAAGAAACAGTTTACACAAGGTCAGGGTTTGCCAGCAGTGGGAGGGGAAAAAAGCGTTCAACTGTGTCTTGATTCCTTATTCAAGAGTCAAAAGACAGGTAACAGGAAAAAAAAAACATGCCTCAAACATTTAAGCACATACTCAGACATTGACAATAACACATCAGGAGGGAGAGGCGGGGAGTGTGAACCCCAGTCCACAAGTTGATGCCCTCAACAGATGCGCGCTATCCACGGCTTCCTGGAGTGGTAAGGAGCGTTTGGGAAACAGCGAGGCATGGTGAGAAGCAGGCAGTGTGTGTGTATGATGTGTGTGTGTGTGCGTCAGTAAGTGCGGGACGAGGGTAAGCAGTAGGTGAAGGAGCATCTGATTAGATTCCTGACACAGGGATTTTTACTGTGAGCCAGTTGAAGGTCACCATGAGTTAAAATAAAAGTTATGGTTAGAAGAAGAACAATTTCTCTCCTTTTCTCTCCTTGAGTCTCTCAACGGTCCCGAATAACTCCAATCCATATTACAATTCAACCAAAATTCAATCCATAAATTTTGTTTAATTACAGCTGAAGGTCCAGAACTAAAACGCACAGGATGAATCAGTGTTGTTAACATGTTTTTTGCCAATTCAATTAAGTTTTTTTTATATATCGCCAATTCACAACAGATGTCATCTCAAGGCACTTATAATTATACAAACATTCCAACCAGTTAAAAGTTCTCAATGTAAGGAATCCCCGCAGATTGCGTTGCGTCGTTGACCTGAGGTCGTGCCCGGATCATGCAGAGTCCAACAGCAATCTCTCATAAAAACAATAACTACTGATATTGGAAAGAGTGATAAAACAAACAGTACTAAACGATCTGCTAACTTCAAAGAGTTAAATAAATATAAGTGAAAACACTGTTAAAATAAATTCAGAATCAATAAAATGTTATTCGATGTCAATTTGTTATTCGAATTTAAATTTAAATTGCATTTAGTCTAAACACTCCTTGAATAATGTATTAGTTATTAGTTAGCAACACTTAATTTCCCTCAGGGATCAATAAAGTATTTTTTTATATAATTAAACGCAATCTGTATTCTGCTAACTCTTCTGCATCTTTTATAGCCGGGTAGAATCTAACCTAGCTCTAACTCCAGGCTGTTGCAATAAAGGGCTTCGACAGGTCTTTAAACGTACCATCAGTTTTGTTTATTTGTTGTTGTTTTTTTACTATAAATGTTGATTTAATATTGGGTTGTATCATGTTTGAAAATATTGATTCTAAAAAGCATTTGACTGAAGGGGAACCACCCAGAAAATCTATTCAGACCTACTGAAATATGTTAAATATGGAAATATGTTTTAGTGACGTTGGTGGATAGATTAATTATTTAACAAAATAAGCCTGTTTGGTCCATAGTTTTCTTGTAGAGTTTATGTTTCAGCATGGATAGCAACCCTGGAAACGGACAATGTGCAGCTTTTCATTTAAAAACCGGAGACAGTATAGATTAGAGAAGGAAATGATGGAAGGAGAAAGATGACAATATTTGAATCCATTTAAACAGCAGAACTGACTAAAATAAATAAAATAAATAACTGGATGGATCATTCTCCAACAGTCAGAATCAAAGGTGACGTTTGTAGTTGAACAGAGAGGATTTAAACGTGTTGAATTCTCCTCCTAATACCGACCGAACGCGTCTCTTGCGGTTACACATATGATGTTGTCATGACAACTGTACGTGTGTCAGCAGAAAGCAGGCATGATGCCAACCTACACACACACACACACACACACACACACCAGGCTCGCTCTGTAACTCAATAATTAATCGTCCTCGAGGGCGAGTCCCAAGTGACGGAGAAGCAGAGGAGGAAGATCACCGTCTTCTGTTTCAGCTCAACTATGACCTTTGACCTCGTCTCTGTGCGACTCTGACGAGGGAAGTTTGGTTTGTCTTCGCCGACAGACGATGATGACAGCCGGAACGATCAGGAGTAGCTCGTTTATCCGCGTCGGTTTAACCAAAATTTGCAGAAAACAAATTGGTTCCGCATGATGGATTAAACTGGATGTTCAGAGTGTAATTTGTAAAACAGTAACTGCAACAGATATTGGGTTTATTTGTATAGATCATTTAAGCAGAAAGGTAATTCAGATTGCTTTAAATGGTAACAACACAATAAACAAATACTACAATAAAAAAAAGTAATCCGGTTTAGATTTAATCCATATTCCAGTCAGAGGTCACATTCGACATGTTTTCTGTCAATCATTTTGACCGGCAGAGTAAAAAAAACAAATCCAGGAATAATCTATTTCAACACATCAATTTCTAAGATAGTATTATAATACATATTCAATTGTACATATTTTGTTTTTCATTTTATTTAATATTCAATCCAAACCATCTAAACAGAGAGCTACATGTAAAAAAATTGTATTAAACGATTGCATTGAAAATATAAATATATGCTGCCGCCGGAACACACACAGTCTCACTGGTTCCTGCTGATCCACATAGAAATTAAATGCTCACCCATTTGTGCGCCTCAACCGTAGACTTAACAGGTAATCCTGACGTTGCTGATGCTGGAAAAGCCTGCGGTCTGAATGCAGCATTTAATTATTTATAAACTAGTAGGAGGATTTTAAAGTCTATTCTCTGAGCTACAGTGAGCCAGCATAAGGACTTTAGAACTAGGGTGATGGGCTCTATGAACACTTCTACACACACACTGAACTCTGGACTATTACAGAAACAACAAAAATACTATTCTCACTACTGCACAGACAAATACATTAATTACCACATTGCAAAAAAAAAAAATTGTGCTATTTTATTCAGGTACATTGTGTTTATATATATATATTAGATACATCATTTTCTATCACTTATTTAGATAAGTATGCTTCTGTGTTATTGTTGTAGCGTATTTATATTATTTTTATGTGCATTTTCTTGTTTTCTTGCACTGTGATTTCAAGAGGACAATAATTTCAGTGATGCTGCATGTCTGTAATATTTGGCATAAATGATGAATAAAGCTGACCTGACTAATTAAACTTGAATTACCGTGGTTCTTGTTGAGCAGCTAAGCTGGGACGTTTGCCCCAACGATGCTGATGAGACTCTAAACCCGACAGACTGGTTCCAGTCTCTGTTGAACTGTGACTCTTACTGGTTCCCTGGGACCATTATTGATCCTCCTGGGAGAGATCACTGTTCCACTCTGGAGGAGTTAAAGCCTCGCTGATTTATGGTTCTCACTCTGCTTTGGTCTGCTGGTTCTCTTTTCAGAGCCAAGTGTTGATAAGAAGACGTGGTTAATCCTTTACTCACTTCTACCAGAGCTGATACAAGTTAATATACTGACATATCACACGTTTTTTTCGGCTCTCCCAAGTGGAGCGGATGGAGATCGACACTGAAAGACGCGGATCAGTTTAAGTTTACGGTACATTATGTAGCTGGTTCGACACTTCTTTAGGCTTTTTGTGGCTAAATCTGCTGATTCAGGACAAACTAATGACTTTAAGCCTGTTTGATTAGTTAGAAATATTTCTATTTGAACGATTTCTGCTGATTTAAAACTAAACATTTAATCATTGAATACGTTTAGTCAGTGAAACAGACACAGAACAGCACCCCCATCTGGTGAAACTAAGAGTTACAGACGTGTACTGCTTAGTAAAAACTTATTTCCTGACCTTTTCCAGAGATATACAGTTCAAATTGCAGATGCTTCATCCTTTGCATCCTCCGATCCTTCTCTTTCTATTTTATGCTGTATATAAAAACCTCATTTAGAGTCCCAGTCTTTATGAAGGCGGCTTCCAGCCTCATTGCCCCACCATTCTCCGCCACGCTGCCAAGGAAAACGCTTCATACTGGGCCTGAAATCAGGTTACAGGCAACTGCTGAGTTGCCTGTAACCTGATACTGTTCCAAATTACTTACAATGTGGAAATTCTGCAATAATTCCACAGAAAATGTTTATTTTTCACTTGAAATGTTTGTTTTGTGGTCCTTTATATAAATTTCTTATTTTTTAAATCTAATTGTTGCAACAAGTAGAAAAGAAAACAAAATTTTTCTTCCAATTCATTGTATTTTTTTCTGTGGTAGAAGTATTGGCATCGGTACACAGTATCAGTATTTAATAAGATCAAAGTATCTGTATCGTTTCGGTTTTTAAAAAGTGGCATCGTTGCATCCCTGACCGTAATATATCGCATCATCCCCGCTGTATTATGATACATATTGTATCACCAGATTTGTGCCAATATAAATCCCTAGTAGGTAGGGCTGGGCGGTATACCGAAAATGTACCGATACCGAAATGTATGACTATTATCGATGCAATTTTGCCTGTGCCGGTAAATTCGGCTATGTAAAAAAAAAGAAAAGATGTTTTAGTTTAGGAGTGCTCCTGCTTCTTATAGAAATCCGAGTTGCCTTGAGTCAAGGGTGACTATATAGTCTATATAGGCAACTGAGGGGGAAAGCGCTGCTAACGCAGCTACTGTGTAGCTATACATAGCAAGAGTTTAGACTCGTCTACCAACTGTTTTTCAGAAAAATGCGACTAGCGACAAATAAAGTTTCTTTTTATTATGTTATTGGACACTTAGACTCTAACGTAGAGGATGTATGTTTGTTACTGCAGCCCAGGTCCTTATTGCTAGAAGCCGCCGGCTGCTCCCACCTGTGCTCCCAGGTAAAATATTTTCTGTCTAAAATAAACGACTGCACACTAAAATCACCTATTTCACTCACCCCGTATCTTCCTCACCTAGTCTGGTCTGAATGATCACTTCTGAGTTTAAACTGGACTCTTAAGAAAGAGTGGGAGTCAAACACTAAATTAAAAGGCTGTTTGAAGTCGTTAAATAGCAAGAACCCACACACATTTTACACATTTTTACATTTTAAAGAACATTATGTAAATTTGGCCACTACCAGACATTGACTACAGAAAAGAAGGGTGGCGTATGTGGTCCTTGTTATCGTTCACTTATAGTTATTGAGGTGAAATGCTCAATATACCGTAATTTTAATTTTAGCTCATATCGCCCAGCCCTGCTAGTGGTAGGTATGGTTGTTTGGATGGATGGAGGTAGGCACCTGGATGAATCAATGGATAGATAGACCATATGTAATAAGTGCATTAATTAAGATTAATGGATACGGATACATTTTAATTATTACATTTCTTTCAGAATATAAATATTCTATTTAATATCCGATATAAAATAAATATTTTAGCTCTCAGACTAAGCTGCAAGTCAGTAAAAGTGCATCTTTAAGGGGACGTTCGGGGTTTTTTTTCAACCTAGACCTTATTTTACCAAATTTTACGTTGATTTACTCACCCAGACAAGTTTGGAGCTACAGAGTCCTTCAGCGTATATATATATACATGCAGTGGGAGTCGATCGGGGTAGGAGATTTTCTGCCTGTAATAAGGCATGATGTGCCCCAAAACGCCTTCATTTAACCAATGTTTTTGTTCCCCTGTGAGTTCAGAACCTCTCGAAGGTGCTAAGGTATTAGCTTATAGGTGTTTCTACAGGCTTTTGTTGTAACCGATTCCAACTTACGCTAACCTGGCATTTCAATGACGTAGCAGCCGTCCGCCATTACATCTGCACTCTGCGTATGTTGCAGAAAGAGAGCCTGTAGAAGCTGAATGTTGTCCAACTGGTCATTCAATTTGTGCAATTTGGAAACACCTAAACACGAACCATGTTGATGTCTGCAGTAGCAAGTTCTGCCTAAGTGACCGCCGTAGAGCACAGAGAGTCCTGTTCAAACTACGACCATGATGGAGGACAGCAGTGACGTAATTGTTATACCGCGGCCTGAACTCCGATGTGAGTAGTGCTAACGTTTAATAACAAATCTTGGTTAAATGAAGGCGTTTTGGGGCAGATAATGTCTTGTTACAGGCAGTAAATTTCGTGTCCTGATTGACTCCCATTATATGGATATATGCTGATCAGACTGGATATACACATCTCCTGATGGACTCAAAGTGGCTCCAACCTTGTCTGGGTTGAATAACTGCAAATAATATTTATTAGAAATGAGATCCATGTTTAAAAACATACAAAAAAAACGTTATGGTATTATTATAAAAATAAACGGCACTTTTAGTTGTGGACCTACGGAGCCCCTGAAGGGTCAGAACCAGAGCTCTATTAGTAAACTGCAGGATTTATTTCTAAATATTCATCTCATCAGATGTGACTTTCATTCCTAATGCCGGCGAGTCGTGACTCCTGGAGTCTGGGGAAGAAGCAGCAGCTTCATTCACGACGTCATGATGGGAATTCGAATGCATCCGGAGTCGGCAGAGAGCCGCTATCCTCTCATTCTGTGGTTGTTTCTCTGTTCCTTCATCTGAACATCTCTGCTCCTTTCTATCACTGTCTCCTTCTTTATATTAGTAGTCCTGCTCTCTGAAGATGTCCCAAAGTCACTTCTTCTAAATTATAGCACTTATTGTCATAGTATTTCTCTTGTTGGTTATCAAAATCATAATGGTTTTCGATATTATCGCGCTATTTTTTTTAAAGGGTGTTGAATATGTATCTTTTTGTGAAAATTTAAGATGCTACAATTTCCCTTTAAAATTATTCTCTACGTTCTGTCAGATAAAATCCTAATAAAACACACTTTATATACTTTTGACCTGTGTAAAAAAATAACCTCTAATTTAAAATCCATAGTAATGATAAGTTCAGAGTTACCTGTCCTCTGATTATCCCACCAGTGTGTCTGAATGATTCAGCAGTGGAGGTCAAACTGTAGCCGACCTGTCTCTGGTTGGTGACATCCTGGCTGTAGTCATGATGCTAACTCCCTGCAGCCAGCAGCAGTCTGTTTATCGAGTCGGTCCAGGCTGAAAATGTTCATTATCAGAGTTTAATCAGCAGGACTTTCTGCTACCGGAGGCTCGTCTGACTCCATTTGTTGCTCTGAGTTGGACCTTATTAACTTAGGGTGACTGAAACAGGATTAATCCTCCGCTCTGATGTCGTCACCTTGGCAATAACGTCTGTAACCCTCTTGGTTATTGATCGGACGTGGTAAAGATGAGGAAGTGGATCATTACTGCAGAGGTCTTTACATTATGTCGTATTTCTCGTTTGAACT
Organism: Apricaphanius iberus; assembly: GCA_028564705.1. NCBI lineage: Eukaryota > Metazoa > Chordata > Actinopteri > Cyprinodontiformes > Aphaniidae > Apricaphanius > Apricaphanius iberus. Next base: position 793,895 of record JAPXFQ010001340.1, read on the forward strand.
TGAATCAGTCGGCTAAAAAGGAACACATTTAGGTAAACTGTTCATATTTAGGACGTTATTCTGCTCTCGGTACAGTAACGTGAGATTTTTCCTAATTATAAATAATTCGTTTTTTTCATTTACAGTTGTACATTAACGGTGATTAAAATAAAATGTTTCTTATTAAATTAACCACAAACTGACTTGTCTGCGGAGGCTTTTCTTCCCCATCATCAACATCTTCCAAACGGTTGTGGTCACTTTATTTTTTTATGAAAGCTCATTAATAAATAACCCAGGTTAGTCTAAGCTCTATTTCCACCGTGTAATAACCTAAAACTCTGGTTTCTGGTTGTCGGCCAGAGAAACAATTTAATCACACACAAAAAAGATAGAAGAGATGGAGAATCGTTGAAATTCGAGAGGAGATGGTTTAAAATTTAAACTAATAAATAATTAATAAATAATGAATTACAAAACTAAAAAAATTAATGTGGTAACTCATATCAAACAAGCGTTGTCAGAGAGTCATTGTGGGTGGTGATGCTCTGAGCAGGAAGGATCTGCAGTAGAAGTCTGTCTCGCAACAAATCCTAATGGGCCTCTGATTGGAGACTGTTGCTGCTGACGACACAATGTCCAAGCAGCTGAAACCCCGACTCTGTCAATTGTTGGCAAGCTCTGCTAATCAGACTCATTTGTTTCTACCGCTCCTCTTTAAGTTTATTTCTTGCCCTACGGTTAGAAAGATGTTGGTTCAAACTTCCTCCTTCACTCTCTCCTTTCTGATCCTGCTCCGCATCCGTGACGTCTCCTTCTCAACTCCGCTGGCATCTGTGGTCAAAGTTCAGGTACTGAGGTTTTTATTTTCCAGATGCTAATCTATCTATGCTAATCTTTAGATAGTCAAACAGAAAACGGCGAAGCTAGCCGTCAAAGAAGCAAATGGAGCTACTGCAGGTTAGCTTGGCATCAATGAATCGATGGTGAGACGATGGAGGAGGGAGCGGGACGTACTAAGACAGTTTAAAACGACAACAAAAGCTTCAACATGAGGACTCTGAAGAAGATGACTTCAGTGTCTTCATGAGGATAGATCAGTGGTTCCCATACTGTCCAGTCTCTGACCCATAAAATAAAGAATTTAAGAGGCCCGTGACACCAACTCGTGATTGAAGGCATAAGAATATTTTCTGAATCACTGAAAAAGTGGTCCAATGGCAACATAACGAACCTCAAAAGCCAATATATCAACCACTATGTGTTGCTTTTATTAATTCAAGTCCTGTTTTTCATCTTTCATTTGATTCATAAAATGGAGATGGCTGCCCATCGCCATTTCTGGTACGGACATTATTTTCTCAAGAGAATCTCAGGACCGCACACTTACCTGTTTGTGACCCCAAATGCGGTCCCGACCCCAACTTTGGGAACTGCTGTGCGAGATCCCAAACCGGGATTTGAACCCAGGACCTTCTTGCTGCAAAGTAACAGTGCTTAAAACATTTAGGATAATATGGATAAATATTTTCCAGAAGATCTAAACGCTAAAATCTAGGGTCTAAAAACAGGTGCCTTTAAAAAAAAAAAAAAAAAAATCTGATTTAATTCCTTTTTTTATGCATGGTAGATATTCGCCATAATTACTGGAAAACTCCAGTGCGCTGCCTGCTGAAATGCAATTCATGGAAGACATTTAGTAACAGTCTTTAATCATGAGATAAGTGCAATGAAAATTTTCCAATGGTATCCGTATTAGTATGAGTGACAGCATTAAGGGAACATCAAGTTAAAGAGTAAACATGATGCGGCTGTAATTGACGGTATGGATAAGGATCAGATTACCCATTCTGGTCGTCAGGGCATCATCTATCTACACAAAGTGTATACTGACAGAGGAGACAACAAGCTGTAATCAAGGTTTAAACTACTGAAGGAACTTGTTCTTATTCTTGATATGTAAATTAATGCTAATCGACACAAGGAAGTTCCTGTTCTTGAGGTAGGATTTGAACCAGTCGAGTGCCGTACCAGAGAGTCCGACCCAGCTCTCTAGACATTCCAGTAATATATCATGATCAACGGTGTCAAACGCCGCACTGAGGTCCAATAGTACCAGTACTGTGGTTTTACCACGGTCAGTATTTGTACGGATGTCATTGAGAACTTTGACGAGGGCTGTCTCTGTACTGTGGTACCTACGAAAACCAGACTGAAAAAAATCAAAGCGGTTGTTCATTGTTAGGAAGCCATTTAATTCAATTCAATTCAATTCAGTTTATTTATATAGCGCCATTTCACAACAGATGTCATCTCAAGGCACTTTACAAAAAGAGTTATTACAATACAATGTTTAGTGTAGAAATTACAGAACCACAGAAGATTGCGTCGTGGAATTCTCAGCAATCCCTCATACTGAGCAAGCATGCAGCGACAGTGGGAAGGAAAAACTCCCTTTTAACAGGAAGAAACCTCCGGCAGAACCAGGCTCAGCACAAGCGGTTATCTGCCGCGACCGTCTGTGGCTTGGAGAATACACAACAGAGACACAGAAAGAGCAACAGAACCGATGCACAAGTTTGTTGCAGGACGTGGAGAATTTTCCGTCACTGCAATGCCATCTTAGTCAGGGTCGTCAAGCAGGGCTAATCCGGAGCACCTACTATAATAGAAAACAGGTTAGTGCTTGAATTGACAGCACATCATGCAGTTGGGGAGAAGTAGGAGAGAAAGTAGGAACAGACCCTAATAATGTCCTCCAACAGCCTAGCCTAAAGCAGCATAGCTACTAACATTAACCTGTCTCCTAGCTACTAGGAGACCTGGCTACCAACACTCTGTCTTAGTCCTCCTGACCCGTGGACGGTGTAGGGCCGGTAACGGCCCCCGTCATGCCGGGGTCTTCTCGGAGTCGGGTTGTTTGAGAATGCAGCCCAAAGTGGGTGGTAAACTCCATCTAAGGCTAAATACCGGCACGAGACCGATAGTCGACAACTATCTTAAGGAAAAATAGACAGAACTGAGAGGACAGAGTTGAAGAGGGCGAGAAACGTTTAAGAGATAAACGGGTGGGGTCCGCACAGTCTGCCCGGGGGATTCAACCCGGCAGGTAATGGGCGGCCGCACTGTGCGGGAGGATCCCCTTGAGGGACCTCTCTCCGGCGCTGGCTGGCCCCTGTGGGGCACATTTCTTCCGCGGCGGTAAGCCGCGACCGGCTCCGGATCTTTACCTGGCTTACATTAATCTATCTCTACCTAGCTACTCTACCTCTTCCTATCTCTTCCTAACTTTTGACACTCTGCCTGACTACTAACATTAATCTGTCCTTCCTACCTGTCTCTTCCTATCTACCTGTCTGACCTGACTCTAACTACCTATAAACATATCTCTAACTGTAAGCTTTGTCAAAGAGGAAAGTTTTTAGCCTAGTTTTAAAGATAGACAAATTGTCTGCTTCACGAACCAACCCTGGGAGCCGGTTCCATAGGAGGGGAGCCTGATAGCTGAAAGATCTGCCACCCATTCTACTTTTAGAAATCCTAGGAACTACCAGTAAACCTGCAGTCTGAGAGCGAAGGTCTCTGTTAGGAACATATGGAACAATCAGGTCTCTTATGTATGATGGAGCTAGATTATTAAGGGCTTTATATGTCAGAAGGAGGATCTTGAATTCTATTCTAGATTTTACTGGGAGCCAGTGAAGAGATTTAACTGTTGTAACACAGCTTTGTCAATAATTTTAACGGTAAATGGGAGATTAGAGATTGGTCTGTAGTTTTGCATCAATGTGCTGTCTAGGTTCTTCTTTTTTAGTATTGGTTTGATAACAGCTGTTTGTAAGGTTTTGGGAAAAACACCTGATAGAAGGGATGAGATAGCTGCTCTAGCAGCACAGATCCATGAGGCCTGGGCTTCTATTAAAGTTGAGCCGTGTTTCGACCATCAGAACTCCTGGGTAATTTAACAAGAGATTTCATTCTGACGGGGGAATCTGTTGGCCCGTTCCTCTCAGCCGCCGTGTCTCCATTCACTATCGGCCCTTTAAGGAATCAGCCAAAGACATCCGGGTATCAAGATAGTTTCGGGAGCGAGCGGCGTCACTGATCAGCACAAAAAGGCGCCAAGAGCAGCAGAAATAACTAGAGGTTGACCTGGAAGAAGCAGGACTTGTGTCTACGTTTCTTTTGGCTGCTGTTAACAACTCTAATTATTTTTACAAACCTGGTTGCTGTGGTGGCGTCTGCTGATTTCCCCCTGCATACCTTTAAGTGTCGCTGTTTTTAATTCATGCAGCTCCTCTAGTTCGGAGCATTTTACTCTAGAATAGAGCCTCTTTTCCTGGCATGTTGGAGCACCTCTGTTATGACAGTTCTTATTTGTTTGTTCTCTAGACTTTAAATCTTTTTTAATTTTTTTGGTTGACGCGTTGAATGTCCAGACAATTCCCTCTGGTTTTAGATTCTGAGCATTTGGAAGGATTTTTGTTTCAATTTCAGACTCGTATTATGATGTGTAACCATGGGAACAGCTGATTAGTACGAGGCCCGATCAGTCTTGTATTGAATAAACTCACGAAGGGTTTTGCATAAACGCACACGCTCTGGTTCAAAGTATTATTACGAATTCGAAAATGCACCCAATCAGGTTCACAGATATAACTTTGAACGCCGCTTTTAATATAAAGTCACAGATCATAGGAATCGTTGGATGTGCATTTACAAACTGCTTATTTGCGAAAAACTGCATTCGTGAGAGAAATCTTTATGCTGGATTTTGAGACTCTGGTAACACTGCAGGACAACAAACATCACCATTGGCTCATGACTTAACAAGCTGTGTTCGCTTTCAGCCAATCACTTGGCTCCTAACATTTTTTTATTTATTTTTTCCTCATTGCGGACTGAAAGGGAGGCAACATGGTGGACGAAGCTGCGGGGGAAGCAGGAGATGAGAATGTTTTAAATTTTAGTATATCAAAATCTGGCGGTACAAAAATTTAAAACTTAAGTTGGTTGTGTTGTTTGGCATTTGTTGTTGGCATACACATGCATTTTAATATCAAGCATCGCTCATAGATGAGCTTATATAGTGACAACATACATGTATTGTCCTATCAATGTAGGCTACAGCTAATTTTGTTTTTCGCAACTGAAGCAAAGACGTTGAATCCTTTTTAGGAGAATAATTAGGCCACCTCTTTACTGGTGAAAGATTGAGCACGGTGGCATGGAGGTAGAATAAATCCAGCTACTATCCAGATACCTTACACTGAAGGGAGTCCTTTTGAGCCTCAAACATCACATAACCTGTGATCTTAATGTGGGATCTTTTTTTTCTGCTTTAAAAACTATAGTTCTGCATTTGCAAATCAACACAGTTCCTCTTCATTTATTTTCTAGCTTATGAGGACAATTCAGGAGAGGAAAGTTACCCCTTGCTAGCTAAAAACAAGATTCTATATAGAAAATGGAAAGTTAGTGTACTGTATGTGCATATGCAATAGGGCAATTAATGCTTAATCTGTGAATGATCACGTTAATAAAAATTCCATAAAGGTTTTGTTTGTTTTGCTTTTTTTGTAAACTGCGTTTTTCGATTTCCTGTGATGGAAGCAGCAAAGGGAGGCTGTGGAGACAAGGGACCAGATGGATGGACAGTTTTCTGTTTCTGATAAAGAAACAAACAAAACACATGATACACGATAAAAAAATTAAAAGCTTAAAATGCATATTTAGAAAAAGTATAAACAACAATTAAGCATATAATACGCACAATATGTGATGCACAATAAAGCATGAAGCGCATGCATTTCACCATCGCTTTCTCAAATCAGCTCTAAACAGATGAGTTTTTAGTTTTCATTTAAAGCAGTTCAGTGTTTCAGCTGCTTTGCAGTCATCAGGAAGTTTGTTGCAGATAAGGGGAGCATAGAAGCATCATAATTAATTACTTTTTATAAAAAATGCCGCCTAACCTGAACATGCTATAAAGCAAATAACCATTGAGTCTAATTCTCTCTGCAAATTTCATCGTGTGAAGTATAATCGATTGAAAACGGCCTTTTAAATCTTGTTTCATTAGTTTCACTCTTTTTCCTTCATGCACATTAAATCAAGCAAAACATTTGATTAAATGCAACAGTCTGATTATGATTACTTATATTCTAGACATTCCTGCATATTTTAAGAAAATAACACATATTTGCATATACCAGTGTATAGAAAAATATTTTTTGAGTGTTTTCACTCCTTCATTCTAATAATTGCAGCTAAAATACAGCAATAAAATAATAAAAATCATAGTCCTGACTGTACTCTCAGTTGTTGGGATTTATTTCTCCGGTGGGGTTTAGAAATTAGTTATAAAAAATATAAACTTCTTCCCATGCAGCAGATAGCGATGTTTTTGTCACTTCTTACTGAGTCGGTACTTACTAATGTCGGTACTTCCAAGCATTAAAACGCGCTCTCCTACTCCACATATTACGATCTACACAGGTCATTACTTGAAAAAGTAATTGGATTACAGTAATGTGTTACTTCTAATGCGTTATAAGTCTATCACTGTTTACAAGAAAGAACTGTCTCTACAAATACAACCTTAGCAGTAAGGCTGGGCGATGCGGCCTCAAATCTATATTACGAAATAATCTAAAGCATGTACGGTAAGATGTACTTAAATATAAATTATTTTTTGTTAAATTGATTGTCAAAATGAATGCGTATGACCATTATCACTTTCCAAATACAATTCAGAAGAACGACAACTTCAGAAAAACATTGTTGTTCAAAATGCATTAAAAAAAATATTACAATCTTTTTCCTACATAATGCAAAACAAAAGTTCTCTCGAATAAAGGCTAAATGTTATGAAAATAAAATTCAAAATTATCTGCTTTCCTGGTTTCTTTTTTATACATTTAATATCGCAAAAACAAGAAACTTGCACTTATCTGGTTTTAAAAGGCTTCGAGTTCAACAGGTTCCTTTTAGGTCAAACGGAAAAACTGCACATTTTAACCTTGTAATATTTAAAGACAAAACCCTGATCATCAGTATTTATCCTCCTTGCTTGATATTTGTTTGCTCGGCTTCATAACATTATCAAAATTCATAACCGCTGTATGTCGGTAAAGTCAAAATCTCTACCTTTTAGCTAAATTTACGACCTTATTCCTTTTATACTGCCCTAATACTTTGCAGCACCATAAAGCACCATATTTTTTGTCTAATTCACAATCAGTTGTTGTAACAAGCAGAGAAAAAAAATGAAACCTGTTTTTCAGTTCATCATATTTTTTTGTGTGTGGTTTAAGTATCTGTATTGGTTCTCGGTATCAGCAAGTACTCATGTCCAAGTATCGGTATCATATCAGTTTGAAGAAGTTGTGTCGTTGCATCCCTGGTAATTATATAATATACATTATCAAACATAAACCTTAAATGTTTATCAGTGAATTGTCTGGAGAGGCTAACAGGCTGAAGTTCCAGCAGTTACAGTATGAAATGAGAAGATGGGAGCAATTAGAAATATCAGACGCTAATTGTTGTGTGTTGAGAAAAAATATCAATTTTAGAACGGGTTTTATTTCAGCAAAGAATCCAGTCCATTTCTCCTTTTTATAAAGCTTTTTTCTCTCTGTAGATGGATTTCTCTGTACAGTAATTCTATTTACATTTAAATAAAACATTTATAAATGTTACAGTTCACCTTTTGTTTTAGGAAACATGTTTGGATTGACAAAACGGAAGGAAAAACTTGCCAAGAAGACGGTTTTTGTTTTCATTTGTCAAGGTAGAAACCTGAACTAGTAATTTCAGTGAAGACAGAACCGTCTGTATCATCTGAATCAGTGAGCCTCAGTAGCTGATTCCAGCTTTCATGAACACTAATGTAAAGTCTGTAAAACGAGTTCAGGTGGTTTCTGTAGGTTTAGCCGCGCTGTCGTCGTTATTCCAAAGCTGGAATCTTGTGATGATGGTCGAGGCGGTGAAGGCAGCTGCGGCGGTCGTTCCCCTCCGCTCGGATGCTTATTGAATAATGCAGGAGGTGCTGGAGATGTGGAGGAGCTGCTGCAGTGCAGCTGGTCAGAGGCTTCCTGCAGGAATCCCAGAGAGGCCCCTGGGGAGGAGGAGGAAGAGGAGGAGGAGGAGGAACGTGCCTGCAGACACATGAAGCTGATTACAAACTGGAGCTTTTACCGTCTCCTCTCTCCCACCTCATTTCTGTCTCCTGCTTTATTGTCATCCATCCTTTATTTCCTCCTTTAATCTTTTCTGGAGTCTCTGCAGCTCACCCTCCTCTGCTCCTCCTTCTCTTCGACCCCTGATCCCATCTTCTCCTGTCGTGTCTGGATTAACTCCACCTTCAGATCAATCTGCTACATCCAGACATCCACTGTTCACATTCTGATTGCAGCTTTGGGAGGTTAGTTACAGATAACCCCCCTCTGCTCCTCCTCCTCTAACTCCCCACAACTAAAACACTCTACAGGTTTTTTTTGTCATGCAGTTTTCAGCCCGATTTACCCCCCCCCCCCCCCCCCTTTTTTTCGGCCTTTAAAACACAGCGGACAAGTAATCAGCTAAAGAGCTCATATATTTACACACACACGCTGCAGGAGATCAGATGAGCTGAGGAGGAATGATCATTATTGGAGTTGGAGAAACCTTTCTGACAGAACTTCATATATTTCTATAAAATCGCATTTAAACAGCTCTAGTGAATGGATCCAATCATCTAATATACCGAAGATATTGACGAATGTGACTGGAAAAGATCCAGACTCCTTTATATGAAACTTTTCTACTACAATAAATAATCCTAATCATATGGAAGAAAACAAATGATTCTATTAGGTTGTTTTTTTTGGTCCGTTTCTTTGTGAAGAAAACTTTTTTCACGATTTAAATTACGATAAGCGATGATGTCTGTGCATGTTAAAATGGAAGAGCTCAGTGTAAGATTTAAGTTGTGGTGGAAACGGTAACATCTTCTACCTCCATCGAGTTCTGTTTGGGTTCATGTGGGTTAATTCTCTCCAGGCACTCCGGCTTCATCAAGTAGATCAGAAACACGACTGTTGGGTTCAGGGAGGGAAGGAAACCGCAGCAACTCTGGGTCGCCGTGTCTCCATAGCAACCATCAGACCGTCTGCACGCTAACAGGCTGCTTAGCGTTCCAGGAAATACGGAGAAAAAAATAGACTCACAAGATGTGTGTGTGCGTATTACCTGATTTGTAACTTGTGTCAGCCTGTTTGTGTGTTACTTTGGGTACTTGTATTTGTAATACTTAATTTGTAAACCGTAAAATACGTTTTGTGCGTAACGTCGGGTACTTTCAGGTGTTTGGTAAAACGTACACACAAATATTTTTAAAAAATTCCGAGTACAAAATGCACAATTTCAAATTACGCTAACTTAAAACTACGAATTTAAAACGGCTCATTAAGTAGCTATGCACCAATCGCCTGATACACACAGATCAGATTTACAACCGCACCACGGGGGTTTTTGAGACCCATTTCACTTCTGGAGATTTGTGCGTACGTGAGGCGTTTAAATGCTGGTAGAATGCTGGGTCAGCTGAGTATTCTTTGCTTTCCCTCTTTCCCTTTTTTTATAATTCATCAGATAAACTGATGAATTATAAAACAATTCTCCCCCCTCAAGAGTTGTCAAGACCAATTAAACCTAAAAATTTTTTTGTTTTTCTAACCAGGTTGTAAACGTGTAGATTTCTGCTGTGAAGTTTAAGTTTTTAACATTATGGTGCATTCACACCGCCCAGTTGGTCTGCGTCAGGCAACGCATTCAACAGAAGTTTGACGTATGTACTTTTTGGCTTCCATAGCCTGCTTCTGAGGAAAAAACAACGCATGGCTTCCTCTGTTGCCGTACGTTCTGAACTATGGTGGATCGTAACTAGAAAGTGGCTTGGCTTTATTTGCTAGATAAAGCTAGACGACGTTGACATCGGGTGCATCAGCGCCCACTATTCAGATGCGTTCTGAGTTTTATGACCTCCTCGGCCGCATTGGAGCTCAAATCTCCCACCAGGACACCAACTACAGGTTCTCTGTTCCTCCTTAGGAGCGCCTGTCCATCTGACTTCGGTAAGTGTTATTTCTGATTTTTGAAATCTGCGTTTGTTCAAAATGTTTTCACTGGGCCCACGTTTCATTCAAGATACGTATATAGTGACATCACTACAGTGAGACGCTCTGATTGGTTGACGCACTGCGTTAACTGCGTTGGGTCCGTCAAAAGTTCAGATAGCTGAACTTCTGCGTTGGTACGTTGCCGTATGAAACGCAAGTGAAGTTGACGGAGCCAAGGTACACAAAGCACCGCAGAGACTTTGACGGACCTCTGACGTACTCGACCACAGACTTTACATGTAATCTTGCCACAACTGATGATGACGTATTGGGTTGGTGTGAATGCAGCATTAGAGTCAGAAGGGAAGTTGCTCCTTTCTGGAGCAAACCCCTAGTGGATGAGGGGGAACTGCATTTTTTCTTTGTAACTTCTGGATCACATGTTGCCAGTGGAGTTGTACACACATGTAACTGCCTGAAGCGCTAATGAAAGTAGCGAAACCTGACTTTGTTATGGTGTTTCGTAAACGCTTCTCTGAAGAAGTCATCTCACCCATTTAGCAGTCATCATCTTTTCTAAATCGAATCGACGCCCAGCTCTAACGCACACATATCGACAGATACATTTTCCTTTCAGACTTTTCAGTTTCTTCGAGCGACTTGCACAGCAATTCACTGCCAGAACAACAGGGGCAGTCACCTCCACACCCACTTTCCTTAAAATTTCCTACCACGAATTTAAGGTCCGCTGCGTATCTTTGTACTACAGTATAAGGGTTGCATACATTTTCATATTGTTGGACATTCTTTGATCTACTCCATGTCTACTGCTAGATATCGTCAGAAGTTCTTTTTTTTTTTGGGGGGGGGGGTGAAATGGCGGTGCTGTTGATGAATTTAAAAGAAGTGAAGTACTGACCAATCAAAAGCTAGAGCTCTGCATAGCTTTCGTTGGACATTTAGAAATGGGCCGTTTCTACATCAGCCTGCCCCAGAGCACCGTTTGTATCTACACCCCTGCTGATGGAGAAGCTGGACGGTGGACCAGTTGTGGGTCCTGGGTTCGACTCCCAGCAGGCTAAAGCCATGAACGCACAAAGGGAAAATGCAAACTATGCAACAGGGATGCAAATAGCAGTGGCCAATATAAAAGGTGTAAGGTAGAAATAAAATAAATCTAGCCAAAGGTAGAGATTTTGACTGTACCGCGGTTTTGCATTTTGATGAAGTCATCAAGCTGTGCCTGCCTGTAAGTACTTGGTACATACTGTTTACCCAGTACAGGGGTCTGCAACCTGTGGCTCCGGAGCCTCAAATGGCTCTTTAGACCTTCCACAATGGCTCTCGCACCAAACATACCAAATAATGTTTTTTTTTTTAGAATGACATTAAAATAACAATACTTAATCTGCTATTTAGGTTTAAAACTATATGCATTTTTACATAATTTTGCCACAAATGTCAAAAACTCAGAAGAAAATGAATCCGTCCTCTTTACGCTAACATTTCATGATTTTTTTCTTTCTTTTACCTCAACATAAAAACAGAAATAAAATAGTAACTATTTATGAATTAACACGTTACTCCAGTAGATTATTATAAAAAAAATCAAAAATTACGTTTTTCTAAAGGTCATGTTACATTTGCGGCTCTGAATGAGTTTTATATATCTGGATTAAGCGCAAAACGGCTCTTTGGATGGTACAGGTTGCAGACCCCTGACCCAGTATGTAAGAATAATGAAGATTCACAGTAGATACAGAAAGCTTAAAGTGTTTTTGTTTTTGTCATTTAACAGAAAAGAATCCTGTTGAACTTGAAGCATTTTTAATTAAAGAATATGAAGGTTAATTTTTGCGCGTTATTAAATGTATCAATATATAACCAGGAAAGCAAACAGTTTTGAACTTCATTTCATAATATTCTGCTTTTATTTTATTTAAAATATCTTCATCTAATGTATGTTGTGAGAATTTTAGTTTTGCACTATTATCAAATGTTTTTAAATGCATTTTGCACAATAAATGTTCTTTAACTGGCATAATCTGAAAATTTTTTAAGTTGTTCTGCTGAAATGTGTCTGGCAAGTTCATAAACAGTTAGTTATTTTCACAATTTTTATTATTATTTGTATTTATTTATTTTTGACTATTTTGACAAATTGACAATTATTTGAAAAAAATATATATATATACTGCAATACATATTGTTATATATATTCTATCACAAAAATTCTATAGTCTATCATGATATAAATTTGAGGCCCAGCCCTAGATGCACTGATAACTTTTTTCAAACCAATACCATACCCATACTGATCTAAGTACTTGCCGATAGTTTTACCACTGAAAAAAAAAATGCACTGAATTGGAAGAAAGGTTTTATTTTCTTCTCTGCTTGTAAAAATAAAATTTACTTTAAAAATATAGCAGAGGTTCCACATTTCAAGTATCGGTTAATGGTATTGGTTAACCACTGGATGCCGATACGGGTGCATTAGGCGGCATCGTCACCAATATTACTGGTTCCTTACTATGCATAGTTTGGACACCAGCTTCCTCCCAGAGTCCAAAAACACAACTTTTGATCTCTTAATGCATGGTGTTGTCTCTTTGTCTGTGATGGACTGTCCTCATTCTCTCCTCCCCACAGCATGATACTGCCACCACTGTGTTTCACAGCTATGGTGATGTTTTCAGGGGTTTTGTAGAAGTTCAGGTGGTTTGTGTAGTTTAGCGACTCTCTGTTTGTCTAACAGCTCCTTTTATTGTACTTAGAGAAACCTTGGCTTAATGTAAAGGTTTAATGTGTTTATTTTCTCTCCAACCAGACAGTTTTGTTTTTGTTTCTCTGATCAAAATTTTACATTATTTCCTTCTCTCAGTTACAACTCATCTACTTCACCGCTCGCAGCGATCTCAACCTCCTGCCGAGCCTCTCAAAGAGGGAAATAAACGCTGACCATTAATCTTCGCAGGTTATAATCATCCACAATGCAACACATGTAATAATTTACATGTACCACTCAGGTCCAGGCTTGCCTTGAAAAATCTGAACAAAGGTTGATATTTATGTTTTCTCCCTTTATGACCCTAGAGATGTTGGTTTATTCCTTCATATTGAGCGTTTTAGTCCCACGTCATAAAATCTAAACCTAAACCCCCCCGGCGTTCTCTTTGTCTAAACACTGAAGTCTTTCAGTCTGATTTACAGAGGAGTCCATCAGCAGAACCGCCTCTCTCACTCTTTCTCTCTGGGTCGGGTAATTGAGTGGCCGCTGGGTCTCGTGTTTTCCCTCCGAGGAAGAGGAGGAACTATCCAGAAGACAAATCATATTTCCTCTGCTAATTAGAGCCGCAGTCGTTCAGGTGTCTGGTCGTGTATCAACCTGGACGTTTTCCTCTGAACAAACAATGATGCAACCCACCCTCCTCCTCCTGCTGCTGCTGAAATAAATGGAGCAGACACTGAAACCTGGCCGTAAGACAAAGAAATCAGCATTACGGGCTGTAAAATCGTTGCAGACGGGAAGGAAAAGATGAATGGAAACAATCAGGCTGAAACTGCAAATGTTTAATAGTGACTCACAGGCTGGAAATCAGTGGTGTCCAAAGTTTATACCACGAGGCCCAAAATTTTAAAGTTAAAAGAACTCGGAGGCCAATTTTTTTTTTTTTTTTTTTTTTTTTTATATAAATCAGTTTTTGTTTGCTTTTAGGGGGGATTTTTTTCTGTTTTTATCGTTTTTGGTTCTTTCAGGTTCTTTTTGTTGGTTTGTTTGTTAAAAAAAATTACATTACATTAGCTAAACAATGAATCAAAAGCTGTAGATCAGTGGAGTCCAAACTTTCTACTACGATGCTCAAAATCATAAAGATAAAAGAACTCTGAGGCCAATTTGATTTTTTGTCTTTGTTTTAACAAATCCTTTTTGGGTGGTGTGTTTTTGACTTATTTTTCTTATTTATTGTTTTATTTTTTGTTTGATTTTTCTTGTTACTCTGCCAAGAAACGTATGTTTTTTTCCGGTTTTGTTTGTCTGTTAGCAACATGACTCAAAAAAACGTGTTGATGGATTTTGATGAAATTTTCTGGAAATGTCTGCTGTAGAACGAGGAACAAGGGATCAGATTTTGGGAGAGACTCTCCGAGTGCTTTTCTATTTTTTGTTTTGTTTTTTTAAAAAAATATTTTTTTCAAAAGACTCGGTGGCCAAAAACGATATTTTCATTTATTAAAAAAAACAAAACTAAAATTACTTTTTTTATCTGCTCAATAAAATGATACACATTATATATATATTTATATATATATATATATATATATATATTTTTTTTATTATATATATATATATATATATTTTTATTAGCAAGATAGTCAGATTATCAAAAGTTTATCAAACTCTTTGATATCTGTGATTATCTAAGTGATCTGTAAATCTTTGTGGATCAACAACATAAATGATTCTTTCACCAATATGTTACTGTAACTAAGGCAGAGATAGTTTCCATTCTTCAGGGGTAGACTGATTTATGGGCTACTTCAGGAGTCTGCAACTCTCGTCCACAAGGGATTTTCAGTGTCTCACTGGTCCAACATACCTGAATCAGATGGCTGAATTACCTCCTCAGTATGCGTTCATGCTCCCGTTAATGACCTGATTATTTGACTCCGGGGCGTTGAAGCAGAGATGTATCTAAACTTTTGTTTTCATTTATCCATAGCTGGGCAACAAGAATAGGACATTTGTCGATCTCACTGTAATAATCAATGGCCAAGGGGGCAAAAACTAGGGGTTCACCAATCTGACTTTTTCAGTTCCGATACCACTGATGGAATTTTCTCCAGGGGGCGCTATGATGATCGCTAGGGTTGTCAAACGATAATTTTTTTTACCTAATTAATTACAGGAAATTAATCCGGACTAATTAACATTCCTAAATATGACCCAAAAAAACCGTAAAAATTTTGTGTAAAGGGGCAAATCCAATTGCCGTAGCTCTTTTTTCATGAAATAAAGGAGAGATTAATAGAATTTTGATTTTAACTCCACAATCACATTCACACATGGCCCTTTTAAAGTTTTGATCTTTTAGCAAGTTGCTAACGCAAGGTAACTGGCTAACATTTTCTGTATGTAAATCTGACTGTTTTTTATTAATGTTGGACAACCCTGATCATCCTCTTGATAGGACTATCCCACAAAAACAGAATGATTTCAGTCAGAGGCTTCAACAGTTCTGCTGCAACACAGACTGCTGCTGTAGAGGAGGAAAGACTGAGCTGTCTATAGAGGTACCGGTTCAGACTGGGATCACTGGGAGAATCTGCCAGAGCTCCACTTAAAGCCATTCAGAGTATGAGAAGATATGGTGGAGAAAAGGCTGTTATATTTCTTCTGTTCTTTATTATTTCCACAAAGCAGCTGATACAGGTTTGGGTGATATAAATGTGAGGAGATGATATGTGTGATATAATATGAAAAATAAGAGCAAATGCAAGGTAAGGTAGAAATAACCCAAATATGTGAATAAACTCAATATTTGGATATCAGCAGCTGTGTTAAATATGAAATAAATCAAATGTAATATAGACTTAGTATTCAAATGTTACAATTTACCTTTTTCCAAACTTTAAACACTCAGCAGACAAACTCTCAGGGCGCTTTCACATGGTACGGGAGTCCGTACTCGGGTACGGTATTTGGTCAAAATCCACTTATTTCGTACCATGTGAACACAGACTGTACCGTGCCAGAATACGGCCAGAGAGACCTGCCTTGGAGGTAGTATCCGAGTCCAGGTACGGGCGGCCACGTATCATGTGAACACAACCCGTACTCTGGCCGTACTCAAGACAATAGACGCGCTCCACGCGGAAATGACGACACCGCCGGCCGAAATTACAGAATCACCTCTCGAACCAAAACAACGCGATTCAAGCATCCCACAGCCACACAGGAGGTTACAAAACGGTGGGTTTATTACAACACTCACCCTGTAGATGGCTTCAGGTAGCAGCTGACCAGTAGACCAGTTTGTTTACATTCTAGGCTGTCGCTCGTTTTATGACGTCGGTACTTCTCACTCCCTTGTTTGTTGGAGAAGTACAGACTTATTTGTATACCGCCACCTGCTGTTTACTTGTAGTAAAACACTGGATTCAAATACGGGCAGAGATCCGTGACATGTGAACAGAAAAAATTAGCATTTTCTCTGGCCGTTTTCTGGTACGGCCACACATGTGAAAACGGCCTCAATCTTAACAATAGGAGTACATGCTCTTATTGTGAAGTAGCTGTCTTTACAGAGCCACTTCCGCTAATGATTAGCACTAATTTAAGTCACAAAAACATTACTATAACTGAATAATCCACATTTGTAATGCAGCAATTCCTTACTATGAAATGTAATCAGGCTATAGAGTGACCCAGCATGCGTAATTCAATATGGATACGGTGCTTTCTACTCATGTTTTACTGCTGAATGGTCTGATATTTTGATGATCAGATCGAAGCTATTTTACATCAAGCTTCTCCTGTTATGTTTTCCTCTCATATAGTTTGGTTTTTAGGGATAAAACTGAATTATCCTTTTTCTCTTTATGCTATTTGCGTCTCTTTCTGTTCGTCTCCAACTCGCGCGGTTTGACCTGTTCATCAGCCGTGCTGTATGACAAACGTCAGTGATGTTGGCTTGATTTCAGCCCCACAGCGGGCCGGGGGGGCGATACATAATCCTCTCCCCCTCAGGGCGCACCTCTCCTGCTCCCCAAGCCGTCCTATCTCTTGTATTGAAAAGGATCTACTGCGAAATGTACAACTTATAACCAGTCTATGGGAGCCACGGCGGAAATACGTATCAGACAACACAGTCATAGAATAAAGACAACACAGATGAGTGTAATAACCACAACTCAACTCCCCTTAAACTACACATCTGAAAGAAAACACACATATATTTCAAAATATTTTTTGTGCTGTGGCAAGGTACAGAATGAGGGCTGGGGCGGGATTCGATCCCACCACTCACGGGTGAAAGTCATGCGCGTTAACCAGTCAGCCAAAGGCTCATCATCAATCGAAGCCACAGTGACAGGACCTCCACACTGTCACTGTGTTATTATAAAAATTATTTTCCATGTTTTATTCAAGGTAATATGATTCTGAGTGGTGGGGCAGCACCCTAGCGCCCTCTATTGGCCAGCTGCCGTTGCCCGATACCAATACGTGGGCTTTGTGTATCTGTCGATACCCGTTACCAATCCAACACTTTTATTGAAATAATAAACTGTATAACTTCCACCTTATGCCTTTCTTGAAGAGACTAAAGGCACCAGACTTTACTAACATAACTAAGACAAACTGATAGATATAAAATATAAAATCACCATAAAACTAAAAGTAAATTAACCATTTTTTATGAATTTATTGCAGATTTACCACATTTTAGGCATCGGTTCATGTACGGGTGCATGTAGATGAGAATGTATCGGGGCCGATATCAGTATCGGTGAATCCCTAGCAGAAACCGGTTAAAAATTCAGATTTTTTAAAAGCAGGTGTTATTTGTCTGTAAAATGTTGCCCTAAAACACACAGAAAAATCTGCATCAACCAATTGTCGAGAGCCGCCCTGAATCATTCGGCGGACTGCCAACAGCTCCTGAGCTGCACTTTGGTCACTTTGTAGATATTTGGTAAATCAGATTTACAGCAGAACATAAAATGGATAAACAAGCAGCTTTTGCTTGTTTTTACATCAGGATTTAGGAATTATCATTGGGGTTTTTTTAATTCCTAAGTATTTTAGAAACTCTTGAGTTACTCTTAAGTCAAAACCTACATCTTTTGCAAACATGTTTAATGAGTAAAAACGTACGTTATTGTTTAATATTTGTTCTTCTTTTCTGTAGGATTTAATTTTTGGTTTTGAAGGCTCGGAGGAGTCTGAGTACCAGAATGTAATTACGATGATCTATTTAATCTGCTTTAAGGCCTGTGCACCCTCCAAAAGAACAATTTGTTCTTTCCTCCAAGGTGCTGAGAACTTCTTTCTGGCCGGGACATTTTTTTACGTCATTTGAACCCAGAGTGCAGAACTCTGGGGAAGTCCTGGTAGGGAACTGACCAATCACACAATAGTTGAGGAAGCGTTTGCAGCCCTGGAAGACAGAACAACTTTCACTGTTCTTGTGGAGTATTTAAACAGCTATATAGACTAAAAAATATACTTAATTCATTTATAAATGAGGCTATATGAAAATAAGAAGTTCCTGCAGTTCGGTGGGGTTTTGGTGGTCCACTGATTCCAACCTAAAATGCAGGAAATGGTTGTTCTCCAATGCTCAAACACTGATGTAACAACCTCAAGGAGACCTATCAGTCGTTGGGTAAACTGTCCATCAATCCAGCCTTTCCTCTATCTACCGTCTTAAGATGGTGTCTGGCTGGTTTTGGCAGCTGCTCAGGCTGATAGATGAATCGACTCCCGCTGACAGGCTTTCCTGCTCTTGATAGCCCAATACTACTCTGAAGATTAATGTCTGCTGTAGAGCTGGGGGGGGGCTATCTCCTCCATCTGCTGTCAGGGTGCCACGACCTCTGACATTTGGCTCAGCCGTTTGCTACGACAGCGTTGTAATTAAGCTGGTTTTCCTGCAGGCCTCGGTGGGAGTGACTCAGCAGAAAGTCGGGGTGGATGTAAGACGAGAAATAAAAGGACAAACGATCAACGGAGGGTGGCTAGAGGAGAAGATGCAGCGGAGGTAGCCAGAGTCCTAAATAACGAGAGAGGAACTGGAGGAGGAGAGAAGTAGGACAGATGGGGCTGTAAATGCTTCAGTCTAAACGATGCCTGCTTTTACCTTTTATGTACCTTTTAAAACTTTCAGCCATTTCATCACTTCACAGCCAGAAACTTCACTGTATTTAGCTGGAATATCATAAATCAAAATAAAGTGGAGTCTTTTGTACGTTTAAGATGTCGTAAAATAAAAAAAGTTGAGAGTGAACGCATATAATCCGCATCACTAATCTGTCAGTAAATTGCAGGTTAACTCCCAATAACTTTTCTACATAAAACATGAGTGTTGCACGGTTGTTTCTTATTTTAATTTTTTGCATTCTGAAACAACACTGCCTGGCTGCCAGAGGAACACATTAAATCCTTTAAGATGGCACTACTTTAAAGTTAATTGACAACAACATTCGCTTACTTTAGAACTACTAATGTAACTTTCTCTAGACTACACCACTTCGAACAGTGATGAGGCCTATAATTGATTGTGAAATATGAAGAAATGTTAGCATTTGTTGTTGTTTTATATGACATAAATGTTCTATTGAATGTCCCATGCTCTTTTTTGTAGACTCTTTGTGACTTTTCTTAACTCTGGCTAGCCATTAGCTTAGTTGTAGCCATTAGCCTAAATCTGAATTACCGTTCGCTTGATTCTTGACTTTGATGAGCAATAAGTGTCTCCAACTACACATTAGCATAACTGTAGTTAGCAGGTAATTTTGACTCTCTTACTAAATTGCCGTTAGCTGGATTCAGATTAGTCATGAACATCATTCTAATTTGAAATAAGATTGATATTCAGAGTTTCACTTTAAATTAGCCCATGCTTTAAATTGAAGCATATGCAGCTTGGGAAGCTAATATACCTAGGCACAATGCTACTTAGCATGCTATCAGCAGACATTTGCAAAGCAGCCAATACGGTAGAACCATTCATTTTCCTCGGCACTGATTAGCTGAACCCTCAAGAGCAGAGATAAGACTGTATGTTAGCTTCTGCGGTTGTCAGTGTTTCGTCGATTTCTAACGACATTTCGGACCCCCTTTTTTCGACTTTTTTCCCAAAAAGTGCCTTTCAACAATCCTAGTCATATTTCTGACCACCAACTACTTCCTATGAAACTTTGGTGCCGGTTCCCTGCAGATTAGTGACCCTGTCTACTCTGCATGCTCTGCCCATGTGCATACAGCATGATCACACTGCATAAACTGACCAATCATGAATCTCAAATAAATAAAAAAATTACAAAAAAAAACTAAAATAAAAAAATAAATCTTCCGATATATAAAACTGGTCTTTCTTTTATAAGCCACACACAAATATTGTTCTTCACATTCGCATAAACTTTCCTGCTGTGTTATTCTACGATCTGACTGTGTCGCACACCCATGGGGCATTTAAGGAACGTTGGAAATGTATGTTGAGTTCAAGAATGTTGGACTTTTAAAGCTTCTACCAAAAAAACGATAAACGTCTGTTCATTGGCTCTCAAGCAACGTTCAATGCGTACTAAACATAACCTTATTTTTTATAAAGTAGGCAACAAAAAAAAGCTATATTATGTTATTCCTAAGATATCTAAGCCAATAAAAATTTTCAGAATTAGAAATTTAATTTAAAAGGTCTTGGAAGTCCAGTTGCATTTGATATCTTATACATTTTTGTACCAGTTCCCTTCTCCTGACCATATACTTCAGGCAAAATAATATAAAATGTTCCACAGTCATTGAGCATGCTATATTATGTATGACGTGAGGATGTAATTAAGATGCAAATTAGCTTGCGGCATCATATGTCAAAATCTAGCAACTTTTTGGATGAACTTTAACTACTTTCTGTAAGAGATGGTTAGCAACACTTGCCATTTTGCTATGATTGTTTCCACTGTGTGTATAATGCTTTAAAAGGTAGTTGGTGTTTGAACTACTAAAAAAGGCAATTAGAAGCTATTTTAGAGGGGATCTCAAGTACTCTTAGATTTCAGCTGTTTGCTAGCGGTTACCTTCCTTAATCCTTTTAAGTACCAGGGGTTCAGTTTAGGCTATTAGCCTTTAGCTTAGCTTGATGGCTGTGATTAACCATGAGTTTGACTCTTCCTAGCCATGAGCCATTAGTTTTACTCTGATTAGCAGTCATTATCGACATCATAAAATATTATTAAACTTTATTTTTTCACTCCGATATAATATTGCCTTAAAATCTGGGTTACCGGTATTTTTTCACTCCAAATTGATATTACCTTAAATCTGGATTACCGGTAGCTTTGATTAGCCTTTAGCTTGACTCTAATTGGTGTTTGCTTGGTTTCTTCATTAATATTTTTCACTTATTGTTTAAACTGAGATGTCTTCCTGCTATCTACTGCTCATATCTTCTCCTTATGACCCCAAACAACTGAACCATCTGTTTTATATTATTGGCTGTAAAAGAACAGGTCAGACATTCTTTAAATATTTCTCAAACAAAGGATGTTAAAAGATAAACTGCTGCGACAGACTGATTTATGTAAGGGTTTAACACACGCACACACACACCTCCTCAGGACTAGGCTGAGTTTTCTTCACTGGCAGGCAAAAGGAACAAACTCTTATAGGTTTGTCTTTGTGTTTGTTTCCTGGAAACATAATGGAAAGCTTTCATATCCTTGTCTCTATGGTAACTGCATCCCCATCTGTCGATCCCTCACACTTCACATTCCCGCCTTGCTTTAACGTTGTTTTAAATTTAAATTTGGACTTTTTCTTGTGTTTGTTCTTAGACGTTCCTATCCGTAGAAGCAGCATGCTTATCTGCGGTGCGTTTCTTCCATGAGAACAGCTCTGAACTCAGCATGTCCTCAGCAACACCTGCACACAAAATTGTCCAGGTGTGCGAACCGTTTGTGCTTTTACCGGGTCGTTCGTTTGATGAAGGCAGCTGCTTCAAATCCCGCACACGTGCACACACATTTCATGTTGGATATTCACAGTAAATTCCAATATTTCTAGTTCACTAACAGTACTGAATGAATGCTACCTAGATGAAAAAACAAAACTGATTCAACATGTGTGACAGGTTATGACTCAGGAAGATACAAACCAGACAATTTATCCATAAAAGGTTCAGTAGAAACTCGCTTTGCACTGTTGCATAAATCCCTGGATGCATCATTTCTAAAATGCTCTTTTATCTTCCATCTAGGAAATAAAAATCCAGCTGGCTACACTTTTCTGCCAGGCCTCCATTGATACATAAACATATTGTTCTTCTAATTAGTCTCATTACGATAATTTGTGGGCCGGGTCAGGGTGCCTTTCGGTAATCTATATATGTGAGCCCAGCTGTTTGCTATTGGCGCCATGCGTAGCCTCTTTGTTGGCGTTTGAATGGAGCGTGGGCGGCTGATGACCCACTCTCTTTCTCCATCCCGCGTCGCTGCAACCTGAGGCGTGTGGAAAGCGAATGTTGTCACTCTGCAGCACTTCCTGCCACCACAGTGACCAGCTGAGCTTAATAAAAGGAACGCGTTTCTATGAGTTATGAACCCGCAGCCTTACTGGTGTCAAGGTGTTATTATGTAGCCTTCAGAGACCCATAAAGTCCATTTTAATCGTTCATTAAACCGCTTGGGTTTAAAAATGTAATACCATATTTTAGTTATTATTATTATTTCTGAATTTAAATAAAATTATACATGTCGGCTTGACCTACTGGTTAGATTATATGAAGGATCAAAGCCAGTAAAACAAGTATAAAACAAAAATTAGAGAACTATGTGTGGAAGAATTACACTCTAAGGGCCTGATTTATTACAGGTTTGCGCTTTTTGATATGTGCGAAAACCAATGGGTGCAAAACTATGAAACGGGTGATTTACCAACCAAGCGCAATTAGCAGCAAGATGTGGGAAATACCTTTATCTAGGGCTGGGCAATGGATCCATAAAACCAATTAATCGAATTTTCTGTTTATGAAGATAATATTTTTGGAAGATTTGATTTTTTTTTTTAACTCTTTACCAATACAATACCTAGACTTTCATAGCTCAGAGTGGTGTTGTAGTCGGATTTTAGACTCTTAATAAAATGAGAGAGATTCCTTTAAATGTTTTGGAGGTTGTTGTTTTTTTATTGATCATACAAGAGGACAATATCACATCACAGTAGAATGCAGAATACTGACCTGTCTTGGTCTTACAACAACAAGCTTATTACTTCCAGCAACCTTGGTCTATCTATTCTACTGGATAAAGTACAACTCTCAAGGTGAAAATAAGAGACTTTGTGGCGCCTTTCTGTTTGATTAGAAAGCTGTGAACTTTGTAGACCTTTAAGGATGCCCGGTCGTAGAGCCATCTCCATGGTAACACAGGATGTGGACTATCATTATCAAAACTCTCTAACCATGACTTGGGTAAAGGCGTCACTCAATAAGACTAAACATTCAAATTAATACTACAACATTAAGTAAACATGCGTCACAGTTGATTACAAAGTACAGATAAATCATAACACTAAATTTCTCCACCACAATGTCATTCTGCCTAGGGCTTACCATCTTGTTTTACAAGGATAATTTGCATTTTGTTGTTGACAGCATGGTGGAAATAAAAGCAATTTTTTTTAAATATATTTTCATGATGTGTAAATTAATTATTTTTAAAAACAGGTAGGAAAAAATGATTTTAAAATCGAATTTGCTAAGAAAAATTTTGAGATTTTTTTTTTTTTTTGCCATATCACGCAGCCCTACCTTTACTGCTTTTGCCCTTGATGAATATGCGTTTAGGTGAAGGCGTTTCTGTCAGAAGGCGCAGTGTGATTTATCCAACAGTAAATGGTTTGCGCTGGTTGTTTTAGCAAAGAATTTTACTGCCTCTGAAAGGTATGTCTTAACTGTACACCACCATAATTCAACATAAGTTTCTTCCTCAAAAACAATAATATTAACACCTAATAGTGATTAACAGTCTAATGGCCATAAACCTGACAGTTACATCGATATTTCCCTTTTTCCCTTCAAAGACGCATAATTTCCCACTGCATGTGTGCAATGCAGAGAGTGGCACATGTACATCGCACACAGAAAATGTATTAATGACAAACAAGAAAGAATATTGACTGCTCTTCTAGTAGCTAACTCTTTATAACCCATAGATTTGACAGGTATATCGTTATTTTACCCTTTCTTTGTGAAAGACTCATCATGAATCTAATGCGTCTATTCCTCCTATCTCTAGCTGTGGCGCAGTGCATGGGGCACACAGCGCTGGTGAAAAAGTCCTCATTTAAATACTCATCTTTGTGCCTGTTATGAATTGCAAACACAATCTTAATAGATCACCCTCAAATCAGGAACCTGTCTTTTAAGCAAAGTTTTTGCGGGGCACGCAATTTTGCTGTCTTTATTTGGAATGTTGCTCAAATGGGGTCTTAGGGTGCATCAACACTACCCCCCCCAAGAAAGTGTGGTTCATTTGGGAAGGTATGACTGTGCAATCAAACTCTGATGCAGACCAAAAAAAGCAAGCTCTGGTGTGGGTTTATTGCACATGTGAATACAAAGCGACCCGGGGGACACTGCAAAAGTAGGAAGCACACTATTGCTCAAGATACTCCCAGCAAATACGACCACGCAACAACAACTCTGCCTCGTTCTCTGCTCATGCTGAGCCCTTCGTTGCCATGCATTTGTCTTGAATATTTGCCAAAGACGACAGGCAAATCCTAAAACCACTACAATCAGATGACCCTCCATGTTTGTGTATATTTATCAGAACAGGAAATGTCCCCGTGTGTAGGGCGTCTTGTTACATTGGCTCTGCAAGCAAGGAAGTAAACACGTTTCTCAAAAGCGTTGTTTTTTTTGACAAAGAGTGGTGTAAGCGAACTGCAGCAGCTAAAAAAAAAGCAACAATTTTATAACTTTGGTCCACTGGACGACCAGGTGTGAATGTACCCTCGGGCTCCAGGCTGTAGCAGCTTTTAAAACCACTTCTCTTCATGATGTTTTTTTAGTTCACTGAGGTTTGCAGAAATCCGTTTCTCTCTTGTGCCTTCATTCCCATGAGCTGTACAGGTTAGTGCGGTTCGGAACCCTATTTTATAGTCCAGTTCGTTCAACTGGACTCTCGCAAGACTAAACCCAGGTGCCTAATGTTGCGTCCTGCTAGTGCAACAAAAACGACACACTATTATGTCTCATTCTTGTCTCAAGACGTTTTTCTGTTCCCAAGTCAGGGAAGCATGCTGTTTGATGCCAGTATCTCCCCCCCTAACCGTACCGTTATTCTCCTATGGACCTACAACTGAAGGGGGACCAAGAATGGTGCAGGTCGGTTGAATGCCGCTTTTACAATGAAAATGGACAAAATGGCGAACCCAACCACCCCAAACCGTGTCATACCGCTCAGCTGAAACGAGGCATTAATCTCCCACCAGACTTTGACTGGCCCATCCCAACACTTTCTTTCATTTTGTTTGCAGCTGTTATGTTCTAGATTGTCTCCTGTGTTTGGATTAATGATCCAGTTAGGTCTAAAACCAGGTTTATGCTCTGTTTTGACAGAGACGGATTGACGCACCGCCATTATCCGCCATCGCAAGGGCTCTCCCTCAAGCTACACAGCAACGGACGAGTCGAGCCACATTTTCTAACCGTCCGTTAACGGATAGCGTATGCATCTGATTGGTCAGCTTAGCAACAGGCAGAGATTGCTTCACCAGAACGGTGCTCTAGTCGCTGTAATCAGTAGTTAATGCAGCGTTTGGCCACTACGTGCTTTATATTGAAAAGATAATGTATCTAATCTGTTTTTTTGGAGATTTTGAACACAAGGAGTGTAGGAAAACAACAAAAAAGGCCGCTGTGTGTGTTTCTATGTGTTTTTAGAGTATTGAATGAGCTGCACTTCTACTGAAAAGCTTTACAGGCCAATCAAAACTTACTTTCTGTCGTCCATCGCTCCTTGAGGAAGAAATGTGTTCACAGACTGAAGAAAATAAACTGAAAAAACGCTGCGATAATAGCCAGATAGTGGGCATAGCCACAATGAAAAGTTAGCACCCCTGCTGTCCTTGTCGAGAATTGCTTTGCAACACTGAAAAATCGATGTACAACAGAGAGAAAGAAAAGAGAACCATAAACGAAAAATGTCTGTCGTTAAATTTACAACTAAATGAAAATTTGCTGTTGGAGAAGTATAAACTATAGGCTTAAAGTGACGGTGTGTAGTTTTTGCAGTGCATCTTTGAAAATAGCCATTAAAATATTATGTAATAATAATTACGTAAAGCACATTAATTGCTAAATATTGGCGATATTGTAAAATATGAATTTAACAACCAGTTTTAAAATACATAGGCGCGGGTCCTCTTTTCAGGGGAAAGCCATATTAGATGACGTCTCTACTTCTACAAGAGCCCGGACGGACAAAGCGGACGTAACAAGCCTGCTATTAAAACATTGATTTCCCCTCAAAATGCAAAAAAGTTTCGCCATAAATAAATTTTTCCTATTCACCGTTTCCAAGCGATGAAAGAGAGACTGATGTGCTCGTCATGTTGCTGCAAATAGATCATTCTCAAGGAATTGAGCGTTTGAAAACAGCACTAGTTGGACATCCGTCGTTGAGTTTCTTACTTGAAGACACAGATAGTGCATGCTTGTGATAATTTAGGTATGCACTGCCCCCTACTGGTCGAAAATTACACACTGTGCCTTTAAGTTTCAACTGTCAGGCAGATGGAATCACGTTCACACCAGCCCAACTCACCAACCCTTTATCCCATTATTGCCTTATTATCCTACTATTACTCTGTCGTCTATTGTATCTTTCTCTTGACTAAAAAATCTGCGACATAATCAACCCCCCCCCCCCCACCACCACCACCATCTTCCTTTTCAGCAGCAGCTCCTCTTCACTCTGCTTTAATCCTGCAGCTGGTTTGACCGCTGGAAAGTGTTAAAAATGTTTAAATGTAAAACCAACTCTGTTTTCTTTGCTGTCTGTCCCCACAGAAAGTCAGCGAGAAGGTTGGAGGAGCAGAAGGAACCAAGCTAGACGATGACTTCAAAGAAATGGAAAAGGTAATTTACTGGGAATATATTCAATAAACTGAGGATCTTAAAGGTCAATAAAAAGTATTTTTAAAGTGGTTTATTGAGACATTCATAGGAGTTAGGGACTTGAGAACCTCCTTCAAAAATTATAATTTTTGTTGCATCTTTTTTCCCCATTCAGTTTTTTTTTTGTCTTCGTTTCTTCCATAACCACTTCATACTTTTGAATTTGTTCCGTTTTCTTCAATTGAACTATCCAAAGAAATGTATGTCCTGTCTTACGTTGACATAAACCAACACATCATGTTGAAAATATGTTTCGTAATCGTATCAAGGTCATGGTTTTTCCATTGAAGCTACAATAAAGTGATAGAAACTCATAAACAACAACAAAGATGCTCCTTTCACAACTGCAGTGCAAAAATATTTACTGTGTCAAAGTAATTAGAGAAATAAACCTCCATAATAGTACAGAAAAAAAAATTGGAAGATTGAAGCTCACATTTTCAGGGAAAAAGTGACACACCTTCCATGTGGAGTAAATAATTTCTGTTCCCGTTTCTATAAAAACCAAGCTGTTTCCAAGCCAACTGAATAGATGAAGTGGTAGCTGTTGCCATCGTGTTTCCTTCAGTTCGTCCCCAAAAAATGTCCGGATGGCACAAAAGACTTTTATGTTCCTGTCATTTAGTTTATAATAAATATAATCTCATGAATCGCTATCAATTTGGCACTTTTCACATAGCAATTAATCTATTTAAGAGTAAATCTGCTCAACCCTACAATATTTAACATCTTAAGCATCAAATATACCTTAATATGTATTCGACCCGAAATAAATAGTATAAATGAATAAATTACTGCACACCGCTGCTTTTACTGTAATTTACAGGGACAGATTTTACCCAACGTGGTAATCGCGGCACCATGGAGGAAGATGGAGGCACCTGCAAACGCAAAAAACATTGTTAAAGGCAGAAATGATGCAAAGCTTGGGATTATTTTAAACTAACTGGAGTTGATTTAACAACAAAGCATGACTTCAACACAGAGCCACTTGAACAGGAAGCACCCACTGTTTACATTCAGCCTCAAGACTGAATCCACAACCAGATGGGCTAATAACTCATTATTACCACTCATAATTTAAAAAGTAATATGCCACCATTATGTTGTTACCAGTAGAAATAAAATGTTAGCATTTCCAGTACTACTGATCTGCATGTTAAAAGAATACATTAATTACTATTGATCATAGTGTAACTGTGAAGGTTTTTACATATTTATACCACCTAAAATGTTACTTAAACTATATTTACTGTAACTATATTTTTCCCATAAGATATTAATATCAATTACAAATATCAGATGGGAAAGGGGGACACCCGTTTAATACATATTATTGAGTCTTTTATAATAAGCGTTTGACCATTCAGCCTCATAATTTTGTCTTTTTTTTTTATTGTTTTACATTTACTAAAAATATTATTTATTTTTGCAAAACAGTGTACACATTTGAAAGATTTGAATCGTTGCACTGATTAGTTATTACATGGTTTGTTGTAGTTCAACAGGAGGTGCCGTTTTCCAAAAGGACTCATCCCAGTTTTGGATTTTTTAAATACAAATGTATCACCTTTCAAGCAGGCAAATTCCTTTTTTCCTTGTTTGAAAGATAATAAATATACTATTACTTTTCATGTGTTCTGTCTGGCCGTGTTGCACTCGTAAAAAATTCACACCAAATCTGAGTACAAATTGGAAGCTCTACATGTTTACTTTCACAAGTCGAGCATTACACCTATTGCTATAGTACTTCACTTGATACTTATGTGTAATAAATCTTTATTAGAAATTGCTGAATTGTTCAATTAATCGCCCGATGATTTAATAGAATATTTGAATGCTAAAATATTCAATAATTGCAGCCCTAATGTATTAATACACAAAGCGGAAACCATCTAACATCTACAGTGTTCCTCATCTCTTCTGTTGGGGGTTGGACCAATCAGCGCCTTGGAAAATGAATGACTCTCTTCGTTTGGCAACTTTGCAAACAACAGCCTATGTAGCATCGCGTCGAGGTACTTCAGCTTCCCGAACTGCATTTTCTTTGTAACATTTTCGATATGCGCTATTAAAAAAATTCCAGAAATTGGCAAATTTTTCATTCAAGATCCATGGAGAAATCTGCGAATACTGAAGCGCAGTGCATTGCTCTCGACAAGACGGGAGAAATGTATTTAGCTTTCCCCCCCCATTGCTTGTGTACTGACCACGCCCACTTTAGATTTCCGTCCAATCCCACAACAGTTATCGAACCAGTTTATCCGCGAAGAGAAAGGAGCAATAACTCCCAGTTTAAAGGCCTTTATAGAAGAGGTTTCAATTTCAATTCAGTTTATTTATATAGCGCCATTTCATAACAGATGTCATCTTAAGGGGAGTTTTTCCTCTCATCTTGGAGAGGAAAAACTCCCCTTTAACAGGAAGAAACCTCCGGCAGAACCTGACTCAGTACAAGCGGTCATCTGCCACGACCGTCTGGGGGACTGAGAACACAGAGAAGAGTCTTGTCTTATTACATATGGATACACCAAAATGCTGTAGTTGATTTCTATTTTTTGTTATAGAAATGCGCTGAAAAGGGGCGTCGTGTGGCATAGTTAATACAGACACCCCATGTGCGGAGGCGTAGTCACTTGTTTGAGTCCTGCTCCAGTCGACCTTTGCTGGATGTCCTTCCCCACTTCTCTCCCCCTTCAAATGTACTGTCCACTGTCAATCAAAGGGTCCTGTGGCTCTAAAAAAAAATTTAAAAAGCCGAAATGCACTGAAAATAGCTTTCTTGCAACAAATTATTGTACATTTACTTGTTGTTTATTGGTCGTTGTCTCCTGCAGAAGGTGGACATCACCAGCAGAGCAGTTCTGGACATCATGACCAAAACGACAGAGTACCTCCAGCCAAACCCAGGTCTGATTAACACCCACTCTGCTGCTGCTGCTGCATAAACCTGTGGCTTAGTGCGTCGATAATCGGAACCTCTTGTTTGTTTGCAGCATCCAGAGCCAAGCTGAGTATGATCAATACCATGTCGAAGATCCGCGGGCAGGAAAAGGGTCCCGGCTACCCGCAGGCTGAGTCCATCCTGGGAGACGCCATGCTGAAGTTTGGACGGGACCTGGGAGAAGAGTCATGCTTTGGTGAGCGGGAACTTGTTCCCATCAGTACATATAGGGCATTCGTCGATGAAACTACTGTTTTAGGATATAAGAAGATGGACTGAAGGTCAAGAAAAGTTTCCTCAAATCAGTAGAAAACCTTTGGAATCAGTGTTGAGTTTGTTCATGTCCATTTTGTCCCCTCGTCCCCTTCCTCCAGGACTGGCGCTGATCGACGCCGGCGAGGCCATGAAGGAGCTCGGGGAGGTGAAGGACGCTCTGGACATGGAGGTCAAACAGAACTTCATCGACCCGCTGCAGAACCTCCACGACAAAGATCTCAAGGAGATCCAGGTGGGCCAGCGTCTCCGGAGAAAGTTTTCGGCATACACAGACCTCCACCGGTTCTGGGTAGCGTCTTAGACTTGTGTCTGGGCTTTGCTCTGTCGCTGCAGCATCACTTGAAGAAGATGGAGGGCCGCCGTCTGGACTTCGACTACAAGAAGAAGCGTCAGGGGAAAGTCCAGGACGAGGAGATCAAACAGGCGCTGGAGAAGTTCGACGAGAGCAAAGAGATTGCCGAGCAGAGCATGTTCAACCTGCTGGAGAGCGACGTAAGAAAAAGATGGCAGCTGCTAACATCTCTACACATCTGTTATTATGTGAAGATTGAATAATTATCCTAAGTTTTGTGAAAAATGTTGTAAACAAAGAATGTTTTCAGGAATATGATTATTTTCACCATTTTAATAACTGAAAAGTGAGCAAACAACAAAAAATCTAAATTAACTCAATGTTTGAGGTTTACAACATTTGGCCTTCAAGTCAGCATAAGTTATTATAGGTACAAATACACAAACTCAAGGATTTTGTAGGATTATTGGTGTATGATCGACCAATTATACCAAACGGGTGCTAATTATCATCTATGACAGACATAGGATGAAACACTCAGTAGCGGAAACAGAATAAGCTGTGTAGGAGGCTTAAAACTGGGTGAGGAACAGCTAAACTCTACTGCCAGGATGAGGTTGTGGAACATAGTTTCATGTCCAGAAAAAGGTTTCAAAGCAGACTGGGGTGTTAAGATGTTCTGTTCAAGCGCTTTTTGAAGAAACACAAACAGAAAGGCAACTTTGAGGATCGTAGACGCAGTGGTCGGCCAAGGAGACGCAGTGCGGTGGGTGAAAGACGCATCAAGCTTATTTAACCTTTAATATCAAAAGATTTCCAGCAGTGCTGTCATCTCAGAACTGGCAGAAACCAGTGAGAACGAGGTACATCGATCAACTGTCTGGAGAAGTCTGGTCAGAAGTGGTCTTCATAAAAGAGTTTAAGTCATAAAGGCATGCCTCCGATGTGGAAACAAGGTCAAGCGACTCGATTTTGCATGAAAACATAGAAACTGGGGAGCAGAACAATGGCAGCATGTGCTCTGTAATGATAACTAAAATTTTAAATATTTGTCTTTAGAAGAAAGCAGTTTTGTTTTTTTCATAGAAAGGCTGGAAGGCGGTACAACAATTTGTGTCTGCTGGCAACAGTGAAGCATGGCAGAGGAACTTTTGGGGCTGAATTCCTGCGCACGGAGTTGTAGATTTGGTCAGCATTAATGGTGTTCTCAGTGCTGAGAAATGCAGGCAGATACTCATCCATAATAAAATACCAACAGGGTATGATCGGCCCCAAACTTACTCTGCAGCAGGACGACAACACCAAACATACAACAAAATGTATTAAGAATGAAATGCAGCGTAAAGAAGAACAAAAGTCCTGGAAGTGATGGTATGGCCCCCACAGAGTCCTGAGTGTTTCTAAGATTACATGAAGAGACTGAAGGATGTGAGGAAGACTACATCCACAGAAGGTCTGAACTTAGTCATAAGATGTTTGTACCAACCAACCTACCGAGTTCCTTCAAAAACTGTCTGTAAGTGTATCTGGAAGAACTGATGCTGTTTTAAAGACCAAAAAAGGTGTTCACACTAAATACTGATTTGATTTACATTTCTCTCTTGTTCATTCACAACATTTTGCTCATTGATGAAAATACATGATTAACGTTTACATTTTTTAAAACATTCTTTGTTGACAGCATTTTTCCACACGTGCCTAAAACTTTTGCACAATACTTTATATAAACAAAAATAAACTCAGTTTATATCTTATAATAAACTCAGTTTATATCTTAAACTCAATCCTATTGAGTTTAAGATATAAACTGAAATACTGTGAGGGGCAAAATACAGAGTCTGTATTTAAAATTTCCACATCTATTTTAATATTTTATCATTCCTAAATATTTTATCTTTCTTAAATAAATAATTTTATTGTTTAAAATTGTAAACCTTTTTCATATTTTTTGTTTAGCTTATTTATATGTTTTATCCTTTAACTTAATTTTATTACATATGTATTTTTGATTTGTTTTACATTCATATATTTAATTTTTATGGTTTAGCCTATTTTTATTTGTAGGTTATTTTAGTCCATGTTTTATTTAATTTCGCTCTTGGTTATTGCATCTTTGTGTTTATATTCTACTTTTCAACTCATATTTTTCTTTAATTATATTCTTTGTTTAACTTTTTATTCTAGGTCTTTTCTAGGTCTTTTAGGTTTTTGTCTTATATATTTTCTGGTATTCCTATTATTTTATATTTTTCTCATTCTTTACCTATTTTCTATTTTCATGCTTTTCTTCCTACTGGGTATAATCATAATGTCTTGCCAGTTTTAATTGGTATTATTTAAAAAAAAACGTTTTAACATTTTTGTTCGATTTTTATAGCAGACCAGATTTAATTACAAGATATTAAACAATCTCAAAACTAAAGGAAACCATGTTTAGCTTATCAAACACCTGTCTAGGATCATAAAAACGTTTCTGATCAAATTTCTTCACATTATGTTCTTTTAAAAATACATGTAATTGAGAAGTCAAAGCAACAAAGTGTGGATCTCATTTAAAAGCCACAATCCCCAAAAAGCAGAATCCTAATCAGATATTTTGACATTTTTATTTGTAAAAAGTCG
Source organism: Apricaphanius iberus (assembly GCA_028564705.1). Classification (NCBI taxonomy): domain Eukaryota; kingdom Metazoa; phylum Chordata; class Actinopteri; order Cyprinodontiformes; family Aphaniidae; genus Apricaphanius; species Apricaphanius iberus. Next base: position 827,018 of record JAPXFQ010001340.1, read on the forward strand.
TCTTTTGTCAGTTCCACATATTCAGCCACATCTCCATTTACCTAATAGAGCAGCAGGGAAACAAAAGACTGTCAGTCATGTGGTGCCAAAGGAGATTCAGGCCCTGCATGAAGCAGCAGAAAAATAAAAACCTGTGTGTATGTGTGTTACAGATAGAGCAAGTGAGCCAGCTGGCAGCGCTGGTCCAGGCCCAGTTGGAATACCACAGCCGCTCCTCAGAAATCCTCCAACAGCTCTCCAGCAAGATGGAGGACAGGTATCGATCTGTGCTCCTACCTCAGGACAGAAATAAGGCAGTAAAGATGGGTCGGCGTGCTTCCACTGAAACTCGCGTCTTCTTTCCTCAGGATAAAGGAGGTGTCCAGTAAACCCAGGAAGGAGTACACCCCCAAACCCAAAATGACCCTGGAGCTTCTGCCCCCCAGCGAGAGCCACAACGGGGGGATACATTCGGCCAAGTCCCCAGGAAAATCACCAGGTATCCATCTGCTGCGGTGCTAAGCAGCTTTATGCCAACCCAGAATCTCTCTCAACATGATACATCTGCTAACTGCTACTTTGGAAAATTTACAAGGTTGAAAATTAAACATAGGAGATAACGAAAAACTATCTGTTTACCTTTTAATATATAGTGCCAATCCTATTTAATACATTTAGCTGAATTTACTTTAAGAAAATGTTAAATTTTCTGCCTATTAGTTGTTTTCTAGTTCTAGTTTTCTAGTGTCAGCCGGAGGTGGACTAACACCATACCCTCATAATTATGTCTTTAGTGGTCATTATGAGATTAGCTGAACATTCTTATCAGGAGGATCATATTTCAACTTTTTTTTTTCCCTAAACAGAAATCATGCTGAGAAGCAAACTTTTTTTTTCTCTTGAAAATAGAAGATGCTGAAAGAAGGGAGCTCTCTGGGAGCAAACCAAGCATGTCAGAATGTTTCGTTTTGCTTTTTCCAGATTGGAAACGAATAAAAATGGGAAGTTTTTGTCATTAGCCACTTGAAGCTGATTCATTTCAGCTGTTAATCTTATCTACATAATTACTATGCGCCTGTCTGTCCTTCCATGTTGTCCCCAGTTTGATGAATTTGTCTGTAGATTTCAGTTTACGTCAAGTCTTGGCTTGTTGTGCTTCTGCTGCTAAAATCATACAACATTGATTAGTATTGTTTTGTTATCTGTAACATGCATACATTTAATTTAAATGGGACATATGGAAATTTCTCTGTTTTTTTCCCCATCATTTTGTGTTGCATTTTGGGTCTCTGTTGCCTCTATTAACACTCCAAACATGAATAAATAAATAAAAATCTATTTTTTTGCCACTTTTGTCAGAAAAGTCTTACTTCCACAAGCCTTTAGAAAAAATGCCTCATTGTGACATCACCGTCTGCAAAATTTGCATTTATACCATGGTTTGGGTGAATAGTCGATTCTGATTAGCTGGAGGGTGTACGTTAAAAAGTGATAATGTACACCTAGCAAAGGCGTCCCGTCAAACTGCCTGATGACAGTTGTAAATTAGTGCGCTGGCTGAAATGGTAACAGAGAGTCAACGTTATTTCAAAGTTGACTTATCGCTGTGGCCACGTTGCTTGGCAACGCCCGTATACGGGAGATATTAAAGTGCGCTCGACTTATAAAAAAACCTCACGATTTTAACTGTAAAACAAATTAAAGTATTAATAATGATTAAATATTTCTTTCTTTCGTAAGTGCCCATGGTATAAGCAGGACAATGCGGGGTGTCCATTATCAGAAAATAATGGACTTCGCAGAAGCAACCGTCCAACACAAAGCGGAGGACGGTTCATGGCTCCCCTTCGTCCATTATTTTCTGATAATTGAAACCTCGTCCGACATTATCCCTTACATAACCTCCAATTACATGCCACCTTCATGTGTGGAAAACCTGCAGCCTACCAACAAGATGGCTGGGCGTGGTCTACAACCGCTAATTAGCATAAAGGTGATAGGCGTCCAAACAGCTCATTCTGAAAGGGACTGAGCTGGTTATATTATGCAAAGAACTTTATTAACATCTTGTGTACGCCTCTTACAACTTGTTTAAAGAGAGGTATAATATGGGAAACAAATTATGGGTTTGATTCCTGCTTCCGCATGCTACATTCCATTGTGTCCTTGGGCAAGACAGTTCACCTACCCTGCCTACTGATTATGGCCAGAGGGGCCGATGGCGAGATATGACAGCCTCGCTCCTGTCAGTCTGCCCCAGGGCACCTACAAATGTAGCTTGCCTCCACCAGTGTGTGAATGTGAGAGTGAATGAATAATGGAATTGTAAAGCGCTTTAATGAGGTCTCTGAGGTCTCAAAAAGCACTATATAAATTCAATCCATTGTTATTATTATTACTTCCAAGTGATTTGAAAAAAGCGTTTACCGAGTCTACACTTCTTTTTGTATCCTAAATTGGCAAAGAAATCACTGGAATCTAAAGAGTCTTACCCTTACAACTATGATCTAATATGTATATGTGCATAGAAAGGGTGTCTCAGACAATATATCCCAGGCATGCATATTTTACATTTTTCAATCATTTTTGACTGTTGTTTTTAGAAAGGTGTTGGAAAAATCTGAAGGGTGTTCAATGCATCTTGGTGACCGCGAGCTGCCGACACTTTGAAAGGGTACTGAGACTTTGGAGTGGGACTATGGCCGGTGACACTGGTTAGATGAGCCCGATTTGTGCCAACCGCTGGTGGTTGCTGCTGCACTCCTCCAGTAGTTTATGGGACAGGAAATGGTTCATTTAGAGAATCTTTTGCACTACTAATCAGTTCAAGTGGAGAAATGCTTCCTCTGTAGCAATCCCACTATTTAATTACGAACAAATTGATGTGCTTTTCAGTTCCATGCGGAGCAGGAACCGTAGCAGGTATTCGTATTTTAAGTGTAATTTTGTTCAGTTTGCTTGAATTGAATATTACCTAAAATAAATAAAAACATTTATTGAATACTATTTGGTTGTTGTATTTTTACCTATTTAAATATTAACTCGTCGGACAACGCTGGGTATAAGCACCAGCCCCGACGTTGCCGCATAGGGTTTAAAAATTTACTGTTAAAAGTAGATAAGGGCATGGCCATTAGGGCATTATGAATTTTATTGGCCCTGTCAGTCAAAATGATGGGAAAAAATCCTGTCTAGCGTAACCTTTACACCCACGACAGATAAAAACGCTGCTTGGTTAAAGAAATACGAAATCAAGTGGTAAAAGTTTCAACTTTGGTGTTTTGCCCCATAACTCCAACCATTTTTTTCAGCTGTTTTTGTGCTGTGAAGATCATTTTTATATAAAATTATATGGGTCACATATGTATAAAGTATTGCTCCCTTCGACTTTGTGACTGATCAGTATGGTTAGAAGTAACTTTTGATTGGTTCGTTGATCATTTTCTGGTTTGTTGTTGTTCTCTCACAGCACCGATGGACCAGCCCTGCTGTCGAGCACTCTACGACTTCGAGCCGGAGAACGAGGGCGAGTTGGGCTTCAAGGAGGGTGACATCATCACTCTGACCAATCAGATCGACGAGAACTGGTATGAGGGCATGATCAACGGCCAGTCGGGCTTCTTCCCCATCAACTACGTGGATATCCTGGTCCCGCTGCCCCACTAGCTTCCAGTCCACCGCCCCGGTCCTTCCCTCTCGACCAAATCCGGACACCCGTGAAACGAGCCCGTATTTGCAGAAACAAAAAACCACGCCCTCCTTCTACTACTTCTTCTGTGCTTCTGTGCAATTCTGCTTTCACTAAACCGACTGAAACAAGAGAGGCGCTGGACGACACAGGACTTAAAAAAACGTAGAGAGAGATGAGGAGAATATGGGGATTATAGTGTGAGCGGTGCAGTGAAGGACGACCGAACGAGACGAGAAGACGAGGAGATGGAGGTCTGGGGAAGCATGGTGCTTAGCCCGGCAGCAAGGGACACCAACGAGGTTTTGGCGACTTGCAAATAAGGCCCAGTGTATTATGTACGTGCATGTCCAAATGTATGTTTCAAGCTGTTCGACTCGTACGTTATGATGAAGCCAGCACAAATTCCTGCTCATCGGTTACCCACCCGACGGCTTTTCCTTATCCCTCTGCTTTCTATCGAGGTTTCTCCTCATTTTCTACCTTAACTTGCCTTCTCGTGCTTTTCTACAGCCCTAGATTTTCCAGCAACTGCCACAGTTGTCCCTTTTGTTCCGTCTTTCTTTTTCACTGCCTTTTAGCATGGCTCCATGATCTGTAGAGACTAGTGAGTCTCGTGTTCCAGAGCTGCAGCTATTGCTTTCGTTCTAAGCTCTTTTTGTAACTAACTCTGCCTTTCTCTGAGTCTGCGTAGACTTTCAGTTCAGTGGTTGTATGCATGGACCAGCCACATCGAAAATTTAGGTGAATAGACATCTAGCTTTAAAGAGTGCATAACAGGAATAAAGCTGGACCTGCAGTAGTTCCAGGATAAATACGAGATTTAAATCTCTTGTCTTGAGTTTATATGTCTTGAATGGAAACTTTATCAGAGTTTTAAAAGATAGCAGGCATGCTTGATCAAGTAAAGAAAGAATAACCTTGGGGTTGTTCTACTCCACAGCATTGATACTCAGTGGCTTTAATGAATTTGTAATCCTATGTAGAAAGATATGCACTGAGGTGAAGAGATGGTTTTGTTTTTCTGTCCTCTTAGTTTCACATCTGTAGGTGTGTGATATGTAGAGGTGCTTGCAGAGTTTTGTCTCGTTCCTTTGCTTTGCATGCAAGACTAATTCACTGAAGCTTTAACGTTTGCTGTTTCGAAACCTACGTTTCAACACTCATACAGTTTGGTTGTTGATCACTGCCTCGCCAAAGGACACACAACTGTTGAAGTAGGAAACAAACTAGTTTACAGAAACCTCATGGCCTGCAGCAAATACAATTTAGGCTGATCTCGCCCAAAGCTAGCTTACTATCTATAAGTTTTAAATATAAAATGTTTAAAAAAGAAACATCCTGTCATAATAACAATATACTTTTTCTGAACATCTTTGTGTAAAAAATTGGCTTGTTGTCCTTGTATTGACTCACCAGATGGTTACATATTTGATTCCTGCATTAATGACATTAATTTATTTTAGTTAGTGTACTGTAAATACTGTCACAGCCGACTGGGTTTGACAAAAATTTGAATGCAGCCTTAATCAAAAAGATAATTCTGTCACGAAAAAGTTCCCTGATGACAGGCACTATAAATCCCATAAAGTTATTTGCCTTAAATACAGGCAAAAATTATAAACTTCTGATATATATCCACTGGTGTAGACTGCACTAAATGTGGCCATCTTGAATGCAACAACCAGACTTAACCTGAAAGACATTATTGTCAGTGGCCGTTTGGTCAGATATGTGTATTCAGGTCAAAAATGTTTTCTTCTCTATCAAAATAATACAGTTATTAACGGTAAATCAGGACACCATTTATGACTTGGTTCAGTCCACATAAACCTGAAAGCATCCTTCGATCTCACCCAAGCTTTCAAGAATCTACTGTTAGCGTTTATGACGTTCTGGAATGTTGTCAACATTTTGAAAACTCGACACCCACCCTCAGGTTTCTAGAAAAAAATTTTTTTTAAATCGTAGAAAATTCAGTGGTGCTCTGTGTTGGTTCTAGAATATTGAAAAAGGACTCAAACCTTTCTACAGTTTCTAACTTACACAGTTTCAGTGTTGTTGGTAAATATTTGTCCATATTTGTTCTAGTTGGAGTATACATTGAACAGAAAGAGGGACTGGTACTACTGCCACTTGTTTTGTTTCTGTATCAGCAGTGTTCTTTTTAATTAGGTGTAAAAGAGTTTGCTACAACCGTATGAAAGAGATTATGTTGATTGTTGAATTTAGCTCTTTAATAATGCAGTTTATCAAGCAGTTATCTGCACAGGTAGAAGTAAAAATACACATATATATATATAATATAGTTCACATAATAAATAGCGTTAATGAAACATCAAACATTTATGCTTTTAGACTACATTAGCTACATGGGTTTCTTTTAGCATACTTAGATCTAAAGGTTTAGGTGGTATTTGTTCCAGAAGCCAGTTTAAATTAATGTACCGATGAGGCATAGCAGTTTAAAAGTTTGGATTAAGCAAAAGTGAATATACATTTTTACATTTTTAGGAGTTTTGCTAGGAAGGAACATAACCAGAGTGCTAAATGTTGTACTTGTTTCTTTTTCTTGTCAGGGGGCTAATTTAAAACAGCTCCATTTAACATTAAAATGTTTTCAATCCCAATATTTAAAACTGCATTTCTGTAAAATAAAAAAAACAAATTTATCTTGGTAATAACTGCATTTAGCAAACGATATCAGCAGGAATCTGTGCTAGCAAAGCTAATGCTAACTGTGAGAAGAGTGGATGAACACGCTGCTGTTAGCATAATGCCTGTTAATCTGTGGTTTAAAAATTCTGTGTTGAGCAGACTACTCATCAGTATACACTAGCTAAATACTGAAAACCTCACATTAAAGGTAACAAAACAAAAGTAAAAGAAATCGTTTGGATTAGACCATCAAATTGATTTGGTTCATTTTAAAGCACTGCTTTAATGTTTTTATAGTTAAATTCTTTAATATAGCTACAGTAATCTAACATAATTTAAAAAATATGTGTACTTATTAGGCAAGATTTTATTTGAAATAAAATACAATGTGGATTTAGGCTGACTTTTAAAACAGACAAGTGAGCATACTTCAAACATTAGGTGCATTGCGATTATTTGAAAGCAACTTTACTGCATTAGTGCTTTATCAAATTACATTAGAATTAAGCTAATAAAGAGAAGAATCAACATGCCATACACTTTTTGGTCAGAAGATAGTATACTTTGAAGCTGTAAAAAAAGAAAAGTGTTTTAAACATGAATGCTAATAATACAACACTGCAGTGTAAGCTAACCGCAGAGATCTAATGTCAAAGAAACAATAAACACTATGGCAATAATAAATTATGATGTAACCATAAACATGTATTTCTTCAATAACATCTATCTCTCTAGCTATCTTTCTAGCTATCTGTCTATGTCGCTAGCTAGCTTGCTAGCTCTCTAGCTAACAGTGAAAGCACATGTCTGACACCAAAATAACACTGGGTTGTAATCTTTTTCTGTGATATTAAAGCTACTAAACTGATGCGGGTTGTTGTAGAAGATGGGGTTCTGGAGCACAATGTATGTTCAGTGTTTGCGTTTTTTATTTTTTTAAATTAATTTGTGAACTTGTATGTCTAAAAATATGATTTACCAAATCTGTTTGTGGAAAGTTTGCGAGCTGCATGCAACTGATCCACTTAATGTGTGCTGTCAAGGGTGGCTTTCCAAAAGAAAAATAAGAAGTCCAGCTATTGAGATATTTGCCTCACTACATTTTTATGGCTCTGAGAGAATTGATTTCTAAGGTTTTAGTCCACTTTTTTTAGAATTCCTATTTAAACTACAAAGTGCTTTACAACTCTTGAGTTCTGGTTGAAAGTCTTAATTTAATTCATCCTCTTTTTGTCCATTTATGTTTGTTGTCTTTTACAATTTGCCCTCTATGGCGACATGTATTCTAACCTCAATGAGGGACTTGTACAGCGTTATACTCCATGTTCACTATTCACTCAAGTGCGTGTCAGACCTCAATCAATCAAACGTAGCATTAAAAACCGAACCCAACCTTTCTTCAGTTTGGAAGCAGCAACGAGAATAAAAACAGTCACTAAAAAACTTTAAGAAAAAAAAGCTGTTTATCTTAAATTGCAATGGTTTACAAAGTGAAGTCAGACTGTGAGATCTTTTCCTCGGCTTTGGTGTGATCGTTCTTTGGGGGGGTGTCAAAAGCTTTTACTAAATAGAGTTAAATGTTTTCTGAGAGGCAACTACTTCGTCAGCCCCGAAGATTCCTCGCTTTTAGTCCAGACTCAGCATCCTCTTTCAAACGTTTTAGGTATCTTGCAGTAGTAACTCAACCTTGCGCTCTGCAAGATGGAGTCTCGCGAGATTTGGAGTTTTCCAAACTCAGGAGAATCCATCTTGGACCACTCCAATCAAAACAGTCCAACTTCTGACCAATATTTCGCCGGACCATTCGTTTGTCAGCATTGTGCTTTGGGGCGGGAGTTCAGTTATGAAGATAGTATCAACTGCCCAGCTAAGAGAAACAAACATGGCCGTGCCGGTGAAAACTCACGTAGAAGCGGCTATTGAATCAGTTTTTCAGGAACTGGATACTATTTCTTAGTTAAAAAGTGAGTAAAAAGGAAGCACTGAAAAGTGAAACGAATATGGCCGCGCCGGTTGACGCTCGCGTAGAAGCCTGTGCAGGCCGGCGCTACCTTGTGCATCTTCCAATAAGCTCAAACTATTCTACCAGATGGCCCTCCCTCTTTCAGATGGTTTCTGCTGCAAAGATTCCATATGGAAATGTGTCAGCTTGACACGGGGCGGGGCTACACATACATCTGGCTGATGCCAGCTTAATAGCAACTTGGACTTTCAAAAAACTTACCCTGGATTTTTCCAGGGATGTCAGATTATTGAAATCATTTGAAAATTTGTAAACATAAATCATATTTCAATTCTAAATCAAATTAGAGATTATCTAACAGTTACCCTAAACAACAACATCATCATGTACATCTCTGCATTTATTTCTGTTTTTGAAATTACATGTTTTACATTTTGCTGTTGGACAGTCATATATATCACCACATGTATGTGGTAGCCATATTGGATTTTTTAAGGCTGGTTGTTGAACATTTCAACCTCTAAACCGGGAGTCCCCAACCGCTGTCCTCTAGATCTACTGTCCAGAAGGTTTTAGATGCATCCCTGCTCAAACACAGCTGAAACAAATAAATTAAATCCGCTCCACACCATCAAGTTTGGCAATGGTCTGCTAACGAGAAGTTCATTTGATTCAGCTACGTGTGAGCGGGGACGCATTTAAAACCTGCAGGAAAATAGCTTTCCAGGACCGGGGTTCTCACTTTAGTTGATGCTTGTTTGGATTTTTCTGATTCTGAACTTTGAAAATCACAACAGAAACCAGCAGCATTGTCGTGTCCATTCTGGACGGTCTTGTCTTTCTATTTTATTAATTTTTTTTTTTTTGAAGGAACCTTAAATAGAAACTAAAACGTGACGTTCCACAAAAATTATATATTATATAATATATATATATATATTATATTATAAATTATATATATTTCAGGAGATACAGCTGCTCAAGCTCAAGAAAAAAATAAACATTTATGTGTGAATTCGGGACTCTACTAATGAAAACGACCACAGTCTTGACTTTATAAAGTTTACTGCAAATTTTCTCGGCATGTTGTTTCTAACAGACGTAAAATCGTGGGAAGTCGCTCAACCTGCGAGCCCGCCCTGCTTTCTGAGCAAATGTTTGCACTATGATTTCTGGGGCACAATAATTTGGCCTTGGTCTGACCTGCGGCTGTGTTACATAATAAACCTGTACGTCTCGTGGCTGTATTAAAAATGAAATGTGGGAGGGGGGTAACATAGCTCCATGCCTGTGGTGACCTATGGTGAGCTACTTGTGTGTATGTAAATATATATACACGACTCATTGCTATTTATTGAAGTATTGTACATATTAATTTGGTTTATTTATTGATTTATTTATTCCAGAGTCCTGTTTATTTGTCAGACACCCGTGGCATATTTTGATGGTTGTAATCACATTGAGTCACGTAGAGGAGGAGAGGAGGTTATTTTCAGGGGTATGTGGGTGGGGGTTGGTACATGAGAAAAAAACCATAGCTGTGATTCTAACTGTTGCTCTCCTCGTATTGGACAGTGATATACTATAAGACCATTGTATGTATAACTGCTTGTTGTGAAGACAGTGATATGACAATAAAGAACTAAAACCACAATAAAACGCTGTGTATAGTGTCTCCAGTCTATTTTTTTGTGCCGGACTTGTGCTCAAAATCTGAATTAGGGGGGCAAAAAAATCACAAATTTTGCTGTTTATTTTCTTTTTTTCAATGCTTCTGTTTTGAGGGTAAATTCTCATCAGACTGGTGAATGTTTATTAAGTCTGTTAATTGGTGAACCTGTTTTTTTTTAGCCCCCACTTTCCTTTTCCTGACTACCAGGAGGGCCGTCTGTTGTGGCCTGCTGATGGTGTAGCCCACCTGCTTCAAGGTTCATCATGTTCACATATAACTTGGTTGCATTGCGTAAACTAATGAGACGCTTCTGCACGAAACTCCCAGTAGATCTGCCTCTTAAATATTTAGGAATATCTAAGTAATAAATAAATGTATTTATCATTTTTAAATGTTATTGTCTACCACCACAAATAGCAAAAGGATCTGAACTTCAAAAATTTCAAAAGCCAAAGTGCTCAAAATTAAATAAATAAATAAAACCTTATGTTATATGTAGATGATTAAATATTAGACAATTATATAATGTGACAATGTAATTGTGAAAAAACTACATTCATATAAAAGTCTAAGCTTATGAAATTTTTAAAATGCATTTATTAATAAAAACATTATTTAATAGAAAATATGTTATAATAGATTTTGTAATTTTTAATTTAGTTTTTAATTAATAAACTCTCTGCCTCTACAAGGTAATGCATTTTAGCTTGTGTTAAGAGGCATAGAGCGACGAGGCATAAAAAAAAGGAGGCAAACGCACTAAGCTGAACACTCACTCGCTTAACTTTTCTTACAAAAAGACACACCTGTATGCACACACACCTAGGTTACAATGTCAAAACACGCCCTAGACAAACATAAGATATTAATAGTAAATGCTAAATATGAACAAGGCTGCATTTAGTAGCTTAGGAATTTAGTTTTGAGCGGGTTTGTTGATTCTTATTGTTGTACAAATTAATGTTTTGGGTTTTTTTGCCCAACAGTACATCGCAGCAGCACTTGGACAGCTTTGTCCAGACAAGTCCTCCATGCAATGTGGAGGAAGCTGCAGGTTTTACCAATAGTATTTTAAAAATGCTCATCACAGACATGCGCCCACTGTCCAGCAGTACTCTTTCTTATTACTCCTTATTTCTTCTCAGAGTTATAGAAGTGGCCGAACCAGTTTTACCTTTTTGTGGTAAACCAAAGGAAAAAGGTTGTGTGTAGTTATTTTTTGCACGGGCATTTATTTACTGTGAAGTAAAGTTGAAATGTTGAAGTTTTGAGAAAAAATTTTGAACAATAACTGACAATTGCTTGCTCCTTTTAAGAGGTCTTTCATATTTTACAAGACGCTATTGATATAAGTACTCGATTAATCGATAAAAGATTGGATAGAGTACTCGATTACAAAAATATTCAATAGCTGTAGCCTTACCTGCATGCTCGTTGGCTGGTGCTTCAACGTCGATCATCCTGGATAGCTATTCTAACTCCCTGCTAGCTGCCTGCTGTACAGCCATAGACTGTATACAGCTAGCATAACATACTAGGTCAAAGCTCAGAGCTGCAGGAACTTTGTCCAACTCCAATAAGCCATTTCAGTATTGCGTTGCGCGCAATGCATTCTGGGGTTTCTGACCCCAAACAGGCAGACGCGAACATACATATAGATAGGGAGGGAAAGCTGCAAAATTGATTATTTTGAACAGTGGAAAGTCGACCAACTTAAAACATATATTTGCCTTTGAACGCTGTGAGTGTCCTTGAAGCATAAAAAAGAACTATGTGCACCAGCGTGTGCAACTACAGTGCAGAAACTCCTGATCGTTTTGACAAAAGAAGAGGAATAGGAGAGGAGTAATCATATTTATGGAATAATAATTATCAGAGGATGCTATCTTGAGTCGTTTGGATTATATTTTTTAAATGATCCAAGAATCAGCACTCAGGACAGTGAATCTGATTGGCTGATGATCTCACTCTGTGGATAAATGCCATTTTGAAATATATAGGCCATTGGGGAAAACACCATTATGAAATAAAAGCTCATTTTGGAATAAAAACGAATGAGAAATCAAATCTATTATTTTTTTTACATTCAAATAATGTTTTATATTAATGTATGCATTTTTAAAGAAAAATGAAACAAATATTTCATAATAATGAGCTTAGACTTTTGTTTGAATTTAGTTTTTTCTAAATTTCCTTCTCACATTTTATCTTTGTCTAATATTTATTCATGTAGACATTTATTTTATTAATTTATTTAATTTCAAACACTTTGGCAGTTCCATACGACCGTATGTAATTGAATAAATTGTCTGGTGAGTATACATTACAAGATAAGAGATTGTTGCGCTTGAGGACATCTCAAGAAAATGCAAACGGAATAAAAATGTCTTTAAATCCATTTAGGTTTTCTAAACAATCACACTTTCTTTTGTTTACAAAAAATGTATTATTTCAAAATAGTCATTCACAGACAAATTCAAATGTAGTAGTCTTAATTATTTAAAAATATACAGGGTGGTATTAATCTTTCACTGGGCTTCTCTGATACAGGGCCAACAATGATTATTATTTTTCCACTGAACGCTGTGAGGCTTTTATTTGTGTAGTTCTCTCACCAGAAGTGTTTCCCTTTTTAGGGACTTGAAAATAAACAAATGGTTTTTTTTAGTATTAGCAAGTAATCTTCAGGGTAATTCTGGGGTAAAATTGAGATGAAGAAATGGGGTTTATTGGAGCTGAGGAACCGACACCCGGGACAGGTTTGATAATAAAAAAAAAGTTTAACTGAAGAAACTTTAACTCGGGGTTTTGGCTGAATTGAAACTTAAGCGAGAGCAGGAGCTTGAATGCCACTTCAGCTTGTTACAGAACACGTTTTCAGGTTAACTGGTTACCAACTCCTGGAAGCATCAGCTGCTGTTAGCTTCCAAATATGCTATTGAGCCGACGAACGACACTTAGCTGAACTCACTGGCGCCATTCCTGTAATGTAGCAATAGAGTATAAGCAGACAGAACATCTGGCTGTAATAGTGTGCTAAAAATGCTTGTTCCAAGAATGAGTCAGTGACGTTTGCATTATTTTGCAGCAGCAGGTGAAAAAGGTATAAAAGGCTGAATAAAACTAAAACACGTAAAACAAAGACAAGGCCGTGGGGACTAGGGGTGTGGATGGAGCTGCAGCACCCCTTTGTGGTTCACAAAAGAAGTACATGTTAGATTTTTGCAAGCAAAAATAAATCAATTAAAATTATTTCCTTTGATTTAAATGTGGATTTGTGTTTAATTCATAATATCATCTTCAGAAGAAGGAAATGTACATTTGTCATATTTCATAATACTTTGATGTCACATACACCTGTCAAACAACGTGTTTTTGTTTTCAGTCATTTCGACCAAAAGGGTCAAAGATTCAGGTCAAAATCTATTTTTATAATTACATTTTTTAAATGACAAGATATTAATTTGGTATTTTTTTAAGTAATGTTTAATCCAAATAAGATTAAAAGCAAACTACAAATAAAAATGAAATTAAATTATTGCACTTATGCTGTTGGCCTGAACGCACGGTCTCACAATTTCCTCCTTCTCCGCATGGAACTGAAATGCGCACCCATTTGTGCATAATATAATAGTCGGATTGATGCAGAGGTTATTGCCATAAATTTCAGGATTTTTGCCCCGGATAGATTACTCCTCATGGGGGGTTTTGATGTTCTGATCACAGCAACTCCTTGGTAAAATATGTTCCGACGGCCTTCAACGTAGAGAATCTCCAGGTCTAGAAACCCTACCTCCTCTGTAAAAAGAAACTCTGCAACGAGGATTGAACCATTAGACTAGCAGTATGCTGTAAGTCCTCCAACATCACCTGTATTACTCATGCAACATGCTGCAGCTGGCTCAGATAATATCTTACCCCTACATTGGTACCAATGTAGACACAAACAGTGGAGCAGTCTGGAATATTCATTTCATTTCCCAGATTGTCTTGATTTATGCAGTAAGCTAAATTACTGATGTTGCAGTTTCCTCAAAAGAAAACATCAAAACATTTGTATGTCCCTGACTGTACCAAAAAGGAAACCAAGGTGCATATTGAACCGGGGTTTTGGGGGTACCGTCACTGTCCTAATCCATTAATTATTACTTCAATAAGAAAATTAATTGTCATAACAATTCTCATAAAAATTATACCAGTTAATTCAGTTCCAGCTAAAGCCAGTTATAAGAGGTGACTCTGAAGGAGCTGCTCTATTCTATTTTGTTACTTTTAATGCTTTAATATAACACGTCCTAGTCAAAGTCCAGTTTGGGAACTAGATAACTGAAATAGCTACTTGGAAAATGGTTGCCAATGGGCAATCGTGTCAGTCTCCATGTGTAAAACTGGTACAGATACAAAGCGTTGAACCACGAAGGGTGATGCACACCACACTTTTCAGATTTTTAAGAAGAAGAAAAAACCGTTGTAATTTCCTGCAACATCACAACTAAGCAGCATTTTAGTGTGATCAGTGATATAAAATCCGATTATAATACACTTATATCCGTGGTTGCAAAGTGACAGGTTAAAGTTCAAGGGGTATGATTACTTTTTAACTGTAAATGAACAGTATTAGCAGCCGCTGGAGGCGCTTTAGGACAATATTTCCTTCATGTTGTTGTTTCCCTCTCTTTATATCTGCGATGCGTTCGTCACCTCTACGAAAACACTGGACGTCTACCATCACGATAGACTCGTAACGTTTTACGTTTCTGAAGAAGTTTAAAATAAGCTTAAACTCATCTGCCCTAAAACGAATGTTGTGACTTTTGTTGAAAATAATAACACTAAGTAGTTTGCAAAATCATTTGAAGTGAGTTACATGCAAGCGATCATTTTTGCAGTTTTACTTTTAAAATTGCCAGATTTCAGTTGGCACTTGAATGCAGCAAACGCCTTGACCCACTTTCGCACACGCCATGTAAAGGTTGTGTTTTTGCATCGTCCTGATAAAAAATAGCGCACTTCCGGAAACAGAGTGGGCTTCTTTCAGAATAAATGTTAGATTAAACATATGCTATTTTAATAAAAACCATGCTTTTACTTTTCAATATATATTAAATAAATAAATGTATAGTTAAATAATGATTAAGAATTTAAAATATGGTAAGGGAATAGTTAGCGCAACTAATGGGCCCCTTTTGACTTTTATTGTTGTAGTCTTCACCGGAAGTCTTACATACTAGCTGTAGCTAACTTCACCGAGTTTCCGCGTGTTGATGCTGAAGAGAGGATCGTGGAGAAACGAGGGTTTTTTTGCATCGCAGAGCCAGAAGAAAAGGAAAATGGACATGAAGAAGAGGGTTTCTTTAGAGTTGAGGCACCGGTCTCCAGCGGAGGTGAGAGTCCCGGGTTTCTGTCCGCTTGACTGCGGCGTAAACTCCACCGGCAGCGGGGGGAGGTGGTGGAGGAGCACATGGCAGCTGGACCTACAGACCGCTAAACTGCAAGCTCGTTTATTTATAACTCGAATTGAAAGTTATTCCCGAATAAAAGTTAAATATGGTATTTTTCGAGCTAATGATGATCTCTGCCGGCCCCTCAGTCGGTCTAATGCGGGTATAAACTTGGTCCAGGCGTAGCTGAAGTTGGCCTTCATATCAGATTATTAGTAAAGGGATCTTGCAATAATTTCTAATACTTTGGACTTTTTTCCCGTTGATCAAATTCTAAACCTAATCTAATAATGAATTTATTCTAAAATATACATATTAAACAATATTAGTTAAAACTCGTGTGATTTAACATCCGCTTTAATGTGAAGCAAAAGTAATACTGAATATTATTTTAGCCTTTGAGGCACATCTTAAATAAAAACCAAATATACAAGTCTGGCCTATATTTAGGTTATTCTGTAAATATTTGGACCCTTTTGCTGCTTTTTGTAAATTACAAATAATATATATCTTGCTGTTGTTATTGGCAGATTTTGAAATGTCACAATTAGCATTAAGAACAGTTAAACATCTTAAATATTCTGTATGAATACATTTTTAGCTTCATAGAAAGTAATTGGGAATAGATCAAAGGTAGCTCCGCATCATAAAATAGTGAACGGGTTTTCCAAATCGAATACCAACTTCAGCCTCATACATCCGCGTTTGTGTCTGGGGGCCGTCTAAAATCTGGAGTTGCATTAGTGCGCAGCTATATTTGACCAACTAATGGATAATCATCAATGGTGTTGGTTACGAATTAAGATATACATTTAATATTTAGATATATTTGAAGCCGGAGGTTTATTTGATTAATTACGTACAAATAACCGCCGTTAACATTTTCCACGATGTTGATTTTTTTTTTTCTTTTTCTTTCGTATAAACTCGACAGGAAATGAGAATTCAGCAGTCAGTTTTTACATTTAAGTCAAGAGGAAACGCACGACACCGAACTTTAATTGCATATATTTTTGAGATCGCCCGCACTGAGCTATTTTGGGTGTGTTTTTAGCGTTTTTCATACGACGGATGTCTTTGCCCGTGGTGTTGCAGGAAGTAGTCGGAGCCCGTGTCTGTAACGTGCTGCTAAGTGCGCGCTAACGTTAGCCTAAAATGCTAAAGTAGCCCGACGGTGATTTGTTTTTTTTTTTCATTTTTTCTCCCCCCCCCCGTGCTCTGCCGGTGGCTTGTTGCTCATACTGAACCGAACTCTCTAGTTTAGCATTGAGGTGTTTTAAAGCGATGACGCTGTTTTAGTCGTTTATGGTGGTTATTAACGGCGGAGTGACGGTTATAACTGATATTGGACCCACGTGACGCTGCTCGTGTGTCAGTAGTTTACAAACAGAGGAAAGGGCTGCGTTCCAACATGAACCGGTCAGGGAGTCGTTCCAATAAGGATTCTACCACGGAGTTTTAGTAACAGAAGAAACATAGTTTAGTGTAGTACATGTCCGATCAAAAACTAAGAAAATCTGAGATTAAAGTAACACTTGTTTTGGGTTATAAAAAAAATCGGAAATTCTCTATCAAAAAGTAGAAAAATTATGGATAAAAACTCAGAATTTCTTAGATGAATTTAAGCTATTTCTCTAGGGGGAAAAAGAGCATAATTCTCTGATGTAGAAAAGTAGAATACTTGCCAGAAATTTCTGATTAAAGGCATACATTTTTATTTTTTACAATTTTCTAAATTTACAATGTAAGAAATATCTTATTGTAGATATCGAAAATGTTTACCTTTAATTATAGGATTTTGTTGTTGTGTTTTTCTTTCAAAATGTTTCGGCTTTTCTACATGAGAGAATTCCTCTTTTTGTCCGAGAAAATATCTGAAATTGATCGCAACATTTCTGTCTTTTAACTTGTATTCTAACAACTTTTGTGACAGAGAATATCCAACTTTTTTTTCTTCTGGAAAACGTGCAACTAATCTAAGAAATTCATAGTTTTTACTCGTAATTTTGCTGCTTTTTGAGATGAAGAGAGTTTCTGAGTTTTATCAGGAAAATATGTGACTTCAATCTCAGAATTTCTTAGTTTCTTTTTGGGCAGAAACTTACTACAGCATGTTTTTCTTTTATTAACAAAGGCCCTAATACTCCGTCCTATGATTCACTTAGGCTGAGCTGGGATCTTTCTTTTTTCCCTACACATTACAGACGATTCATCGTTTGGCAGGTCTTATGAGGTCGGGCTGTAGTTTGATCCACAAGGAAACACACAATGAATGTGCAAAAGTATTTGTTTCCTGTAACTAGGAAGTTGAAGTTACAGAGGAAAATATTGTAGTTTTTGAGTAGGTATTTTTTTCAATCTTTCACAAATATAAAACAGCACTTATACCTTTTCAGTTTCCTAAGTAAAATGCACAAATTGCATTATTTCAGTCACACTTTAAACATATTGTACATTTACAGTTTTGCCCCATTTTTATCCAAAATAAATCATGCAAAACGCACCCAAATACTTGTTAAAAAACAATAACAACCCGTGTGTACTTTTATTGTTTCTCACAGACTCAAATAAGTGAATTCAACTACACAAAACCGCTGATGAGAGCCACAAAAAACGCTTTACAAGCCGTTTTGTGACTTTGTTTTGTGGGTAGTACGTATACCATACAGCAGGGGGGGCTGTTAACAAAATCGGAAATGCCTCATGATTAGCACCATTAGCTCTGATGGTTATATTATGAAGTTGCGGCTCTACGTCGGCTATTCAGAGGAGATTAAATCCCTAAACGTTCCAACTCCTGAAGACACAAAAGATGACGGCGTCTGTGATGAACGCTTCTTTACTTTGTATTAATGGAGCGGCTAGGCCTCTAAGAACCGCATCAATAGGGAATATCAGTAGGGAAAATGATTGCTTGACTGATTCTGCTGTTAATGTAGAAACTTTCAAGTATTTTAGTTTCTAAACTATAGCGGATTAAAGCTGCTCAGTTTAGTGGAAATTAGGCGGAATCACGCTTTAGCCTTTTTCCTGAAATCTGACATCATTGGGGCAAAACTGTAGATGAAAGATATTTTTAAAGTGTGACTCGAATAATGCAGCTTGTGCATTGTACTTAAGAAACTGAAAAGGACTGGAAGAAACCTACAATTACAAAACGATTAAAAATGTTTTCCTCTCTCTGTGACTTTCCTAGTTACAGAAAACTCATGCAGCAAAAATAAGGCAATATTAGTGAGCCTGGAACATGTGGGGAAGGGTTAGTAGTAATCGGGCAGTTACCGAAACCCCCGACAGTGGTCGTTTGAAACAATAGGCGACCTAAGCTGCTGCTGCCTGCTACGTCCTGTTGAGACCTGGAATTAAAATGCGCCCTGGTTGATTGAGATGCAGGCTGCGGTGCTTTTTTAACATCTGAATAAACTATTCGCACCTGGCAGTGAAATCCCCCCTCCCGCCCCCTGAGTGATCAGTTTACGGTTTACATGCAAACGAATCACAGGACTGCTGACGCGTCCGAAGCATCTTAGCTTTTAAGGCGTCAACGGTTTGGATTTACTTAAAAAGCTCTGGTTTCGGCCCATAGACACAAAGGATTTTAAAAGTCACCGGGGTTCCTTCCTGTACAGAGATTTGTGCTTGTTGACACATTCAGCTCTGGAAAAAGGTTTAAGTGGAGAGAAAATAATAATCTCTATCCAGTTTCGAATTTGGCTTTTGTTTGAATACAAAACGAAAGTAAAAATTGTCATTGGTTATTAAATCCTCCTTTAAGTATTGTGGGGATCTTATTGATTACACGGAAGACAAATTATTTTCTCAACCAGTGCAGGATTATTCCAGTTCTGTGCAAATATTTTTCGATGACAAGCCAGGACTGATGAGTAGTAATATATCTATTTATCAAGTTTTTTTTCTATTTATTTTTGAAATATTGAGTAAATGTTCAGCATCTCATTGGTTTCCATAATCCAGTGATGTCGTCCTGCCATTCGGGCTTTCATCTCATTTTCCAGCCTGTTTTTATTTCGACTTCGATTGACAGTAAAGCAAGTTTTAAACAATACTTTCTGTCATTTTTAATTCCTTTTAAGAGTACAAAATGAACAAATAAATGACTTCATATCGAAAATCGAAATTAGGCTTGAAAGAAAAAATTAAATCATTCATTTTAACCCGTTTCACCCTCTCCCATAAACTCCTTTAAATTTTCCAAAAAACATTCGTCTAATCTCAGCCAAAAAGTTAAAACTTTTGAAAATAAATCTTTAAACCATAATAACCTCAGGATATCTTCAGACAGTACCAACTAGGGATGTGTATTGGCAAGAATTTGCCGATACGACATGTATCATGATACAAAATGAATGATATGATATGTTGCGATATATCACAATACGATGAGTAAGGCTGTATGTTTTTATTTTTACGATTGAATTTAACTCGACATTCTTAACACTCCAACTTGTTTTTATTACTAGATCTAGTTGATCCACTGGAACAAAGAAGGTGAATACAGCCACTAATTTTATGACTGTAATGTTTAAATTAAAATTCTTATAAAATAAAAATCATTTCTTTGCTTTTGAATATCGATACAATATCATGACATCAAATATTGCGATATATTGGCATAATCGATATTTTATTACATCCCTAAAACCAACCAGGGAATGATAAATATTGAGAAATGTATATCGATATGTAGCCCCATAACGAGCATAAAATCGCTGATGCTTGAAGTGGTGGCCTCACGTATCGCCTGATGGGCCTCATTTATCTTTAATCGAATTTAAACAACGTGTTTTTGCAGGGATTTCATAGTTTTTGTTCGCCATACTAAAATATTAAAATTGTTTCACACCCCGGCTCTAGTTGGAAGCTCCTGCATCTGTCTGACGATGGAGTACAGTGGCCTGTTGCGCCCTCTGGTGGCAGATCCGAGCATAACCGATGCATTTTTGTTCTGTGGGTTCTCTAGTGACTGGGTTGATGCAAAAAAAGTAACTACTAAAAGGCACAGAAAGTACACAAAGCATGGTTTTATAGAAGAAACACGGAATGATACTGGTAATACTTGTAACATTTGGACATTTAGCTAATAGGTTGCAACATTAATAATAATTTTAATTCTCTAGTGATTATATTATTAATTCTCATGTAGTTGCATTATTTGTGTTTTTCCAACTCTTTGTTGTTTTAAATGCGTTTTCTCTGAACTTTCACACAGAACCGTTAATGTTGCGTCTAAACTAGACGGGTTATAATGCAACAAATGCAACAGTAGGCGGTTTATATCGACCTCCAACTCTGCGGGGAAGTCCTAAAGAGGCCATTAAAATCGTCTCTAAAGTGTAGCGCAAGTCTTAAAACGAGGGCGGTCGTCCCTGCTGGCAGTAACTGCATCCTCCTTTTCCTGCTGATGTGTTCTGCTCAGGTCCAGGAGCTGGTTCTGGACAACTGCCGCTCCAGCGACGGGAAGATCGAAGGAATCACAGAGGAGTTCTCCAACCTGGAGCTGCTCAGCCTCATCAACGTCGGCCTGACCAGCGTAGCGGACATCCCCAAACTGGACAAGCTCAAGAAGGTGGGACAGAACCAGTTATTGTTCCCATTAACCTGAGCCTTTATATCCAGAATTGATATTTTTTTAAAGTTTATTTCACAGTATTTCTGGTCCTGTTCAATGAAATGATCCAATGAGGTATTTTAGAAGGATGATAAACCCTTAACAATGAAGAACATCTGAAGCAATAATCGGATGTTTCAGCTTTAAACGAGTTCTGATGTGGAGAACATTCCCGCTGTAGAGCTGATTCAAAACCATAAATCTGTTCGTTTTCTAACCTCTCTCTCTCTGTCTGCAGTTGGAGCTGAGTGACAACAGGATATCAGGGGGTCTGGAGGTCCTGGCAGAGCGGCTGGTCAATCTAACGCACCTCAACCTGAGCGGCAACAAGTTCAAAGACCTCAGCACGCTGGAGCCGCTGGTAGGTCCAAAGTCGGACGTTAAACCCCCCCTGCAGCTTTTAGATGCATCCCTGCTGATGCGCATTAAAGGAAACGTAACATCGGCCCGATATATCGGTCTATCCCTAGTTTTAAATATAAAATGTTCTTCTGGGGGAGTATTTCCTGGACTTAACTAGAAGGGTTGTATCCTGCCTGTTCTGCCCTGACCCGTTTTTATGTCTGAAAAACCGCCACAACAAGCTACGATTTAGACGCAACCCGATTAATCGACTAATCAGTGAGATAAATGGTGACGCGTTCCGTTTTTTGAGGCGTTTGTTGTTTTGCCGTCCGGATTTGTTAACTCCTCTCTGTGTCGCCGCTCCAGAAAAAGCTGCCCCATCTGAAGAGCCTGGACCTGTTCAACTGCGAGGTGACCAACCTGGGCGACTACAGAGACTCCATCTTCACGCTCCTCCCACAGCTCACCTACCTGGACGGCTACGATGTGGAGGATGTGGAGGCGTCCGACTCGGATGGCGAGGGCGACGGCGTAGACGACGAGGAAGGTTGGTGCGAGACGGGCGTGGAGTTTAGTGTTTAGCAGTAATTAACGCAAAGTTAATCCCCGAATCCTTCTGGGTCGCAGAGGGGGATTCTGATGAGTTTTCGGAAGAGGAAGAGGATGACGAAGAAGACGTAGTGGCTGAGGAAGAAGACGATGATGATAGCGGTGACGATGAGGTTGGTTGAGCTTCATCTTTTACTCCAGCAGCAACGTTTCGGAACGTGACAGTAATGGGCCGCTGTTTCCTGCAGGACGGCGGTGTGAATGGAGAGGTGGACAGCGAGGAAGATGACGAGGATGAGGAAGAGGATGATGAGGATGAGGGTAAGAATTCGTATCCCTTGAACACCTGAATAAACGCGACATAGTTCAACGATATGTCAACAGCAGTTTGAACGGTCTGATTAGTAATCATGTTGTTAATCACGTTAGTAATCGAGTTATTAATCAGATTAGCAATCGTGGTGTTATTCGTCAGTAATCGTGTTATTAATCAGGTTAGTAATGGAGTTATTAATCTGGTTAACAATCGTTTTATTAATCATGTCAGTAATTGCTTTATTAATCATTAGTGATGGTCTTGGTTATCGTGTTATAAATCTGGTTAGTAATAGTTATTAATCTGGTTTGCATTGGTGCTGTTATTCTGGTTATTGTTATTAGTCACGCTAGTATCTGTGTTATTACTCATTAGTAACTGTTGGTTATCTGGTTAATCGTGCTATTAATTTAGTTGGTAATCAGGTTATTAAAAGTTGTATTAATCAGTTTAGTAATTGGGTAATTAATCGTGTTATCATGCTAGTAATTGTGTTGGTGAATGGGTTATTAATCGTGTTATTAATTTGGTTAGTATTCGGGTTATTGTGCAAGTGATCATGCTAGTAATCGTGTTGGTAATCTGGTTATTAATCGTGTTGGTCATCTGGTTTACCCGTTAGCCTCAAATTATCTCACTAAATCTGTTGTCTTCTGCTCAGATGAGGATTCATCTCCGGTAAAAGGTCAGAAGAGGAAGAGGGAGGCGGAAGATGAAGACGATGACGAGGATGAGTGAAACCCTGTAGACCCCCCCGTCTTCCCCTCAATAAACCGACACCAGCTCTGCTTCCACGTCCACTGGGCCTCTCCTCATAACTACTTCTCATCAAGATTTATCTTTTATTTAAGTTTCTGGATTAACTGCACATCCTCTAAACGCCTCCGATTCTTCAAACCTTCCTATATACTCAGGAATAAAACTTCAGATTCAGAAGTTAGAAAAACATTTTTCTTTTCGTGAAGCAAATCCAGGATTTCCCAGAAGACGGGATTCCTTGTTTTGTTTTTTTTGGTCGTATTTATACAAATAATTGTCACTTTTCTGGAGCTCCAGATGTATTTTTTGTGTTTAAAAACAAGAAATTTAACAGATTTCTATATAAAACCCAGAAGTTATATTTTCACAGAACACATGAAACCTTATTTTCCCCTCTTTTTTTGTTTATATACGTCTGCAGTCGTAAAAAGCTGAGTCAGTGAAGCCGTTAAACTCTTCTTTGGTCGTATCCATCAGAAGCTGTTTGTGTGTCGATGTAAAATAGACGAGATGTGAAATGATTGAATTCAGGTCAGTGGGTGCAGATTTTTCTGCTTTGAGGTTTGAATCAAGTCCTTTTTATTCCTTGTTTCTCTAGTTTTTTTGTTCCTGCGTTTACCCCCCCCTTCCCCGTCATGTCGGGCCGGTTCCCCGCAGCCGACCGCGCTCAGGGCAAACTGTTTTTTTTTTGGGTTTTTTTTGCAAGCAGAGCTTTTTAAAAGATCTATTTTTTCAGAGAAAGTTTTGTTTACTTTTGTATGGCTCTCGGGACGCTGTCTCTCTTCCCCTCTTTCTCCGTCTGCCTTGCTGTTTGTTCCAGAGATCCTGCTGTTCTTTCACACTTACAGCGAATCTATGAGGTTGTTTGCTTTCTTTTTTTTTTACTTTCTGTAAGTTAAATGAGAAATCATACTAAAGTACTCTGTAAATAAAATCTTAACATTTTCCTCCTGGTGTGTCTTCCTGATTTTGAGAAAAAGAATTACATTAAGAGGCAGTTTTGTCTTTTATTATATGTTTTTGTCCTATTATTATGGGAAAAACAGGCTGTGCATTCCAAAACTTTAGTTAAAAATACCAGTCAGTTCAAATATATATATTTTTTAATTTCCTCTTTTTACAACAATTGGATGTTTTAGTTACAGTATAGAAAGGCTGAACACAGCTGAGGCCGTCAGTTTAGCAGTTTGTCCACAAGGAGGCAGCAAGTCAATGTTTAGAGAAGGAAATTTATTGTAGTTTAATTTGATTACAAGGACTTTTCAGTGACTGATGGTTTTCTCTCTTCAGATTAATTATTACACAACATTATGAGATCACAATATTTCACTTTTAGTACAGAAGTGTTCTCCACATTTATTTCACATTCAAAATCAATTTAATTTACAATTATATTTTTAAATGCCTTTTTTTTTGTACTGCTAATGTTTTTCAGTTTCATTCCAAGCCGATATCGTGATCTCATACAACATGTAGTCAGTTCATTATAGCAGCAGTTTCTAATTCCGTCCAGCTAATTGCGAATCCCTTGGGACAATTATCAATAATCTGCTACTTTATCACATCTTTGCTTATGTCCGTCTAAATGAACGACACATATAAATGCTGAATAGTCTTTCCTTTTAAAACTAATTGTGGTCATTTTACTGTTTAACTCCTTTCAAGCAAAAATGCTGACGTAATTCTGAAAAATGATGGAGCTATTTGTAAAGTTTTAAAATCAATAATTTGGGCTATTTAGTCGTAAGATTTTAATAAATGGGAGTTAATTATTCAGTTATATTTGCGGCAATTAATTTATAAATCTGTTTGATACTAAATATTTAGTTGGAAAGCTAAACTGCCTAGCTAATTACACAGCTAAGTAAAAATTTAGCTAACAATTGCCAAGTGGAAGTTAATCATCAAAATAAAAGCTGGGTCTTGTGAAAATCTATGTATGTAAAGTGCATCTGGAAAGTGTTCACAGCGCTTCACTTTATCCACATTTTTTAATGTTACAGCCTTATGTCAAAATTGATTAAATTCATTTTTTTTCTTTAAAATTCAACACCCAATAATGACAATGTAAAAATAAATGTTTAGATTGTTGCCAATTTATTTAAAAAAAAACCCGAGAAATTACATGTACATAAGTATTCACAGCCTTTGCTTAGTACTTTGTTGATGCACCTTTGGCGGAAATTACAGCCTCAAGTCGTTTTGAATATGATGCCACAAGCTTGGCACACCTATCTTTAAGTAGTTTTGCCCGTTCGTCTTTGCAGTACCTCTGGAGCTCCTCCAGGTTGGATGGAAAGCGTCGGTGCACAGACGTTTTCAGATCTCTCCAGAGATGTTCAATTGGGTTTAGGTCTGGGCTCTGGCTGCTTCATTCAAGGACATTCACATTCAGTAGCCAGTCCTTCGGTATTTCGGCTGTGTGCTTATAGGGTCATTGTCCTGCTGACAGGTGAACTGTCGCCCCAGTCTGAGGTCAAGAGCGCTTTGGAGCAGGTTTTTCATCCAGGATGTCTCTGTACATTGCTGCATTCATCTTTCCCTCTATCCTGACTAGTCGTCCAGTTACTGCCGTTGAAAAACATCCCCGCAGCATGCTGCTGCCACCACCATGCCTCACTGTAGGGATGGTATTGGCCTGGTGATGAGCGGTGCCTGATTTTCTCCAAACGTAACGCCTGGCATTCACTCGAAAGAGTTAAATTTTTGTCTCATCAGACCAGATGATTTTGTTTCTCATTGTCTGAGAGTCCCTAAGGTGCCTTTTAGCAAACTCCAGACGGGCTGCCATGTGCCTTTTACTAAGGAGTGGCTTCCGCCTGGCCACTCTACCATACAGGCCTGATTGGTGGATTGCTGCAGAGATGGTTGTCCTTCTGGAAGGTTCTCCTCTCTCCACACAGGAATGATGGAGCTCTGACAAAGTGACCATCGGGTTATTGGTCACCTCCCTGACCAAGGCCCTTCTCCCCTGTTCATTCAGCTTATAAGGCCGGCCAGCTCTAGGAAGAGTCTTGGTGGTTCCAAACTTCTTCCACTTACGGATGATGGAGTCAACTGTGCTCATTGCAACCTTCAAAGCAGCAGAAATGTTTCTGGAACCTTCCCCAGCCTTGTGCCTCAAGATAACCCTGTCTCGGAGGTCTACACGATTCCTTTGTCTTTGTGCTTGGTTTGTGCTTTGACATACACTGTCAACCCAAGGGCCTTATATAGACAGGTGTGTGCCTTTCCAAATTATGTCCAATCAGCTTAATTTACCACAGGTGGACTCCAATTAATCTGCTGAAACACCTCAAGGATGATCAGTGGAAACGGAACGCACCTCAGCTCAATACTGAGCTTCACGTCAAAGGCTGTGAATACTTATGTACATCTGATTTCTCATGTTTTTTATTTTATTATAAATTTGCAATTTACCAAGTCCAGTTGCGTTTGATTGAAATTTCCTTGAGATAACCATGACCTGGATGAATGAGAATATTCACAGGCTTATAAATTTGCAACAATTTCCAAGACCCTTTTTTCACATAATTATGGGGTGTTGTGTTAAGCATTTTATGGGAAAAATGAATTTAATCCATTTTGGAATGAGGCTGTAACATTTAAAAAAAGTGGAAAAAGTGAAGCGCTGTGGATACTTTCCGGATGCACTGTGTGTTCCTGTGAATTCATGGCGGAATGTCTATTGCTGGTAAAATGGCTCGCCCTACTTTTCAAAACTGAAATGTTGGTGATGTTGGGTGAAAAAAAAAAAAGATTAAATCCAGTCTCCCAAGCTTTTATTTTGGAAGTCTTTTTCCCCTTATTGGCACGTACATTTGCAATGGCTTTAGCTTCGTGCTAAACATTTAGCTAGCCAATTTAGCTCGCTAGCCTAACATTTAACTTAAAAATAAATATTTAGTTTAACTCACACCTCTAAACAAATAACATGGATGCAAATGACAGACTAAATGTTTTGATTTTTGTTCATTTTTTACTGTTTACAAATGACATGGTTTTATTTTTTTATTCTTTCCTGAAAATGAAGACTTTTTCTCAGATTAACCTCAGCTACCGATGGTAGTTGTAGCATCATCTTCTCTGTCTGGTTCTCACCAACTACCTGTAGATATCAAGTGGCTGAGCTAATGGTGTCTAACCCTGTCTTGAACACCAACAAGATCGGACTTTTCTGCATTGGAAAAAACCTTAAAGGGTCATAATGAAAACTTGACGATCTTGTTCATAAACATGGCGTCTCTAGTTTTCAGTCTGATTATTTTCACTGACAAATACTGAGGAATGAACTCTCCATTTTGTACTAGTGACACGTTTTTGCAGGTTATCCAGCAGGTTTTATTGTCTGACCTAATAGTTTTGAGAAACGATCGGGTCTACCTGTACTCTAGATGTTAACAGAGATGTGAGGAAAGCAGCAAAGCAAATGATAAAAACTGGAAAGTTAACTCTAATGTCAGCTGCTTTTATGAAACAAACTGGGTCTGCAGACGCTGCACATAGACATTGAAACAGGCAGACAGACGATGAAGCGAGGGGACGATGAGGCATATCTTTTACTATTTTTACATTAAACACAGGTGAAGAGGTTATATAAAAACATAATTCAGTGTTGGTTTCATAATTTAGGGAAATTAAACATTATTTAATTTCATGTGTGTCCCAGCATCACCATGGACCAATTCTTCTTTCAGCTGAGAACATCTGAGACAGATTTTTTTCACTCTTCATTCCATCATATTTACACTTTAGTTTTCTACCCATAAAACAGACTTGTGTTTCCAAACCAAACACTAATTTTGCATTCTTGTTAAAATGTGAGTGGATCAGAACGTCGCTCTCAGGTTGCTCCTGTTCTTTATCTCCAGCTCCAGCTTAGCAATCCTCACCTACAGAATGGGAAACAAATCAACCAGAATCATTTACATACAGAGTGTTAAAGAAATGGGTTAGTTTGTTTAGACCACTGCTTTCTAAAGTTAACACCTGAACCTGCACCATCAGACCCTTCTAAAAACCCTGGATTGCTAAAGACGAATTAAAATGTTCAGTTTCTCCCCAAAAACGAACAAAATTGAGACTATATAAAAATCTGCTGACTTTATTAACCTGCCAAACAAAATGCAGCCGTTCTGGCAGATTTTAGTGATTAGTCAGCTTCCATCCATTCTTAAATATATTTCTGTTTTTCTACTGACATCTTTCTGATGCAGCTCATCCCTCAGCCCTCTGATCTCGTCTTGTTGTTTGTAAAACTCCTGCAGGAGCTGAAACAGAGAAGCTTTCCATTAGGTAATTTAATTTAATTTTTTTCAAAAAGTTGAAACGCTTTCTCGTGAATTCTCGACCGTTGGTTCCAGCGGACCTCGCTGTCGGTCGTTGGTGGCGGTTTCTCGGCTGGTTCGCAGCAGTGTGGGGTGCAGCAGTACAGCCACAGAGGACTCTCCGTCTCATCCGGCTGCCAGCCCGACAGATCACTCAGATCTCTGGCATATTTGGCATCCTGATAGGCCAGCTGCTCTTCCAGGAAGGCCTAGAAACGATAAGATGAGGCTTAGTGGAAAAGTTAACGCCACTCGTCTGAAAAACTGTCTCCTCAGTGATGTTTGCGATTCATTTTCAGTGAAAACAAAACGGCACAGTCAGAGATTGCATTTCCAATTCGCTGGATTCATTTTTGTTTATGTAGGGATAATTTTAAAAAAATGGTTTCCAAATTTAACACTTTGTTTCAGTCTATTACAGCTAATGATGTATTACTGGAAGGTCTAGAGAGCTGGGTTGGACTCTCTGGTACAGTACTCGACTGGTTCAAATCTTACCTCAAAAACAGGAACTTCTTTGTGTCAATTAGCCAGTTCTCGTCACAAAACACAGAAATCACATGCGGGGTCCCCCAGGGCTCCATCCTAGGGCCCCTCTTATTTAACATCTACATGCTCCCACTAAACCAGATTATAACCACTAACAATGTTAACTACCACAACTATGCTGATGACACTCAGCTTTATATCTCAATGTCACCAGCTGATGTTGAACCCATCTAAACCCTTAATAAATGCATCGAGCAAATTAACAGCTGGATGTCCCATAATTTACTCCAACTGAACAAAAACAAAACAAAAGTACTTATCTTTGGAAAAAAAAAAGATTGACTAAATATCAGTAATCATCTTGAACAGACCCAACTAGAAACTGCCAACCAGGCCAGAAATCTAGGTGTAATAAGGGACTCAGACCTGAACCTCCAGGGTCACATAAAGGCAGTAACAAGGTCATATCTCTATCACCTGAGGAAAATTTCTAGGATTAAAGGAATGATGACACAAGGAGACCTAGAAAAAAACTCATCCATGCATTTATCTCTAGCTGCCTTGATTACTGTAACAGTATCTTCACAGGTCTACCTAAAAAAATAAATCAGACAGCTGCAGCTGATCCAGAACGGTGCTGCTCGTGTTCTCACTAGAACCAGGAAAGTAGAACACATCATCCCAGTTCTAAAGTTGCTAGACTGGCTCCCTGTAGCTCAGAGAATAGACTTTAAAGTGCTTTTATTAGTCTATAAATCACTGAATGGGTTAGCACCAGAGTACATTAGAGATCCGCTATCATTGTACAAACCATCCAGATCACTCAGGTCCTCCAGCTCTAATCTACTGATCGTCCCTAGAACCAGAACCAAACATGGAGAAGCAGCTTTCTATGCTCCTCACATCTGCAACAAACTACCGGACGAATGCAAAACAGCTGATCTGATACAAAAACCTGTCAAATTAATCATACCAATCAAACTTTTTAATATTTTGTCCCAGCACCTCCACTAGGAACGACTGTCATATTAATACAAAGTAGTGCATAATAATGAAGTGAAGGAAAAAGATCTTTGAAGAAACCCCATTTAAGTTCAAAAGGATATTGTTAAACTCAGGTGTGTGACTTTTAGTTGGAAAATGTACATTAAAGGTGCATATTTAAGATGTCTACTCTCATTTTGTTTGATCAGCTCAGGCTTCTACGGAAAGCCTGAAAGGAAAAGGGGATTTTAAATTTATCTTATTTTTTTCGAAGACTCTGTTTCCAAAGCTTGGTTTATGCTTGCTGCGTCCGCGAGGTCCGCACGGCTCCACGCGGCCAAATTACGTCATTTCAGCAACCACGCCTCTCCGCGCGGCCTCCTCCCGCCTCAAAATTTCCGCACCGTGCACCTAGGAAAATTTGTAACTAGGCGGACGGTCCCGCGCGGAAAAACATGGCGGACTGGCAAGAGCTCATATTGCCGGAGGTTCGTAAAAAGACATCTTTATGATTCGGCCGATAGAGATCACTTTGATCAACTGTGTTTTAATGGACGAGAGGACAGTCTCCTTTTTCGTCTTTTTTCCTAAGTAAACAGCATAAAAGTTCTGCTTTGTTTAGGCTCACGGGTATCACCATCTTGTAAACAACTACGATTACTACTTCTACTATGGTGTAGTGTTGTATGCATGCTGTAGAGCCCTACGCCGCCCCCTACAGTCGTCAAGAATATTGGCTCTCAGCAGGGACAAGCCGCAAAAAGTATAAACGCTGTTCGAAGGCGTCTCGGCCGGTTCCGCACGTCTCGTTTCCGCGCGGAATGTTCATGCGGCAAGCATAAACCAAGCTTAAGTCAGACCAATTGTTCTTTTTCTCTTGATTTCTAAAGTCATGTGTAAGTAAAAAACAAAATTATATGTCAGAATATTGAAATATTTCTCTCCAGTTACCTTTTCCATAAAGTCCAGATTTATGTTCGTCACAGCAACATCAGCTGGGCCCATCTGGAACCTGAGGGAGTTCAGCTGCCTTAGCTGGCTTTTGTCCGCAGGAATTTCAGCGTACGGGTTTTCTACATGATGTTCGGGCCTCAAGGACATCATCAAAGGGCCTAATGAACAGATGAGAGTCCCGCTGCTAGTAGCTAAAACCTCAGAAATGCAAGAACCAGCTGAGTATCTGTAACCAGAGTGAAGTTTTTGATGTGACGTACCCCTGTTGATCCCTAGCAGCCACTCCTGAGCCGTTAACGCTGCCTGGTTTCCGGCTGTCATCGGGTACAAATCCTCCTGGAAAACACCCGACTGGAATAGGGCGACAAAATACCCAACCTCATCATCTTAGCACTTGTACCACCAGCAGCAATGAGATGACGGGGTTCATCAGTACCTGTTTCCGTGGTATGATCATCGAAAGAGGTTGCACCAGGTCTTTGATGGCAATCAGACGATAAAACCGGAAAATCTCACACACAGTCACATCCAGGCCGCGTTTTGGCATCACCCCTGAAGTTATGAAAGAAATCTGAAATCAGATTATTTTTCCCTGCAAATTCATTTTTAATACCCTTAGCAAAAGTAATTTACTAATTTGATCAACTATACTTCTTTCAACTAAATTGGAACATTTTTTAAGTTTACTGAAGTGTACTTTAGGAATACTTTTAGTATATTTCAATGAAATAAAATGTAAACTACAAGTACATTTTAAGTATTATACTGCTAGTGTACAATGCATGTACTACTTCATTTTAGTTTATTGAAGTATTCTTAAAATATCCCTAAAGTACACTTTAATACATTTTAAAACGTTCAAATGTAGTCCTAAGAAGTATACTTGATAAAATGAACTTCCAGTATACTAGTTTTTGCTAAGGGTATTTTCTTTTGCTCATTAATATTATCTCTCTGAAAATATTGTTGGCCATGTGCAAGTTACTCTGTTTAAAATCTTTTTAATTTGTCTTTCACCTTCTTCTCTAGCAAAAAGATTTAAAATAGCATTAGCCCAGCTGTGTAACAATGTTAACTTAATAAAAAACACAACTATTGGTAAATGCTTTACTTTTTTAAAGTGATAACTTTAGTGTTAAGTAGAAGTTTTTTTGCTTGTTTTTGATCGCTTTCATTTATTTATTTATACTTCATTTGAAAAGGCTCATTTAGGATAATCAAGCTGGTTTAATACTGTTGCACGTGAGCTAGCTAATGCTAATATATTCTTTTTTTTCTGTCTGCCATGCCACACACTTTTCCAAATCTAAAATGCATTAGTCTAGGTCAAATATTGATTCAATAGCAACAAAAGTAAAGTTGTTACCTTGTTTTTAACAAGGGCCAATGCTAACTAGTTAGCGAAGGTTATTTAGCAGTAGCGCTCGCAGAGATAGATTACAGTGCAGCTAATATTACTCATTGTTGGTGTCTGAATACCTTAAATGTAAAAAAACCCAAAAAACATTACGCATTACGGTATTTTGTTATTGGTTTGTTTTGCCAAAAGTATTTAGCTTGGTTACTTTTAGGAGACCCCACCGATATCAGAATTTGAAACCAGGAACATCCCAGATTTAATTTACAATGTAAGTCATATGGAAAGCCCACGTACCACAAACTCAAAATCTGATTCAATATATTTAATTCAACTGTTATATACCTCTCCTTCTGGGTTTGGTCAAATAAAACCTGTTTTTTCCACCTATTTTAAGTATGATATAAACAGAAAAAGAGTATTGTGTGGTTTTGAGTGTGATAATCTGACCCAGTCCTTTCTGTGGCAGCAACGATCTGTACTCCATCAGAAAGCTGATGTAGGGTTTCTCCGAGCTCATCTCGTAGTATCTGATGTTCCCGTCCCCCTATACAGCAACAGAAACATTTATCTAGAACCTTATTTCGGTTGTGTTAAATTATAAGGTATTTATAGGAGAATACAACCATCTGAAGCCAATCCCGAGTACTTCCAGTCTTACAAAAGAAGAAAACATGCAAAAGTACTGCAAACATCATAGAAATAACATTGAACTGAGGCTTCTTGGAAAACATATTCCCCCACTTTAAAGTCCACATTTGTGTTCAGACCTAACCAGCTGCAGTTATATTTAACAGTTTTAATAACCTTTCCTGCCAAGTAGAGCAGCTGTGTGTCAGGGTCATGGAACGGGAAGAGAACCCCAGCAGATCCATCCAAATCTTCTTCATACAAAGGCTCTGATAAGTCATCCTGCACGAAAGAAAAGGTCAAATAGCCGTTTGACTTTAAATGATTGGAAGCAGAAGTGAGTAATTTTAATACTCAAGTTTTAAAAGGACCTAAGTATCATATTTGATTTGGACGTTTTGGACTGCATCTCGCATGGTATTATGCTGCGTTCACACCGCCCCAAACGCTAGCGTCAGTTACGGATTACATGTAAAGATTACATGTAAAGTCTATGGTCGAATATGTCTGAGATACAAATGGTTAAACTCCTCAAACTCAGAACGCATCTGAAGAATGGGCGCTGATGCACCCGATGTCAACGTCTTCTAGCTTTACCTAGCAAATAAAGCCAAGCCACTCTCTCGATACGATCCGGAATAGTTCATAACATCCGGCAACAGAGGAAGCCCAGCCCACGCGCTCTTTTTTTCCTCAGATGCAAATGTTGGAAGCCAAAAGTACATGCGTCAAAGTACATGCGTTGGATGCGTTGCTTGATGCACACAAACTGTGTGGTGTGAACGCTTGCTTCTTGGCAAAAAAGAGTGCGTGGGCGGGACTTCTGAACTATGGCGGATCGTATCAAGAGAGTGGCTTGGTTCCTGGGCCGCATCGGAGCTCAAATCTCCTACCAGAATACCTACTACAGGTGTTCTTTTCCTCCTTAGGAGCGCCTGTCCATCTGTCTTCGGTAAGTGTTATTTATGAATTTCTAAATCTCCGTTTGTTGAAAATGTTTTCACTCGTCCCGCGATTCATTCAAGATGCTTGTAGTGACATCACTACGGAGATGCTCTGATTGGTTGACGCACTGCGTCAAGCCCGTCAAAAGTTCAGCTAGCTGAACTTCTGTGTTGCTTGTGTTTGCTACATTGCCGCTTGCAACGCAAGTAACGCTTGAAAAGTTTACGGCGCCAACGCACACAACGCACGGCAGAGACTCTGACGGACCTCTGATGTACTCCACCATAAACTTTACATGTAATCTTGCCGCCACGGACGCTGGCGTTTTGGGGTGTGTGAACGCACCATTAGACTTCCAATATGTCCACTTTATGACTTAAGTAATGATGGGAACTTACTGGATCCCAGAGGACGATCTGTCTGTGGTTCCAGGGCGAGCTGCCAGTGGACAGAAGCATCTTCAACCCTCTGATGTATAAAACCTTGTTAGCCCTGTGTTCCTTGTTGCTGGAAACCTATAAAACCAAATAAGTAAAAGGACTACAAGTTCCACTGGTTGACACAACATACAGCTTTAATCAATACCTGTAGAATCTTTCCGGTCCGCGGGTCCAGAACGCGAATCCGTCTGTCTTTGGATGTGACCGCCAGCCTGCTGCCGTCGTCGTTGAAGCTGACAGACAGCAGCAGCGCCTCAGAGGGGTAGCAATGGTGGATGGGCATCAGGACCACTCGGACCGGATGTCTGATAACTGTCCCAGAATGTGACACATCCCATAGTAGAACCTGGAGACAGAATCAAGAAAATGTTACGTCTTCTGCCTCATAGAGTCCCTTAAAATCCTGAATTGAGTTGATTGGATTAGTGTAATCCACTGATGTCAAACTCGTTTCCGTTTTGGGCCACATGAAAATAATGATTGTCCTTAAAGGACCGGTTGTAGCAGAAAGTATAAAACTATCTTTAAAACTATAAAACTATATTTAACAAACCACATGAATAAAAATCTGTCTCAACAAGTACTTCTTAAAATTAAATGATACAGAACATCTTTTCATAATAATTTCGGACTATTCAAATAAGCACTGATTTGAGTGATAAAATGGTATTTAGGTGGATATAAATAGAAATTTAAAGTTCTATGTATACGGGCCTCTATAGTTTAGCGGGCCACATCAATGGCCATGGGGGGCTGATTTCAGTCCTCGGGCCTTGACCTTGGCTCTAATGTTTTTTTCTGTATCCCAAAAGTTTTAGTTTGGATAATTTTGTGGCTATTATTTGTTTAATCAAAAGTACATGATTCGAGACTGAACTGGTCAAAACAGCTGGGATACATTTATTAAGCTATAAAGTGTCAATGCTGATTTACTTTCTTTTTAATAAAGTCTTAATGTTTATTTATATATACAGTACAGACCAAAAGTTTGGACACAACTCATTGTGAGTTGTGCATTTTCTTTATTTTAATGACTATTTACATTGTAGATTCTTACTGAAGGCATCAAAACTATGAATGAACACATACGGAATCATGTGGTACTTTTAAAGAAAAATTGTGACATAACCTGGCTTCCAAAGTCACCGGACCTGAACCTAATCGAGATGATTTAGGGTGAGCTGAACCCCAGAGTGAAGGATAAAGGGCCAACAAGTACTAAGCATCCCTGGGAACTCCTCCAACACTGTTGGAAAGCCATTTCGGGTGACTACCTCTTGCTCAAGTGAATGCAAAGCAGTAATCAGAGCAAAGGGTGGCTACTTAGGCTACGTCCACACTAAGCCGATAAGGTTATACGGGGAGTTAGAAGCCTAATGTTATCCACCCAACACGAGCATTTAGGTCCGTTTAAGGTCCCATGATTGTGCAATCCCATACCGACCTGTGCAAATACTGGGCATGCGTGAAAAGACTCACAAAAAACGCGTATAATCTACGTGACGCAAGCACCTACATAATATATACAAGAAGCTCTACAGCACAGTACATATCTGCTTGTCCCGTTAACCGAGGAGAACAATAGCTGCTCAGAAGAAGAGAGAGTTTTTGGTGTGGACAGACGACGAGATCGATTTATTACTCTTCGCTGTTGTCTTTGTCTGTAGTGTCGTATTGTTATTGATGCAGCATTCATTGACGCCACTTCCTTTCATTATCCGGGGAAGCTGTCCACACTGGTTCGTTTAGCCGTTGAAATAAGATTTACACGGCTCTCTTACTATTAGTTAATAGTTATCTAATAGTTATCCGGCCACTGACCTTAAACGACGCCGGGTTAGTGTGGACGATAGGGGGGTGTAGACTAAATAAATATACGTTTAAGGCATTACCCGGCTTAGTGTGGACGTGGCTACTTAGAGGAATCTAAAATATAACACGTGTATTCAGTTATTTCCCCCTTTTTGTTTAAGTACATGCAGTAATTCCATACGTTATGTGTTCATTCATAGTTTTGATGCCCTTAATTGAGAATCTACAATGTACTGTAGTCATGAAAATAAAGAAAACCCATTGAGTTGTGTCCAAACTTTTGGTCTGTACTATACATATACAACGGCTAACTGAAGATGGGCACAATATCTAGACAATTAGCATAGTTTGTTAAACCAAGCTCTTGTTCTAAAGTCAGCAATGATGCTAACTGATAATGTAATTAGTTAGTATGCTAGCACCAGTCAGCTTTAGCTGATAATAGAAAGCTGAACCTTAAAAGTGACTGCAACTAGTATCAACCACTAATTACAGACAATTTCATTAGACATTACGATATCTAAGGATGATCTTGAATCTAACACCTAATAGTAGCATACTACTATTAGCAGCCTAGATGGTATTACTTGCTAGTCAAAGCTAATCTTTGTTAGTCAACTAAATCCAGATTTGCTGTGCTGCGGAACAAGAATAAAAACAATCCTTCCAATACAATAGCAATATTTTTAGTTTATGTCCTAAGAACAGAGGTTGGTAGTAACTAGTAAATAATTACAACTACTCAGTTACATTTATGTGAATAACTTTAGAAAAACTACTTTCAAGTGTAGATTTACTAGACTCTTGTTTTTACTCTTGATTGATTAATATAGCTGGCTAGACTATCCACTGTGAGTAACTTTACTGAATGAAACTGAATGCTTGTTTTAACAAGAAACAGGATATTCACCTACAGTTTATTCAATTCAAGTAAAAAATAAGTTACTGATCCCAGAGGGAAAATAAGTGTTATTGTAGCTCATAACTAGTTCATTTTTCAAGGAGTTGTTGTAGACCATGATGGCTGTGGGGAGAAAGGATTTAATGTAGTGGACTGTGTTGCAACGAAACTGAAGAAGACTCCGACTGAAGATTCTCTGTTGCTGTAGGAATAGTCTCATGAAGATGATGCTCAGGGTTGTCCATAATCTTTTTATTTTTAAGAAGAATCCTTTCTTTGCATCATTATCTCCAGTTGTTCCACAGTTGTCCCCAGAATAGAACCAGCCTTCTTTATCAGGTTATTGAGGCGTTTTAAGTCCCTGGCTCTGATGCTGCTACCCCAACAGATGATGGACGAAGAGATGATAGTCTCCACCAAAGAGTTGTAGAAGATTTGCAGCATCTTGCTGCAAACCTTGAAGGACCTTAGCTTCCTCAGAAAGTACAGTCTGCTCTGTCCCTTTTTGTAGACTGCTTAACTGTTGATTCTCCAGTCCAGTCTGTTGACCAGGTGAACGCCGAGGTATCTGTACTCCTCAACCACTTCCACTTCTTCTCCCATGATATATTGAGGTGATTCCTCTTGCTTGTACACAGATTTAATCATCTTAATGTTATTTTCTGACTGCTGGGCCTGTTCAGCCATTTGGAGGTTGAGTGGTGGTACCTTGTCCTCATCCAACATGCATGTATTATTAGAAAAATTGATTCGCCTATTCATAACTTTGTTTTGTGAATACATT
The DNA here is from genome assembly GCA_028564705.1 of Apricaphanius iberus. Lineage (NCBI taxonomy): Eukaryota > Metazoa > Chordata > Actinopteri > Cyprinodontiformes > Aphaniidae > Apricaphanius > Apricaphanius iberus. Next base: position 864,640 of record JAPXFQ010001340.1, read on the forward strand.
TTGTTGAATCTGATCAAGGTAGTGATTTGAAACTTTATAAAGAAAGAAGTATAAATTGCTGTATTTTGACAAACACTGATTAAAGGCGCCTGACCTTGTAGTCGTAGCCCGAGCTAAGCAGCAGGTTCTCAGCAGTTGGATGCCATTCAATGATAGCCACCCTCCTGGAGTGACCCATCAGGGTCTTTCTGGCCTTGGTCATGTTCTGTTGGACCCCGCCAACTGGAATATCCCAAATCTTCACCTGTGTACACATAAGCTTGGTTTATGCTCTGCATTGTCATTTCGGCTATCACTGACCGGGCACCGATTTTAGGTTTAACCATAAAATAAAGCCTGAACCATATACAACCTTCAGATGAAGATGTCATTAGTGTAAATACAAATAAAGTAAAACATTTCGGGCTTACAGTGCAGTCTTCAGAGCATGAAGCAATGCAGTAATCATTAAACGGGTTCCACTTGACGTCAAGGACTCTGCCGCCGTGGCCACAAACCCTCGGATAATGAGGGTCCACTCTGCCCACCTGCAAAGATAACATTTTATACAGAAATAAACAGCAAAATTATGCCGAATTACATTTGATCAAATTAATCGCGTTGCACTGAGCCGTAGTTTGGGCTTTTCGAAGCTGCTTTAAAGTTTATTTTGGACTGGACTCAAGGACTATCCACGTGTAGCTTGATGAGTACCAATAAGTTAACTGATGTGTTTTGTCAGAAATGACCAATTTGACCTACATACAGAAAGAATGGGCAGGACTAAAAACGCCCCGCCCCCAGCGCACTCCGTCACCACGGCGATGAAGCAGGGATTGGCCGAGCAGTAGTGGTTGTCATGGACACTTCTCGTGATTGGCACTCCATCATAGCCGTGTTCCCTGGTCGCCGGCTTCCCGAAGACGTGGCGAAACTTTGAGCATCTGAAAGATGAACGCCACGACATCTGGAGGATTGGAAATGACAGGGGGGGAAGTTTAGCGATAAAGTGTGTCTGCGGAGATTCACATCAACCAAAGAACAGAAACTGAACTTACGCCAGAGCAATTTATTAGAGTTAATGGCGTACAATGAAACAACACAGCTTTTCTGACTAATAAAAGCAGTATTAAAAGGTGCATAATACTGACAGTTGTTCAGTATTTTAACAGGGGGAAGTATAAAAGCTGTTAAACAGTCTGGTTACTATACTTTCAACGCGTTTGGTACCATTTATTACCGGTATTATTAATATCAGAAAGAGCAGCCCTTTTTTTGAATTTTTTAGCAACTTCGTTAAATTAAGTAATAGTTGCTCAATGTGTGAAAATTTGTTTAAAAGAAACAGTGTCATATATTTGATAATAAAATGTTTAATGTTGTGACTATTGCTGATGTTTTTTATGTAAAGCAGCCATATTGGAATTCGAGGTCAGGTTTCAGGGAGCTAATATCAAAACTTTAAATTCTGACTAGGATACATTTTTTAATTTTTTGATTAAATATTTAATGTGTAAATAAGTAACATTGTTCAATCAATCATGAAGTGTTTATGGGTTTTTATGGCAATACAACTAATTTGCAAAATTCAAGTCCTGTTGCACTACTTTTTATGATGACGTACCATACGGTGCTACCTGGTATGTTTTGTGGTACTTGTTGTAAAAACGTCAAGAATTTTTAAGTTCAGAGTAAATATCCAGAAAATTCAGAGTGGGTTTGTGGGGTTTTTTTATGTCATAGTGCTTGGTTGTGGTCTTATTTTGGATTTTGTTTTGATTTATTTGAATTAATCCCATCCTGTGTTAATAATTTAGTCATTAGCTTTGAATTGTTTGTTGTTAAATTTTGTTATTATCTAAATATCCAATGGTGTATCCTTAGTTTGATTACCTTTAGAGATATAAGAAGATATTACTATGCTGATATATCGCAATATTTTATGTCCCGATGTTCAAAGGCAATGTATACATTTTTATTTGTTTTTTATAATCTGAATGGAACCATCAATGATGAGAATAATTTCTGTAGCAAAATTAAAAGTATGGCTGGTAGTTGTTTTAATCTTATTTGTTCCAGTGGATTAAACAGATCTAGTAATAAAACTGGATGTGTTATTGATGAAACAGGTTGGAGTGCTAAAAATCACACTGTACAGTTTTACTCAGAGTATTGAAATATATTAAAATGTATCATATTTTCCCCTCTGGATTATATTAAAATAAAATGTCATTCTTTTAATTTTTGTTCTCCCATTGTTCCCATTTACCATATTTCCACTGTGCCAATTTCAGCAGCTTGATTATCTGACCTGATGAATAATGCAGCCAGCCACAGTTATTGGCTTTCATAATTATATACATAATAAATGACTTTCTTTCATTCTTTAGCTTTTTAATTGTACCGCCAGACTGCACTCGTGAATTGAAAACCCGCCGTACAAAACGCCTTCTGTGTACATTTTAAATATTGATGCTACATCCTGTCTTCTTGCTGTGGCAACTGCCTCCTGACCTTTGACCTTGACAGCTGCTGCTACAGATCACCTCAGTGAACAGGAGCAGGCGTTCAAATTTGCAGGGAAAAGAACAAAATAACAACACTGATGTGCAGAACTCTGAAATGGTTGGTATAAACCTTTGAAGGCAACTTGGAAACTCTAAAACATGTTAATCAGAAAAAAAACAATACAATAGTATGTTGTTCGGCCTCTTCTGCTGTTATAATGGTAAAATAAAGACCGATACATCCTGACACAAACTTATTAAAAGTGTCACCACAGATTATCACCCTCTTCTTTGTGGAGATTTCCAAGATACAAATGTCTCCTGGAAGTTTTTCTTGAATGCAAGAGGAGGATACAGACTTACTTTAAGTTGGTTGATGGTTCCTGCTGCTGTGCTTCTTCGTCCAGCCAAACCACAGTCTATGTTGGTGAAACACCTTTTCCTCCTGGAGCTATATATAAACCAACCTGACCTTTCACTGGCCACCTGAAGGCTCCTCTATTTTTCTTCTGATCCATGACGTCTGCCCTCACTAGCCGAGACGTTTATGCACGGCTGCTCAGCGACAAATACCCCGCTACTATCTGATACTACTATACACACACACACACATTAAACACAAAGACAGGTCCAATAATGCATGTCAGCATGAATCTGTTGGAGAATAATGAATGCCTGTGGAAACATCTTGAGATAAAGATGGATCTGGGCTTTCAAGGATTATCGGAAAACTTTTTACTTTCTGTACGTTGCTGCTTAACTTCATTGGAGAGACATAATTGTCTCCACAGCACTCTTGAAGCAGCTTTAGGGCTGAACTTTGACTGGGACATTGTAGCACAAGGCCGTGGGAAGTAGGGGTGCAGAAGGTCCTGCAGCAGCCCCTTGTGGATGACAAATGATATCCATGTGGAATTTTTGCAAGCAAAAGTGAATTAAATAAAATTGTTTGATTTGATTTGACATTAAACTTAACACAAACACAAATCCATACCATTGTTGTAAAAAGATGTAAATGCTTATTTTTTTGTATTTGATTACATTTACGATATCATACATAAACCTACTATGGTACATACGTTATAAAGAGCATATTTCTTTACAAATCTAAGTAAACAAATAATGACAATTCAAAGGAAATGCTGCTATTGACTGCCAGATTACAGACTCTGTCCCTGAAACAGACAGAACAAAACATGGGGCCAATGACAAAAAGAAGGTAGCAGCACAGTGCTGAAGTTGTGGATATTAAATTAGCTGGACTCATTAAGTAAGTAAGTAATGTTTTTATAAAGCGCTTTAACGGAAAAAATCAAGTGCTGTATCTCTCTCTCTGGAGATTGGCCGTTTTACATAAAAATTTGTGTACTTGTGTTCTTTAGTTGTCCTTTGGTCTATGTTATTGTCAGTGTTTGGTGGTGTTTGTTCATGCACCATCTTGGAGACGGCTGTGCACTAGAGTAGCATATCTGCCCCGGCAGCTGTTGTTCCGTCGTTGCTTTTTTTTCATGTAACATCAGCAAATAAAACTGCCCCCTCGTGGTTGTGCTGTGTAAAAGACTCAAGTTGTGCAACAAAAGCTCTCTGTCCAGTGACTCGTTTCTTGGGTGATGTCAAAGTACAGTTACAAACTACTGATCGGGCCCTTAATCTAGGTGTAATAATGGACTCACAGCTGAACCTCCAGGGTCACATAAAGTCAGTAACAAGGTCAGCTTTCTACCACCTGAAGAACATTTCTAGGATTAAAGGATGATGACACAAAAGGAGCTTGAAAAACTAATCCATACACTTATCTTTAGTCTGATTGATTTCTGCAACAGCGTCCTCACAGGTTTACCTAAAAAGTAAATCAGACAGGTGCTGCTGAGCCAGAATGCTCCTGGTCGTCTAGCTGGAATGTTTTATGTTTTATGTCACATATTATAAGTCTCTAATGATGTTTTTTTATGCTTTTATGCTGCTTTTATATGATTTTATCCGCTATTGAGGTAAAGCACCTTGAGTTTCCTTGTTGAAAGTGTTTGAAACAAATAAAGTTGCTTTGCTCCTTCAGTGTTCCACAGGACCAGAACCCCATTTAGGTATTCCTAATTTACTGAACAGTTTGTAATCTGCTGTACAACATTTAGTTTTATTCTCACTTCAAGGAAAGGATGAGTTCTTGAATAAATAAAATTAGTATGATAAACTGGTTTTAATTCAAATAAAAACAACATGATGCGGGCTTTGGTCAGCAGATTCTTCAGAACATTATGACGTTCTTATGACGTCACAGCGGTGCTGACAGCGGTTCTGATTCCGCAACCTTTGGCTTCAGTTTTGTTGGGATATTTTGTTCATTTTCTACTGTCAAATCTACTAAAATCAGGTAGGAAAACTGAATATAATGTGTTTTCCTTTCGAAAGGAAAACTGGAAAACGATCAAAACGAGTGTTTTGCAGATTGAAACACCTCAGAATATCTGAGTTTAATCTATGAAGATAAAATAACTTTTTCAAAGTTTATTTGGAAGTTGTTTTAACTAAATGAAAAAGAAACAAATTGACCTGCTCCTTGTTTAGCATTAGTGGCTTGAAATAGTCATAAAAGGGAATAAAATGTTATTCTTTATCTTGCTATAGCCATATGTTGAACTAAATGTAGTTGCTGTATTGTATTGTAGGCTATCACATTTACAAGGAGAGATTATGTGTTGAGATCTGCCACAGACATTAATATATTAACATTATACATGTAGATTAGCAAAGGAAAAGCAAATTTAAGTCTCATTTAAAGATGAATTTGTCTGGGTGTTTGTTGAGAAGCTCACACCTAAATAGAAAAAAATGGGTCAGGAAATGACTGTTTCCTGGTTTAACTTTCAATCATTCAGTCATTAGAATCAATGAACTGTATACTGGTAGTTGCTTGAAAAAAGTTTTAGGGTTTGATGAGATAAAAAAAAAAATATGGGATTACTCATTGTTACACTTTCTAAAATATAAACGTGTGTTTTGTAAAAACAAAAATGCTTGGGATGTAAATTGTACACAGGCTAGATGTAGACACAATCACCAAAAGGCTATTTATGGTTAACTGAGCACAGTTTTTTGAGGTTTTACCCATAAAAACCTTGTTTTTATTGTGATGGTCACGATGAACATCTAAACGCTGCGAGGATAAACTTTACAGGGAAGCTGCCTGGCCATCCGTCCATCTGGGATTGGGTCACGGGGGCAACTCACCCCCATATCAATTAAAATGTATTCTTTTTGCTGATAAACTCTACAAATGAGTGTCTATTAGTGCTGTCTGCACGTCTGGTAAATTACTTTTCTTAGTATTTTAGCAAATTTTTGTAAAAATATGCTGTGATGGACTGGCGACCTGTCCAGGGTGTACCCCGCCTCTCGCCCGTTGACAGCTGGAGATAGGCACCAGCACCCCCGCGACCCATTAAGGATTAAGCGGTTAAGAAAATGGATGGATAGTAAAAATATGAATTTTCTACCAAAAACTGTCAGTGTTGCTCCCTCTTCAGGTTAAAACTCCACACTGTACCTGATTTTGAATCAGGTGTTGCTATTCGCAATGCAGTGGCTGTCGTCACTAAGGGTGGGTAGAGAACCCAAAAATTGAACTCAATCAAGAGTAGCAGTACTTCGACATGTTTTTAATCAAGTAAAAGTAAAAAGTACACTGTTAAAAAAAAATTGTTCTTCACTCTTAAAAAGTGGAACCTGAGGTTGCTAGGATAAGTTCATAAAAATTGTCAATATATAAATAGTTTTACTGAACAATCAATAATTAAAACAAATTAAATTGAAAAATATCACAGAATTTCCACTAAATTTGTACAAATTTTGTGCCAGAACCAACTACTCAGGTGAGAGTATAGAGTAACATCTGATCTGATATGTTCAAAATTAGGAAAAAAATCTAAATCTATAACAATTAAATCAAATACAATTTTAAGCAGAAGAAATTTATTTTTTTAAACATTTTTCTTCGTTATAAAACAAGTACTTACAATAGGTAATGAATAAATACATCTTAGAAAAAGGTAAAAATTACTTCCAGTGACAATTTATGATGTTTATTGTGTGTTTGCTTGACCACATAATGCAACAAAACCTCAACAGACAGAAAATTACATCAGAAAGCTTATGTAGAAACAGATCTATTTTAATAAACTGTAGATCTGTGTCTAGTGCAGTTTTGGTTAAAATATTTTTCCTCTTCATTCAGTGTATATCCAGAAATTTTACTTAAGTAAGAGAAGCGATATGTCATGATAATATTACTGAAGTAAAAGTAACAAGTACAGCCTTGCAAAACTACTCTTAAAAGTAATTTTTTCCCAAAAACTTACTCAAGTAAATGTAATTAGTAACCACACACCTCTAGTTGTCACCCTGCCGCTGTGTAGTATAAAACAAGCTGAGTCTTGGCCAGTCCTCTGTAGGGAGTTAGAATAGCAAGCCCCCTGTTGCTTTATATTTCACCTCAACTGGCTCCTCTCGATGTGGAGGAACAGTGGCTCTAACCTAAGATTCTCACCCCATCTCTAAGGAATCACCCAGACACCCTGTGGGGGACGATCATGAACGAAATCAGGACTTGACTCTTAGACCACACAGCACTAGAGTTCTCCGTCCCTGTCTGAGTTACCTTTGTTATAAAAACTGTCAGAATTGACCGTTTCAAATTAGTTTTTTAAAGCTTGAATCAATTAAGAGGAATAAACAATGATCAGCCCTTAAAATGTATAATCATGAGAACCATAACTGCTTTAGGTGGATGTTCATCTCATGTTTGCTTTGACTTACTGGCACAACAAGCTAAAGCATTCAGTAAAATGAAAACACAATACTCATATGGCACATTGGAAAACTAAATATGACAATCGCTTTAGATCTCTAATTTTTTTTAAACTTTAATCTATAACGTCTCTGACTATAGAGTAAAACACACACAGCTAAAAATCTAATGGTTTAACTTTTCGTTGATGACATAATTCTGTATTTTAGGGTTGATTTTGCTGATTAAGGAGATCCAACTTCTCTGTGAAAGACCTCCAGGAGGACAAAACTTAAACTGGTCGTTTTCACTGTTGATTTAATTCAAAGTAGTCTACCAGATTGTCTCATATTTGTTTGATGGCCTCATTGAGACCCACGGACACTTTGGCAAAAGCCAACCAGCTGGTAGGGGCGATGATGAGCATCCGTTTAATGGTGAGGAAACTGGATAATGTCAGTTTAAAACCATTTATTAACATGGTCTACTATTTCTGTTGTTGCTGGTGATCATAAATCAGCTTTGTTCTCTTATAGGATGCCAACCAACCTTCTGGTGTCTCTGGAAAGAACTATGACCCTTTAGATATCTCACAACGGTAGGAAAGACACTCAAGAAAAAAATGAAAACCCTTTCCTTATCAGTTTATCTGATTATTTCTATATTTTTTAAGGATTAAACAGTTGAAAATGTCTGAAAACAAGACATTATTAGTTTTTTCCTCTGTTCTGTGACCAGGACCTTTCCAGAGAACTCCATGATCATCCGGGAAGCGCTGAGGATGGACCTGCCTCGGCACCTGGTCCTCAGGAGCGTCCAGAAACGGTTCCAAACCATCGGTTCAAATTACAACGACCTGAAGGAGCTGGTAGCGGACCTGTTCGAACAGGACGGGCTCCGTCTTTCGTCGCTGAACCAGGAGGTCCCCATGGAGACGAACCAGCTGGAGGATGCCATGATGATGAACAGCCCCGTGGTGAAGAAGGCCCTCCGAATGGGTGCGCCCCCTCACCTCCTCAAACCGGTCCTTCGGGCCAAAATATTGAGCAGTGGCGCCCCCCACACTGACGTCAGTGAACTACTGGCAGACGTGAATAAGAGTTAGATCAAAACCACTAATTCATCAATAAAAGCTCATGTACTTTACGTTGTTGGTTGGTGATGGTGTCCGAGTGAAGGAATTGGGTTAAAAGATGAAAATTTGGCATTTTAGAAGTGGCAAGATTATAAACTGAAGAGTGTAACGTTTGGTCACATGCAGGGCCGGCCTAGAGTCTTATGGGGCCTTAAAGATTTTGCCCGTCTGTTAAGACTACTACCCAAATTAAAAGTGAAATTAATTAACCAAATTAATTTTATTTATGTATTTATTTGTATAATTCACATTTTTCTAAATCAAAAGGTACAGTATATACAATTTATACCTTTAAATATATTTAATTTAAATATTTTGGCAAAATTTGTACATTCGTTTAAATTAAAATAAAATTTTCATTTAAAAAATTGTTAATAAAATGATTGGTCACAAAAAAAGTTGCCTAGTTACCACACACAAATTTAACCAGTGGAAAATTTTTAAATAATCTACATCAAAGCAAAAATAAATCCTATTGAGTATGTAATCGGACAAAAACATTTTAAATAAAAGGATGAGAAAGATTCCGTCATATTTTATGGAGGTTTAATACAGACTTGTTTGATCAGGCAAGGAGGTTACAGTAGTACAGAGTATTTGCAACAGCTGACCTGCTTCCCAACAACTGACACAGACTTTTGTAGATTCAGACAACCTTATTATTATCAACATCATATCTGCAAACATTTCTTCGGGGTGGCCGCACCAGACTCTGAGGTGTCTTCGTCTGATAGGGCAGACACAATCTAATAAAACGTCAGGATGTCCAGTGAACCCAGGGTCGTTTCCATGGCAATACAGGACGTAGGAATCCTAATATCAGTTCAGTTGACCTAACCTAATATTATGCAGTGCCACACAATCAGATTAAATGAGTATGTCATGAAGAAATGGCACACAGTACTCTCAGTATGTAAGAACACACAGAACAGATCATTCTTAATATGAAGTTTCCCATAACAGAGTAACATTCACATTTTTAACATCTATTGTCTATCTATTGCAGGGCTGCACGGTGGCGCAGTGGTTAGCGCTGTTGCCTTGCAGCAAGAAGGTCGTGGGTTCGTATCCCGGCCTTTCTGCATGGAGTTTGCATGTTCTCCCCGTGCATGCGTGGGTTCTCTCCGGGTACTCCGGCTTCCTCCCACAGTCCAAAAACATGCATGATAGGTGAATTGATCATTCTAAAATTGTCCGTAGGAATGAATGTGAGTGTGAATGGTTGTCTGTCTCTCTGTGTTGGCCCTGCAACAGACTGGCGTCCTGTTCAGGGTGTACCCTGCCTAACGCCTGATAATTGCTGGGATAGGCTCCAGCTGCCCCGTGACCCTGAATTGGATAAGCGGTTAAGAAGATGGATGGATGGATGGATGTCTATCTATTGCATCTCAAAGTGCTTTACAGAATAGAATTAAAACACATCCCCACCCCCCACCCCGCCCCCATGCACACACACACTTAAAAGTAACATTGAACAAGTACATTAGGCTGAATACAGATGAGCCACGCCAGGTAATTACATAAATGTACTATTACATTATAGCCACGTTATAGTCAGTTTCACCAAGATCAGGGGTGTTAAACTCATTTTCAATTTTGGCCACATTAAAATAATGAATGATGAAAACAAATTTTTAACAAACTACTAAAATATTAATAAATATCTGTCTCAACGAGGACATCTTTAAGTTTGAGAATTACTTCTTAAAATTAAATGATACTGAACATCTTTTCACAATGATATGATTTAGGACTAATCAAACAAACACTGATTTGAGTGATAAAATAGATTTTATTTGAACATAAATAAAACTTAAAGGTTCTGTTTATGGGATCCTCAAGAGTTTAGAGGGCCGCATAAATGGCTATCCAAGAATGGATCCAAGAATGCCAGGATTTCCCGCAAGAATTAAGAAACATTTAAGGTCACAAAAATAAGGACTTTTTGTTTGAATTTAAATTAGACAGTTTATTTTCAGAATACTAACATTTAACTGGGTCATGATTGAAATCAATGACACGATGAGGAAGTCTCAAGTTCATCTGGACATGACCCTCCTATCTGAGCTTTCCGAGCTACTGACCTAAATCTGCTGCAGACGCTTCGCCTTTCACAGACATGATGCTGATAAGGATAAAGTTAAAGAACTGAATTCTTTGGAGAAACCAACAAAACAAAGAAAGAAATTTCTGTTGCCAATGGTCTTCCATACAGGATATTTCCTAAACTGTCGCAACACACAAAATCATTAAATTTTGAAATGTAATGTTTAATGTATCTGTTTTAGGTGAGGCAGAGGAAACAGTCGCAATGCCACAACTTTAGTTGCAGAACCAGTTTATGTCCATCATGCAGAGCAAGGTGCAGATAAACTCGTATTTATCTGTGCTGTTTGCCTCCATTGTTTGTTAGAAAGTAAAATGTCTCAAATTCCTTAAAAATGGTTTACTGTCTGATTTTAGATATAAGATTAAATTACTCTAATTAAAGCACAGAACTTTTAATCTCTAGTTTATGCAACAGATTATTGATGTCATTTTTGTGATTAACTGATTGAGTGTATTTATTTCCTCTTAGAACTATTACATATTAAATTATATCTTGCCAATTTAAAAACATTATTGTTGTATTCTAACCGAATACTGTGGGCCAAAAAAGTATTTGGCAGCCACCGATTGTGTAAGTTGTCGCACTTAAAAAGATGAGAGGTTTGTAATTTTCTTCATACAGACAGAAAGTAAAAATTAAAAACAAAATCAGGAAATCACATTGTATGATTTTTTTAAATATGATATAATGGTACAGAGAATAAGTATTTGGTCAATAAAAGTTTCCCTCAAAACTTTGTAACAAAACGTTTCCTGTAGGTCTTCATTGGGTTTTCACACACTGTAGGTGCTAATTTGGTAGATGATACAACATATTGTGATATATCATGCTACTATGAGTAAGACTGTATGTTGTGATTTTTGCAACTGAATTTAAATTTAGAAAATATGTCACAACATTTTAAAAACTCCAACCTGTTTTATCACTGGATCTAGTTGATCCACTGGAACAAAGAAGTGGAAATATAGACATCGATACTTTGCTATTGATTATCGATGCCATATCATGACTTAACTTATCGCAATATATTAGCAAATAAATATTTTCTTATATCGCTAGTTTAAACCGCACACTTTCTTGGTAAAAAAAAAATGTTTTTAAACACTAGCGGGTCGTGGTTGGCTAGACAACGATGACGTCGGGCGACGTCACTACAGTAAGACGCTCTGATTGGTTGGCACCCTGCGTCAGGAGCGGTAGCTGTAGCTGGGCTGTTGGTGGTGTGGATTCGCCCAGGGTGGCGGTGGCATGTGTCCTCCGTCTTACGGCTGCAGGTCCCTCCTGCTTTGCGGCGGTGGCAGTGGGGAAATCTTTTCAGCCGATTCCTGGTCAGGGCCCTACTGGGTGGGCCGGGTGCCCGGGTTCCCGTGACCTCCGGGTCCTGGGCCAGGCCCGCCCTGGCGTAGCTGGTTACCAGCGGAGCCTGTGGGCTCGTCCCTGCGACCTCCCGCGCCCCAGCATTGCGGCTGCTGGGTGTCCCCTGGTGCTTCCGTTTGTTCCTCTCTTGGTGGGCGGTCGGCCCGTCGTTGGTCCACCTGCGGCTCCTGGACTCCGGGGAGCTCTGGACGTGGAACAAAAATTAGGCGCTGGTATTTTCCCCACTACATTATCAAGGGACACTACATAGAACCCTACAAATTTTGAAGCGACTCTCTCTTACTGTACTCTTATACTACAAAGGATAATCATATTCTGTGATAGTTAACAAATAAAAAATGCAAATGAACTCAAAAACCAAAATTGACAGCTATAGATATCAATCAATCCATCAATCATTTTAATCAATCAATCAATCAATCAATCAATCACAACACAGGTTATGTCATGACAAAAGAGGACTGGGAGGTTTTCTTGTGTTCTTTGTTTGCCTCCCTATCTTGGATCGCCAGTTCACACTCCTACCCTCCTGTTTCTCTTCTTCATCATCCATCCATCCATCCATCCATTTTTTTAACCGCTTAATCCTTAATGGGTGCCTATCTCCAGCCGTCAACGGGCGAGAGGCGGGGTACACCCTGGAAAGCTGCCAGTCCATCACAACTTCTTCATCTTCTCTCTTTCAATTCACTTTTATTTATATAGCGCCAATTCACAAGTATCATCTAAAGGCACTTTACAACAAAAGTAATTTCAAACACAGTTTAGGCTCACACCGGGAACTCCGGCTTTTACCTTATAATTAAAAAGAGAATGAGTGAATATCTACCAAATATCCAAAATGTAACAAGAGAATTGACATTTCTGATTAAAGATTGAAAATCAGATCAAAATTCTCCTTCTATGACATCAGCGAACTAAAAGAATACATCAAAGTCCTTCTATGACATCAGCAAACTAAAAGAATACATCAAAGTCCTTCTATGACATCACCAAACTAAAACTTCTACCCTGGAACTTAAACTGGTATTTGGACCGCAGAGGATTGCAAGCATTGTTCACAGACGAGTTTGAGAATTTTCAATTCGTAAAAATGTGGAAAGGAACGCATAGAAAAGCTTATAATGTTCACATGGGTGATATTTACATCAGCAAAACGAGTCAATACCGCCTGAGAGACATACTGGGAAGTGGGAGTTTTGGCGTCGTTACCAAATGTAAAAAGCTAGAAACAGGAGAGACTCTGGCAGTAAAAATGTCACTGCGAGTTTTCAATTCAGTTGCTAAACACGAGGCAAAGGTCTTAAAACAACTCAGAGAACTCGGATCAGACAACCACAACATAGTTAAATTTTATGAAGACTTCTCCTTCAGGGGAAAAAGGTGCCTTGTATTCGAAATGCTGGACATCAGCTTATACGACTTCATACGAAGGATAGTAGGTGGTGGACTGAGGGTTTGCGACATTCGAGTAATTGCTGAACAGCTGCTGGTAGCTTTAGATTTTCTAAAGAATTCGGGAATAGCACATAGAGATATAAAGCCTGACAATATAATGCTGGCAGACCGAGCAACACTTAAAGTGAAGTTAATCGATTTAGGTTTGGCTGCACGAAAAGAAGATTTAAACAATTGTTTGAATGCTGGAGCATTGTCTTACAGGGCTCCAGAGGAAACCTTGATCTATACCATTGATCTAAGTGTTGATATGTGGAGCGTAGGATGCACTTTGGCCTACCTTATCCTTGGAGATCACCTTTTCCCTTCATCATCAGAAACGAGTATCTGGTCGTCAATCGTTGGTCTGCTGGGGCACCCAGATGACCAAATGGTGTTGAATTCAAAAGGTTATTTGAGCTTCTATAATATTTACAGATCAAATGGTGAAGTATGCATTTACAATAACGTAAAATTTCGCAGCGTTATACCTCGGTCTCCACTTTATTCACCCCAGTACGAAGAGTCATTTTATTATAACTATAGGAAGATATGGTGTCTGGATGACCTGGTGAATTACCGACGAGAGATAAAGGACCCTATTGAGAAGTGGGACATAAAATCTTTTGCAGATCTCTTGAAGGTAATGCTAGCTATTAATCCATCAAAACGTATTACCCCTTCTGACGCACTTAAGCACAGTTTTATCACCATGCACCATCTCTCTGTCCTGGACACCCCTTACGTGTGTGAAGCCTTCGGTAAGATGAGGAACTACAAACTCCAGCACGCAGAAGGGTCAGAAGCCAGTTCATCAAAATCAGCAGATCCCAACATTAAGAGCACCACTTGGCAGAAAGTTTCCACCGACGGTTCAATGAGCCAAACTTCCAGCTCTGGCAGCAGCTACCTTCCCACGTGCCACTGCAGTGAACCACCCACAGGCAACATCTTTTACTTTTGGAGACTCAAAAAGAAGAGTACTAGTTCTATGGGTTATTACCCTGCCCGTGAAAGGATCTGTGTTTGTCGTGACAGTTTGCTCAGCAAGACGTCCAGTTCTGATAGTATTCACCCCAAGAGTTCATGCAGCAAGACCTCTACTACTCACAGCTCTTCCTGTCTCAGTTTGGACAGAGAGACCCCAACTCCCAAAGGTGAATTTGCTAAAAGGAATGGAGGGAAAATAGCAGATCAATGTAAAGTCGGGTTTACTGAAGGAGGAGCTGCTGCAAAACCCACAAACTTGGTAGATTTCTGTTATCGGACCCAAAGTTCACCAAATAATTCAAGTACTGCGACTGAATCTCCAAACAGTAAGAAGGTGGAAACAAAACACAAATCAAAAGTAGCAAATTTTGACTTTTTCAATAGAAAATCCAGAGAATCGTCTGATTTCACTGATCATAAGCTAACGCCAATAATCAGTTCCAGTTGTACGGTCATGAACACACAACACAAAAACAATGAAGCATCTTCAAAAGGATCTGACAACCCCAACGTTCCTGTCCCAAATGAGAGAGCCTCAATAGGATGTGAGAATCCTTCACATCTTGTTGAGGTTAAAACCCGAAGAAAATTTTGGAAGAGACTGAAGACATTCTTCTGCAACAAAAAGCACAACATCTCGAATCCTACCAGCCAACAACAAACTGATTTAATTGACGAAAAAGAGAAATTAATGCAAAACATGCGCATTAAAAATTCTAGCACTTTGACTGATTCTCCTAAAAAGAAGGAAAGGGAAACAAAGATCAATTCAAAACATGTAAGATTTCATCCATTTGTGACGATTATAAACAAGGAGGAGGTGAAGCGGAAATACAATTCTGCAGTTCCATCTTTTAATCCAGACACCACTAATTTTAATGGGAAATCACCAGAATCAGCCGATATCGCCGATCAGAAAATGACACCAAGAACCATTTCCAGATGTAAAGTCATGAAAAAACCCCACAAAACTGATGAAGAACCTTCAAAAGAATCTAGCTGCTTCAAAGTCTCCGTCCCAAGTAAGGAAACCTCGATGGAATGTGAAAATCCTTCACACCTTGTTGAGGTTAAAAGCAGAAAAACATTTTGGAAGAGAATAAGTAACCTTATCTGGAAGAAAAAGTAACTTGTATATATATATATATATATATATATATATATATATATATACATATATATATACATAAAAACTGTATATATATATATATATATATATATATATATATATATATATATATATATACTTAAAAACTGTAAAGTGTTAATGCTGACTTATTTTCTTTTTAATAAAGTCTTAATGTTGATTTATATATATAGTACAGACCAAAAGGTTGAACACACCTTCTCATTAAATGTGTTTTCTTTATTTTCATGACTAAATTGTAGATTATCACTGAAGGCATCAAAACATGATGTATGGAATTACTGTGTGTACTTAAACAAAAAAGGGTGAAATAACTGAATATATGTGTTATATTTTAGATTCCTCAAAGTAGCTACCCTTTGCTCTCATTACTGCTTTGCATTCTCTTGAGCTCGGCTGCACGGTGGCGCAGTGGTTAGCACTGTTGCCTTGCAGCAAGAAGGTTCGTATCTCGGCCCAGGGTCTTTCTGCATGGAGTTTGCATGTTCCCGTGCATGCGTGGGTTCCCTCCGGGTACTCCGGCTTCCCCCCACGGTCCAAAAACAGGTTAATTGATATCTCCAAATTGTCCTTAGGTGTGAGTGTGTGCATGGATGTTTGTCCTGTCTGTCTCTATGTGGCCCTGTGATGGACTGGCAACCTGTCCATATATATATATATTATATGTGTGTGTGTAGCCTAATATAGCTTTAAAAAAAGGAAGGACTTGCACAGGGACCTGCCCACATTCAAAACTGTGACTATGGGCTAATAGCTTAAAGTTTTTTTAAATAATTTGTTCATTAAATGCCATACAGTCATGGGATGCACAGGTACATACAGAGAGTGTAATCTCTTTTTTTCTTTTTTTTATAACATTCAGTGAACTTAAATGACAACCCCCAAACCTTATCTATTTTATATTTATTTGTCTATTTCTTTATTTTTTTTCTAGTCCATTTAAAACTACTGATCGTTTAGCCAATAGCTAACACAAGCTAACTGGCTAACATTTTCTTCATGCAAAGCTGATCGTTTCTTATTAATGTAAGACAGCCCTGATCATCCTCTTAATAGGACTATCCTACAACAGAAGAAGGATTTCAGTCAGAGGCTTCAACAGTTTTGCTGCTTCACAGACTGCTGCTATAGAGGAGGAAACACTGAGCTGTCTATAGAGGTTCTGGTTCCTACTGGGAGAACCTACCAGAGCTCCACTTAAAGCCATCCAGAGTATGAGAAGATGTGGTGGAGAAAAGGCTGTTATATTTTTTTTGTTCTTTATTATTTCCAAAAAGCAGCTGATACACGTTTGGGTGATATAAATGTGAGGAGATGATATGTGTGATCTCATATGAAAAATAAGAACTAATGCAAGGTAAGGTAGAAATGACCAAAACATATGAATAAACTTAATATTTGGATATCAGCATCTGTGTTAAATATTAAATAAATCAAATGTAATATAGACTTAGTCATAAAATGTTACAATTTACCTTTTTCCAAAATGTAAACACTCTTATTTTGCTCTTATTTTGAAGTAGCAGTGTCTACACAGCTACTTCCGCTAATGATTAGCTCTAATTTAAGTCCAAAAACATAACTTTAACTGAATAATCCACATTTTTAACGTAGCAATACCTTACTATGAAATGTACTCCAGCTATACAGTGACCCAACATGCGTAATTTAATTTTACATCAAGCTTCTCCTGCTATGTTTTTCTCTTAAACTCTATTGTTTTTTGGGATATAACTGAATTATCCTTTTTTTTTCTTTCTGCATTTTGCGTCTCTTTTCGTTCGTCTCCAACTCTTGCGGTTTGACCTGTTTATCAGCCGCGCTGTATGATAAACGTCTGTGACATTGATTTGATTTTAGCCCCACAGCGGGAGGGGGAAGCTACTGCGCATGAACAACTTATAACCAGAGTCTATGAGAGCCTTTGGACGCAAGATCCTACCAGTGGAACCTCAGCGTAATTTTGGGACCCTAATATGGGAGGAGTTATCAAAAAATTGTTGTTTTTTTTCTTTCTGCAATATAGCAAAAACTACTTAGGTGGAAGTGGGCGTGGCTACTGGGGCAAAGTTGCAGAATCTTTCAAGGATGAAGCTAATATAAAGTTTTTAAATGTGGGACTTATGCTTAAAGTGACAGTGTGTAGTTTTTGCGGTACATCTTTGAAAATAGACATTAAAATATTATGTAATAATAATAACGTAAAGCAAACTAATTGCAACATATTGGCGATAGTGTAAAATATGACTTTAAAAAACAGTTTTAAAATACATAGGCGCAGTTCCTCTTTTCAGGGGAAAGCCATATTAGATGACGTCTTTACTTCTACAAGAGCCCGGACGGACAAAGCGCACAGAACAAGCCCGCTATTAAAACATTGATTTCCCCTCAAAATGCAAAAAAGTTTAGCCATAAATACATTTTTACCTCTTCGCTAGTTCCAAGCGATGAAAGAGAGACTGATGTGCTCGTCATGTTGCTGCAAATAGATAATTCTCAGGGAATTGAGCGTTTGAAAACAGCACTAGTTGGACCTCCGTTGTTGAGTTTCTTACTTGAAGACACAGATACCGCATGCTAGTGATAATTTAGGTATGCACTGCCCCCTACTGGCCGGAAATTACACACTGTGCCTTTAAGGAGTTATTAGCCAGTGGTATTGGCTGTATTAGATTGTGTTCCTATTCTTCTGTCCAACAGTTTTTAACAGAGAATCATAGAAATATTTTTTTTTATTTCATGATAAATATGTCTACATAAATAAATATTTGACAAATATATAATGTGACAATGAAATTTCAACAACAAAAAAACTCAAATCATATAAAAGTCTAAGGTCATTATTTTTTAATATTTTTCATTTTTATGCAAAAATGCATTTATCAATATGAAAAAGTATTTATTTGTAGAATCTTTTTTTAGAATAGAGTTTATTTTTCATTCATATTCAGTTTCATTTAATTTCTTTTGTTTTTATTACAAAACGTCTTTTTTCACAAGAAATCAGCATTTTTTTCCATAATTGTTTTTTTTCCCCAATGGCTTATATATTTCAAAAGGCCGTTTATCCACTGAACGACATCATCAGCCAATCAGAGTCAGTGTGTGGGACCTGCATGCTCATTGGCTGCTGCTTCAACATCGATCTTCCTGTAGGAGGAGAATGGTGAGGGCTGAAGTCGTTTAATACTGTTACTGAATTTAATACCTGGTATTATGACTTTACCCAGATGCTCATAATGTTGGCAGAATATTTACCAACTTGTTAATGTAACGATGATCGGTGGACCGGTGCACCTTTTTGGCCTGTTACAGTGTAACCAGAATATATCTTATGAATTGATCTGTTAACTGCGATGGCCCTTACATTGACATTGACCCATGCCCCAATTATATCCTTCAGCCTATCTGAAGTTGAGTTGAGTTAGCTTTACTGATCCCACATGAGGAACATTTAAATGTCATGGACACACAAAGAACAACACACAGACATAAACAAACACTCACACTGGATTATATTACCGACCGCAACCCGACTTTTTACAGTAAAAAACAAACACCTCTAATAACAATCAAATACCCCTCGTGCAAAATGTTCATTATAAAAGCGAACTGCAGCAGGAATAAAAAAGTTTCTCAGCTGAACAGCAAGGCATTATCCACAACAAGCAAAGCCATTACTGTTGGAGATGGTTTTCCATGCAGGATATTTCCTAAACCTTCGTAACACACCAAGCCATAAATCAAAAAACGTCATGTTTAATGTATCTGTTAAAGGTTGCGCAGAGGAAACAGTCGAAATGCCAGAAAGCTGGGTGCAGAACCAGTTGATGTCCGTCATGCAGAGCAAGGTGCAGTCCAGCATGACAGGTGATAAGTAATCAGATCGTGAACAGAGGTGTGTCTGCAGATAAACTCGTATGCATCGATGCTTTCTGCCTCCATTTTTTGTAAGAAAGTGAAAGGTCTCAAATTCCTTTAAAAATTGTTTACTGTCTGATTTTCTAGTTACAAGATTCAATCGCTCACATTTAAGCACATAATGTCTAGTTTATGAAAAAAAAAAATTGATGTAATTTTTATGATTAACTAATTGAGTGAGTGTTTATTTAATTTTAAAACTATTACATTGATAAATTATGTCTTGACAACGTTAAAAACATTAATGTTGTATTCCAACCTAATACAGTGGAGCAAAAAAAAAAAGCCATTGATTGTGCGATACCAAAAACATTCCTGAAGTTATAATTATTTTATTCAAAGAATACCTGTCTTTAGTTCTGTAATGTTTTTTGATAATTCTTTCCATTCCTGAGATTCTCCGTAGAAAGCAGATGTTTGTGTTCTACCATTGTTTTAGGTTCACAAGTTTATCTATCACAATGGGCGTGTAAAGTAAAATAACTCTCTGTAAAATTATTCTGGTTGATCTGGTAAAATATTATTATGAGTAGGTTTGACTTGACATTTAATAGAGGCCCTAATAAAGTGTAGTGGATTTCAACAACATTAGTACACTCTAAAAAAAGGAAAAAAAAGAAAAGTTGACTGAACTTAAAAAAGTAAGGCTACCAGCTGTAAAGGCTTTTTTGAGTTAACTCAACTAATGTGTTTATATTGTGTGAACCTTAAAAAAGGATAAATCAAAGCAGAATCTTAAATTCAACAAACTTAAGATAGTTAGTCAGGTCTACTCATGTCTCTGAACTGAGACAACTTATATTGTTATGTTGAAACTATATATTTGATCAAAGTTGAGCCAACTTCTTTTCACAAATTTATTGTTTTTTTATGGTGCAAAATTCTTCAATACAAAATATTAATTTAATGTGGAACTACCAAGCTGGTGTCTCTGCCTTCAAAGCTTTTTCTCCAGACTTCTGCTGCCATTTTCCCTGTAGAATTCAAACATTTTCAGAAGCAAGTTATTGTGTTTCTCATGCCACTTATCAAATGGTAAATGGGCAGCTTTTCTATTCATACTGACCACTCGAAGCACTTTACTCTGGAGCCACATTCACCCATTTATGCTCATCACTGCGCGCACATTTATAAACCATGAACCACAAGGCTGAGTTTTATTGAACACTTATTTAACACCATAACATGAAATTAAGGTTGATAATCTAATTTAGATCACAAAATCTTCATTTTTACTCAAATTGGTTGAAGCAAAAATTAATACACCCTGCAACAAAAACTACTACATCTAGTATTTTGTGTGAGTACCATGATTTTTAAGGACAGCACCAAGTCTTCTAGGCATGGTTTACGCAATCTAGGCAAAATCTATATTTTTCCATCCTTCAAGAATAACCTATTTTAGAGCCTGGATGCTGGATGGAGAGGGATTCTCAACTTGTCGCTTCAGAATTCCCCACAAGTGTTCGATCGGGTTCAGATCAAGAGACAAACTTGGTCATTCAATCACCTTCACCGTGTTCTGCTTCAGACATACAACAGTAGCTTTAGATGTGTGTTTTTGGATCATTGTCGAGTTGGAAAAGTGCACGGAGTGATGGCAGCATCTTCTCCTTCGGTATAGAGCAGCACATTGTTAAGTTCATGATACCATCAATGAAATGCAGCTCCCCAACACCAGCAGCACTCATGCAGCCCCACATAAGGACACTGCCACCACTATGTTTCACCACAGGCACCATGCATTTTTCTTTGAAATCCTCACCTTTACGACTCCATGCAGTTTTTAAACCATTAGTTACACATTAGTTTCAAAAACAGGGATTTTGGTCTCATCACTCCAGAGTATAGAGTCCCAGTAGTCTTCATTTTTTCAGCATGGGCCGTAGCAAATTCTAGGCGGGCTTTTTTGTGCATGGGCTTTAAGAGAGGCTTCCTTCATGGACGATACCCATCCATGCCATTCCTCTGCAGTGTGCGACGTATGGTGTCCCGGAAAACAGTCACTCAAGTTTGGCTTTCTACTGCTTTAGCTAACTGCAGTGAACTTGAATGGCAATTTTCTTCAACCCTTCTCATCAGAAGACGCTCCTGTCGAGATGTTAACTTCGGTGGACGGCCTTGTAAGATAGTTGCAGTTCCAGCTTTCTCAAATTTCTTAATCACTTTTACTAAAGTATTTTGACTGATATGTAAAGCTTTGCTGATCTTCTTGTAGCCCTCACCTGTTTTGTGTAAGGAAATTATTTCCTTTCTCAGATTTCTCTTCCGTTTTATTGTCACCTGTCTGCTGGACGCCTCTTAAATGAATCATTAGACTCACCTGTGGTTGAATGCCTGTTAATTAGAAGTTTGTAGTCTTAAGTGTGGCTTTTCTCCTTGGACTATAATTGGGGTGTACTCATTTTTGCCACATGGGCTTGAATTAATTTGTTAGGCAAATCACTTTTTTCTGTGTGCAAATGAACAAATCTTGTTTGTAATCAATGGCCCACATTTGTGGGAGTATTTTGTAATATAGTAAATCGTACAAAATGTTGATTCTGAAAGGAAGCTAAAGGTTTTCTGACAAACATAGTGGGGTGTACTCATTTATGCAGAGCACTGTACCACATACTGTAACCATAGGCAGATAACAGCGCTAGCAACCCAAAAAACTTATTACGTTAAAAAAAAACTTGGACGAAAAAGTCCACCTGAACATTCTGTTACCGCTTCGGATGCCACGATGCCGTCAAGCGGTACATCTGGTCGTAATCAGTCCTTCACTGACCAATCAGCGGTCATTAGCCAAAATGCTAGCGAGTTATGGGCAACAAAAACTCAACCTGTAAGAAAACAAACGGACATACGTACTCGTTCATTCTACTTTTCCACTATAGCCCATGTTAAACTTGCAAAACCTACAATCAAATCTTAGATTTCTCAACGGCAATTGAGTGAAAGAGACAAATTTTGCCGTCTAGCTCCATAGACTCCCATTCATCTTGTACTCATGGAGAGCGTCCCCAGTGGAACTCTGGTGGAACTGCAACCAAATTATGTTACAATGGGACTGAATGTAGAGTGGCGAAGCTTTCCGTAAATGGCTTTGGTTAAAGTGATGTTTTTTGACCTAAATTAGAGCTAATCAGTAGCGATTCTTCACAATAAGATGAAGTATTACTAATGTTTCGATTGATTAATTTATAGTTTATCTGCTGAGTGTTTATATTTTGGAAAAGGGTAAATCGTGACATTTGTTCAATAAGTGTATATTACATTTTATTTATTTGATATTTAACACAGCTGCTGATATCCAAACACTGAGTTTATTCATACGTTTTGGTTATTTCTACCTTACCTTACGTTCGTTCTTATTTTTCATATGAGATCGCACATATCATCTCCCTCCTCACATTTATATGACCCAAACCTGTATCAGAAGCTGTGTGGAAATATTAAAGAACAAAAGAAATATAACAGTCTTTTCTCCACCAGATCTTCTCATACTGAATGGCTTTAAGTGGAGCTCTGGCAGGTTATCCCAGTGTTAACAGAGTGATCCCATCCTGAACCAGAACCTCTATAGACAGCTCAGTGTTTCCTCCACTACAGTAGCAGTCTGTTCTAGCAAAACTGTTGATGCCTCTGACTGAAATCATTCTGTTGTCATTGGATAGTCCTATTAAGAGGATGGTCAGGGCTGTCCAACATTAATAAGAAACAGTCAACTTTACATACAAAAAATGTTAGCCAGTTAGTTTGTGTTAGCAACTGGCTAAAAGATCAAAAGTTTAAAAGGACCATGTGTGAATGTGATTATGGAGTTAAAAACAAAAATCTATAAATTTCTCCTTCATTTCATGAAAGAAAGAGTTACAGCAATTGATTTTGTACCTGTACACAAAAAAAAATATTTTTTTAGTCATATTTAGGAATGTTAATTAGTCAGGATTAATTAGGTAAAAAAAAAAGAAAATTATCGTTTGACAACCCTAATATCTAGCCACAGCCTACTACACAGTTCACCAGCACATTTATGAAGTTTACTGAACTATGACATCTGACAGGTTCACTAGATGCTTCACATAGTATTCTGTGGTTTTTTAAATATTTTTTTTAGCTCCAGTAAGCTGCTGGACTAGAGATGTTATCTCATGGAGGAGGATGTAAGGCGTCTTTAAAGCTCAGCCAGCTGCAGCAGGTGTTCACTCTTCATTTCCAGAGCTTACTGATCCCGGCACTGCTGCTGCAGAGCAAACGGAGACGAGATGTACACCGAGTGTCATGGACTGAACGGTGAGACCGAATTATACAATTATACATGCTTTTATTCTTTTAAAAGCATATGATATTTGAAGCCTGTCAGCATTTTTTTTAGCTTGTTTTACTTTCACTTAAGTTAACTCTAACTCTGTTCTAGTTTTATATTGAATGCAAAATTATAGAAGCTGAATAGTTTCAAAACTGCCACATTAATATGAAATAGGATTCTGACAGTACCACAAAAATAACAGTAACTCACTTACTTAATGTACCCTTTTTTAATAGTATTTCGTACTTTTTACTTTCTTCCAATTTAGCAATTTTATTCAAACTTTTGTGATCAATAATGTGATGTACATTTTTATATTCCCTTCATTAAGCTTTGACCTACTACTTAGAAATATCTTAAAATTACGTTCAAATGATTTAAAATCTAGAAATGTAAATCACTTGTTAATTTAAAAGTTTGTGGGGGGAAAATTAATGCTGCTACAGACAGCTACAGGAGTGAAAAATGTTTCCAACTTTCAATCGGCAACTTTTCCCGATAAACACATTTTATATGTTGCCTTCCACTTTCCCAGTTCAAAGCTGTTTAAAGCTATTAAAGATGACTATGACACAGAAATAGATACTCTTTCGTATAAAAACAGATTTACTAGCCAGGACCACGCTACGGATGGAATCAACTATTCACGAGCAAAGAACAATGCTACAGATTCTGAATTTGAACAGTTTATTGAAGGCGTGGAGGATCGAAAGGTCTGGGGAGACATATCATCAGAGACCCGGAGGAAGACTCAGTGTGGGGGCGCAGTCTTCAGGAAGAAACCGTCTTTCCGAGCCTGCTCAGAACCCCCCCAGACAGGACCTAGAAGAGAGAGATGTTAGAAGGGTGGCACAGGAGTGAACGAAAGCATGGAACCGCGATGCTGCAAACGGTGGATGCTGCGAAAGAAAGGGGAGGGGTTAATAGGTTAATAGAAAGAGAGGTTGGGTCGGCAGGACCCAGAGAGAGAAAGAGAAGGCGGGTCGGCAGGACCCAGAGAGAGAAAGAGAAAGCGGGTCGTCAGGACCCAGAGAGAGAAAGAGAGGGCGGGTCGGCAGGACCCAGAGAGAGAAAGAGAGGGCGGGTCGGCAGGACCCAGAGAGGGAAAGAGAGGGCGGGTCGGCAGGACCCAGAGAGGGAAAGAGAAAGAGAGGGCGGGTCGACAGGACCCAGAGAGAGAAAGAGAAAGAGAGAGCGGGTCGGCAGGACCCAGAGAGAGAAAGAGATAGACAGGGCGGGTCGGCAGGACCCAGAGAGAGAAAGAGAAAGAGAAAGAGAGGGTGGGTCGCCAGGACCCAGAGAGAGAAAGAGAAAGAGAGTACGGGTCGGCAGGACCCAGAGACAGAGAGAAAGAGAGGGCGGGTCGGCAGGACCCAGAGACAGAGAGAAAGAGAGGGTGGGTCGGCAGGACCCAGAGACAGAGAGAAAGTGAGGGCGGGTCGGCAGGACCAGGCGACCTATAAGGATGGGAAGGGAGGGGCGAAAACGAACGAGACAGAAGAGAAATGAGAGGTAGGCAAGGTTTATATGTGTATTGCAGCGTGAATAGAAGCGCAAGGTCAAGTTTAGGGCTGATTAGGACGAACGAAGCAAGTTTGAAGCGTGGCCTTGCTCCTGAACTTCAGTTAACTTTGTTAACTACATTTTTTTGCTGCTAAGAAAGTTTCTTTCTTCTTGCCGTTACAAGCTAAACTGCGCTGAAGATTTCCACTTTAATTTGACTGTGTTGAACTTTAGTTTATCAAGTCTCATGACTGTCTTGTTTATGTTATGTCTTTATTTCAGTTATGCGCATGAGCTCTGTTTGGAATAAAGTTTCCTCTGCTTTGCCTATCTAAAGGTCTGAAAGTTTGTAGAGCTGCTGTCTGCAGCTTCAAGTTGTAGATAAACAGAAGTCAGTTCTCACAGCAGTCTGTTGAGAAGTAACTTCTCACAGTTTGTCTTGTAATTATTATTTCACCTCTTCTGACCTTTTGGTGTAAAATATGTTTTTTAACTCTGTAGGTCAGAACTGAGACCCTGATGGATTGATTCAGCTTAGATCTTGTGATTCCTTATAAACATCAGTCCTTTTCACCTTAACTGCGCTTGGATAGATATTTTTTTCTACAAGAGAAATACATTTGAATACAACAGGGATGTTGTCCTGCTGTATTGTTTACACGTGAAGCCCATTTTATCTCCAATTCACTTTATAACTCGTATTTCCCATTTAAAATGTGGGGAAATGTGATTAATGTTGCCGCAAGCTTTGAATGAAATGTAGTAGTGAGCAACAAAACATTTCAACGCTGGACATTGACTGTATGATGGCACTATGCATTCAGAGCTTTAGAGCTGATGTCCATTCAGCTGCACTGGAGAGAGTTGTAACCAAGTAGACTACCTCTAGGGGTGATAAGAAGGACTGCAGCTCTTTATGAATTCTTAACATATGAAGTTTTACAAAATCTGAATCAAAATAATCTTTTTTTCTCCATCCACCCATCCATCAATGCATTGATTGATTGATTGATCGATCGATCAATCATGCCTTAATCCATCAATTCATCCACTAATCCAACCAACAAATCAATCAATTAATCATACCTCCATCCATCCATCATTCAATTGATGGATTGATCAATCATAACTTACTCCATCCATCCGTCCAACTAACCAATCAATCATACCTCTATCCATCCATCGATCCATCTATATATCCATCCATCCAGGATTACCTCCTGAGTCACTGAAAGCATTACCTAATCAGATGCTTAAACTCATCTGAGGTAGCTTTCGGTGTGAGTCATTACCGATTGCTAACTTTGGGCCTTTAAGTCCAGTAGAGCGTTGACCTTCTCCATGATAAACAACACTAGCTTAACCTTTCTTTTGTATTTCTCCAGAAATCAGGAGATTGGACCTCCACTGCCAGGCCAACAATGCAGCCCATAAAACTGATGAAATAACAACCAGGCAGCTAATTGTAAGACGAGGACAGCCTTTTCTCATCACGTTGGAGTTGGCCTACGCTTTGCATATATCGGATTCAATTAAACTCGCTGTCGAAACAGGTAGCTCGTTTTTTTACCTCTGTTTCTAAGAGCGCTTTTGTTCTGTCTTAGGGATCCGTTATTTTGCTTCAGAAAACTATAATTGGTTATCTGAACTGGTTATCTAAACTGTTTAACTGGTTATCTTAACTGGTTAGGCGTTAACGTCACTTTTGTACTAAAATAATTCTCTCCTAAGGTCGATCTCCTTCACAAAGACACGGGACCAAGTGTACTTTTGGTCCAGGAGTTCCCAAGTGTGGTGTGGGCATTAAAGCACTGTGGAGTTGCAAAGTTGATGACAGATCCTCCCTGCAGAGGGGCAATGCAATCCTTTCTGTGACCCCCGCAACTGACGCACCAGTGGGGAGGTACACCCTGACCGCAGCGCTTGAGAGTGGGTCATCTGTAAAGGAAAGCCTAGTAGTACTTTTCAATCCTTGGTGCCGGGGTGAGTATTGGCTTATGTCCTGAAGAAAGAATAATTTACCAGACATGTCAAACCCTAGGTGGGAGGAAACGGTCAAACAATAACCTAATGTCTCATCATATTAAAACCCAAGCCAGACCCTGTTTTATTATTCGCTGATAAGATATTTGTCTTCGTTTGCAGACGATTGGGTGTACCTGGGTGATGAAAAGGAATGCCGGGAATATGTAATGAATGAACAAGGACTCATCTACCAAGGGACGGCCCGTTGCTTGAATGCACTGACCTGGGAGTATGGACAGGTGAGATTTCAGAAGACTTCATCCATACATTAATTGTATGCGCAATAGTTTGTAGGCATTTTAGGATCTGTTCTAAAGTAAGGCAAGCCAAGGCAAAGGAATTTTATTTGTATAGCAGACTTTCAACACAAGGCAATTCATGGTGCTTTACATGATTAAAACTGGAACACAGCATAAACCAATTTGATGATTAAAATAAAAGAAAGCAATTAAAATAAGACAATAATCAAGACAATACAACAATGTAAGGACAAGCAGATAAAAAAAACACTGACTGATAACTGAAGAGCTCAGTTCTTTAAAAAAACCACAATAAAACATTTACAGTGATCAAGACTATAATTTGTGTGAAAATTTAAAACAGGCAATTAAAAACAGTTACTCATAAGCGAGTCTAAATAGGTAAGCTTTAATTTTAGAATTAAAAGAGTTCAGTGTCTCTGTAGCTTTGCATTCTCTCGGTAGTTTGTTCCAGATATGAGGAGCATAGAAACTAAAAGCTGCTTCCCCATGTTTGGTTCTGGTTCTAGGGACGATCAGTAAACTAGAGCTGGTGGACCTGAGTGATCTGGATGGTTTGTACCATGATAGCAGATCTATAATGTACTCTTGTTCTAACCCATTCATGATTTATAAACTAATAAAAGCACTTTGAAGTCTATTCTCTGAGCTACAGGGAGTCAGTGTAAGTACTTTAGAACTGGGGTGATGTATTCTACTTTCTTGGTTTTAGTGAGAACACGAGCAGCAGCGTTCTAGATCACCTGCGGCTGTCTGATTTATTTTTTTTAGGTAGACCTGTGAAGATACTGTTACAGTGATCAAGGTGGCTGGAGATAAATGCATGGATGAGTTTTTCTAGGTCTCCTTGTGTCATCACTCCTTTAATCCCTGCTCCTTTGACAGTTAACACAGTCAACACAGAAAGGCATTTTTTGTGGCTGAAGCTTTACTTGTCCGCAGAGTTTTACAAGGGTATATCCTGGGCCCCATACCTTTTACTGAATATTGTGCCACTGAAATTCAAGGTTGCTTTTGTTTACTTTTTTGTTTTTGAAAATGCAAGTGTTAGAATTGGCAGATTTCGATACAGCACAAGTGCTGTACAAAGCGAGAATTAACATGCTTCCAGCGCGATTACAAAAGCTCTTTATAGAAACATAAAGTACATATAATTTGAGGGATAATTCACATTTTAAGGTCAAAAGCATTCGTACAACAAGGAGGAGTTTTAGTGTGTCAATTTGTGGGGTAAAGACGGAATGGTCTGCTGGACATGATTAAGCGCAGCAGAACTTTAAAAAAGCTTGAAGAAGAATATAAAAAGATGATTTTGGAAATCTACTAGGAGGAAGAGAATAAGCAAGGTTAAAAACATAGTGGGAGGCCCTATCAAAGAAGTCCCCCCTTATTAGGGGTATAAAGTATTGACATGAGATATGTATACGTGAGCATGTTTTGTCTAATTTCCGTTTCTTGTTTTTTGTGTTACCGTTAAGACTGATATTATATTTCATCTGTGTTCCTTTATTGGTAATTCATTTGGAATTATTATCAAGGCAAAAGGTATCCGGTATTGTTATTATGTTTAACCAGGTTATGTAAACAATAATGTAAATTAAATGGAAAATCAAGGGCTAGAGCTGTATGTGAACAATTATAGTCAGAAAAATTAGTTAATTACCTTTATATAAGTCTGTGATGTGGTGAACATCAGGATGAAGGGCCCAATTGGGTGGTCATCCAACCACCAACGTATTGGTAAGTCCAGAATTCTCTTTCTTGCAGTTTGAGGAAGAAATGGTGGATATTTGCCTTAAGTTGTTGGACGTCAACCCAAAACATCAGAGAGACCCTGATGAAGACGTTGCAGCTCGCTGCAACCCTATCTATGTTTCCCGAGTCATCAGTGCCATCGTGACACTAAACTTTATCCAAAGGTTTAATTGAATTAAATCCTTGATAGGGATTAACCGTTTTCCATCTCGCAGATCAATGCAGATGATGACAGGGGTGTTTTAGTTGGACGTTGGAATGGCAACTATCAGGATGGTCATTCTCCAAAAAGCTGGACCAGTAGCTTACGCATCCTGCAGCTCTGGTATAACAACAGCTGTGAGGCAGTAAAGTACGGACAGTGCTGGGTGTTCGCTGGTGTGATGTGCGCAGGTAACATACCTTTATGGGTTCTTCAGTTGTGTTGCTGTTTCTTAAATCCTTCCAAGAAACGTTGTCATTATGATTGCAGTGATGCGGTTCTTTGGGATACCTTGCCGCGTTGTCACAAACTTCGTGTCTGCTCATGACACAAACAACAGCCTCACAATTGACGAGTATTATGATGTGTACGGATTAAATCAAAGCGGGAAAGACAGAATCTGGTAAGATCAATACTGAGAATTACTAGCAACATTTTCAGCTCTTTTTTTTATTTTAAGCTTGGTACTTACATAAGGGAAACAATAAATGTGCTGCTCCAAAATCTGATAGGTCACTTGGGAAAGTTTTGGAGGTCAAAATTTACTTCTTTTTCTAAATTCAATCCTGTTGTATCCCTTAGGCAATCAGACAGACAGACAGACAGACAGACAGACAGACACCTTCTAGGAATCATAGGAGCTTTGACATTTTTTAATGCCATGCAGGAACTACCATGTGTGGGTGGAGGGTTGGATGAAGCGACCAGACCTCGACCAAGGTGGCCGCTATGACGGCTGGCAGGCCTTGGATCCAACTCCCCAAGAAAAGAGTGGAGGTAAACTGTTCTTGTTCTTCCACTCTGACAATGTTGGCTTTACTAAAGATACTAAGGTTAGATTCCTTTGCCCCCAGGCGTGTACTGCTGTGGTCCCGCATCAGTGGTTGCCATACATGATGGGGAAACCAATCTGAACTATGACGTGCCCTTTGTCTTCAGCGAAGTCAATGCTGATATTGTCAAGTGGATGGTCAGTACAACTTGTTCATATTTTATGTAAAATCTTAATGTAAAATAATCTTTTGAGGAAAAGCTTTCCAATCATTTGAAGTATGCAAATGTTCGCTCTAATAACTGGTTACAGATACATTTCTTACTTCATAAGAGAGACTGTTCCCCTGCAGATGAACTCACTGGAGATATGTCATAAAACAAGGATAACAGGATTTCTTTTCTTAAGATATATCAGTCTAGAATGCCTCTCAAGAACATGTATTTTAGGTTAGTTAGTCACTCACAGTTGCTCTTTGGTATGAGTTTGCACTTCTGGGTTGCCCTGAGGCCAAGTAGAAGTGCTGAGATGTGAAAACTCAAATTTTTCAAACATATTGGAACCGTTTGATCTCAGATCAATCCTGATGGCTCAAATAAGGAAATGAAACACCTCAGCAACACCACATGGGTTGGCCAGAAGATCTCCACCAAGGCTGTAGGCAGCATGGAAAGAAATGATATCACAAAAACCTACAAATACCAAGAAGGTAATATATAAATTCTAGCTCCTTTATCAAAAGTCTGGGTCTTATTTGATCATTTTCATTTAATTCACTTTTTTTTTTATATTAGTATACTAATTTGAGATGGACTGAAATGAATATGCCATGCCTCTAACTGCACTGTCTTAGCTAGAAAGTCACTGAAGGTCTGTAGCAACTATGTGTCTTGAGTCAAAACGCAACTATTACTCTCCTGGGAAAAATAAAGCGATAGCATGTTCCTTTGGAGTTTGTAAACTATTTTTAAAATCTTTCCATCTGAACTAGCCTCTTTAATAAAAAACAAAGCCATGGATACCAAACATGTCATTACATTTCTTTAACCTGAAATGTATTTTGGTCACATTCTGCCATGAACATCACTGACCAACAAGATAAAGGCACCAAATTTAGCCTCATATTATAAAAAACAATATTGTATTATATATTATTTTATAAAGTCCCTTGAAGTGAATTTTGTTGCGACTTGGTACTATATAAATTAAGTGAATTGAGTTTAACCGTTATTCTCAGTTTAACAGTTATATCCAATAAGGGTCACAAACAGTAGACTCAAACGTAGTTTATTCATAAGAATGATCCATTTGACTCAGTTTTTCTCAACAGGCAGTAAAATGGAGAGAGTGGTCTATGACAATGCCGTCAGACGATTGAACTCACAAGACGGTGGTGTTGGGCAGAGGAACACTTGCAGAGTCACTGAGGTAGAAAAGGTGGAAATGTCACTGGACGAGGTAAGTTCCAGCAGAACTTGTACATTTGTTGGAAAGTAGAACTGAGTAAAACAATCACAGATGGTTTTTTTTTGTTTTATTGTTAGGAAACCTGTTTCAGGAACTCACAGGATGTCAAACTAAATCTGAAACTGAGCAACAGAGGTTACAGAAATAAGACAATGACCATCTACGTGAATGTCCATGCCACGAACTACACTAGAAGTCAAGTCAAGAACATCGTGCATACTGATTTTGTAAAAACGCTGGCGGCTGGACAAGGTGTGTTCACTAACCACCCCCAATAAATCTAAATGACCTGATCTACTTCAATCCGTCAAACCCAATAACTCTCTAAGTCAAACATCAGTACCAATAACTGACAAGGGTAGAAAAAGCATTAATCATTTAGTCCGCCTCCTAAATAACTTTCCTTTCCTGCAGTTATGAATATTCCCATCCTGATCCCGTACTTCGCCTACTGTAAGTACACCCTTACCTTTGACAGCATGAAGGTGTCTGTCATCGCCCTAGACGACGGTGGTGAAGTCTATGAAACAGAGACTGACATCGTTCTGGAAGACCCACCCATCTCCATTAAGGTAAATGTAGAGATGAGGCGTACATATGGGTCACCGCAACGAAGGGTTTCCTTTGGATTTAATTATATTCAAATGTGGACCAGACATGTAAAGTAGACTCCAGCGAATAATTGGATGGATTCAAGGGCAGCAAAAGTGTTAAAGTTAGAGTACCGAAGCATCTGACAGTAGGTTGAAACAATGACTTATGTCAGTCATAGGTGTAAAAGATCAAGGGGGGAAATCTGGATTTACTCTCTGCAGCTCGTTCAAAGATGTTCCTATAGGCCACAAGGGTTCCTACAAAGGTCCAATGACAAAGATTCTCAGACTATGTTTAAAGCAAGGTCACCCACTGGCTTGATGTATAAGTATTGGACCGTATGTGAAGGTTGTCATGAAGCTTGACTTGTAAATGAAGAGCATTCTAGGTTTGCTCAACTCGTTCTTTTCAGCTGCCACCAGACACACCAGGATGCTTGAACTTCTTAGACTGATCCCAAAGGGAGTAATCAAAACCTTTTTCTCTTGAGAACCATAGCCTAAGCCTTAGAGGGGCTAGCTCTTTTCTTGTCCCCTTCACACTCTACCACTAACTACTCATGCTGAAAGTCAGAGCTAGATGACATCATCAAAACCTCATGACCTGAAAAAAGCAAAAACAAGACCCCTAAAGCCTAGTTTATACTTGTCCATCTACATCAAAACGGATACATGCAACGCCATTATCCATCGATGCAAGGGCCCTCCGTCACCTACGCAACAACGGACGGAATAGAGACCAGTTTTCTACTATCCGTCAACATCAAAAGAGAGCGTATGCCTGTGATTGGTCAGCTCAACATCAACCCAGACAAGGTCACCAGAACAGTGCCCCTATAGTCGCTAAAATCAGTAGTCTATGCAGGATTTGGGCACTGGATGCTTTATGTTGCAAGGCCAGTTTACTTTTGGCGATTTTGAACACAAGGAGGTGTAGTGAAATAAAAAAACAGACTGCTGTAATTTTTACATGCGTTTTTAGAGTATAATATCAGCTGCTTTGTGCAGACAATGTGGAAACGTCCCTTTTTTTTTTTCTTTTTTTTTCTTTTTTTTTTTATACATTTGAACCACACAGCAACCAAACTCCCATGCAGGGTTCAAGTCATTTGATGTTTTTTTTAGAATGGTGGTGGAAAAATCTGAAGGCCATCCGTCATTTTAACAGATTGGTATTCACGTCTATGTCCACACAGGTGGACATTGGTTACAGGTAACCAAATCAATCAAAAAGAGATTCCCAGGAGAGCATCTGAGAATCATCTCAGACCTGGAGACCGTACTCAATGTATCTCGCTAAGCAGGAACTGAAAGTACGGAGACTTTCTGACTTCTGATCACTTGTCCCAGAGAAATGTTTTCTGATGTCAAAACTTTGGCTGAAGTGGTGCTAATTCCATTCTCCAGTTTGGCAGCACAGCACAGATTTAGTCTCTAGAACAACATTAAACCCCAATGAGAAGTCATCTTTCCAAGGCAAAAACCCGAAACCTCTACTTGACTGATATAATAGCACGGTTATAATAATCTAAATTCTCAGTATTTTTACTTTTACTTAGTTTAGTTTTTGCAGTACATCTTTGAAAATAGCCATTAAAATATTTTGTAATAATAATTACGTAAAGCACATTAATTGCAAAAATATTGGCGATATTGTAAAATATGACTTTAAAAATCAGTTTTAAAATACATAGGCTCAGGTCCTCTTTTCAGGGGAAAGACATATTAGATGACGTCTTTACTTCTACAAGAGCCCGGACGGACAAAGCGCACAGAACAAGCCCGCTATTAAAACATTGATTTCCCCTGAAAATGCAAAAAAGTTTAGCTATAAATACATTTTTACCTCTGCAGTAGTTCCAAGCGATGAAAGAGAGACTGATTTGCTCGTCATGTTGCTGCAAATAGATAATTCTCAGGGAATTGAGCGTTTGAAAACAGCACTAGTTGGACCTCCGTTGTTGAGTTTCTTACTCGAAGACACAGATACCGCATGCTTGTGATAATTTAGGTATGCACTGCCCCCTACTGGCCGAAAATTACACACTGTGCCTTTAAGATTTCAAATTCCACTTAGTTTTATTTAGTTTTTAGCATTTGTTAGGTAGTTTTACTTTTATTTTCGTTAAACAAGTTGTGTACTGCCAAGCTATCTTAAGTACTATGATGCTTTTGATCATTTTGCACATTAGCACTTTCTCTCAACCTTTGCTGACATGACGCTAGGCGGCCCACAGCAACACAGAGGACTTGACTGACATGTTGGGATAAAGTTGTGCAGCCAGTAAAAACAACCAACAACCAGAAACTAGAGAGGGAATTATTTGTCCATCAACACAGCAGATACGCACACACAACCTACACTAGCTACACAACTCCTGTGTAACACTGGTCCCCATCGCTATTGCTTGCAGTTTGCAGTCGCAGTGTTAGCTTGCTTGTTAGCCGCCATAGCTCACCTGTTATGAAGGTTTTTTGTTGCAGACTCTTTAATCATCATTTCAATCGCTTCTTCTGAAAACTTGCAATCCAAAGACGTCTTATTTCCTTGAAAGGAGGCGAGTCGATGGGATTGTATCCAACTTTTCCGTTCTGTTGTTTTTATCAAAGTGATTTATGCAACCGAAAAGGCACAACATAGATGATCGCATCTGTTTCTGGTGACAGCGCGCAGTAGGCAGGGAGCGACATAGAAATAATTCTTCTAGATATTATGAGATGCACAATTAAACGAAAACTAAGCACATTTTCTCAATAAATTTAGTTCGTTTAGTTAGTTTTGCGAACACTCATTACAGTTTCATTACTTCGTTTGTTTCAAATTCTCGTTTTTATTTTTATTTTAGTTAACAGTTACTTCTAGTTTTCGTCATTTCGTTCGTTTTCGTTGACGACGATAACACTGTGAAATAGGATTTAGGTCCAGATAAAGTTAGCTTAAAGGTTCTAAAGCCGCCTAAATGGATATGACGGACTTTAACAGTTGCACACATTTCCAAAGTAAATAAAAAACTTGATTTCTATCTAATGTCATGAAATCTGATTTTATGGCGTAAACTATCTCTGTTCTGTGATTGAAGCGCACGGCAGGGAGTCAACATTGATTGGACTGTAAACTGTGTGGGCTGTTCGCTCCAGGTTTTGGGTGAAGCACGTTGTAACCAACCAATGACAACTGAGGTGGAGTTTGAAAACCCGCTGAATGAGACGCTGAGGAACTGCTCCCTGACGGTCACTGGCTGCGGCCTCTTCAGATCCCAAAACGTAGAGAGGTAAAATAAAATACAAATACAAATAAATAAGACTGTGGAGCTATTTATGAAAACCACTAGTTGACGAAACTACAGTTCTTGTTTACCAGTTAGCTAATCATAGATTTAAAGGCTAGCAAAATGACCTGTTGATCTTTGAGCTGAGTTTTGGTGACATCTGTTACAATCCAGATTTTTTGCTTGAATGTGCACTGGTAAATTCGTGGTGAATTAAACAGGATTTGTCTGTGTGTGTCTGCAGTACGTTGAGGGAGCTGCAACCTAACGAGACTTTGAAACTCACAATCACTACGACCCCCTACAAGCCCGGACTGAGGACTTTGTTGGCCGACTTTGACTGCAGTGCATTCAGAGACGTGAAGGGAAGCTGCACCGTCTACGTCAAACCCTGAGACGTTTCCTTGCTGTGTGCCTTGGAGAATCTGATTCAGGCTACAGTCGGCATTATTAATGCTGGGGTTTAGGGTGTTTTGGGAATATATTACCTAAAGAATGTATTAATTCAATGATTCATGAAATATGCAAATCAATTCATTTATCTTATCCTTTCAACTTTAAGGGACCACTTATGTTGGTTTAGATAACTAAATATTTAAGAATAGTCATTTTAAAGATTTTATTTCTTTGATTATATTTGAAGATTATATCCGATTGTGGTGGAAAATATACAAAGGTGCTAAAAATTTAAGACAAACAATAAATACCTCTTAATGCAAAGACTTTGTTTTTTTGTAATTTTATGTATAAATGAGTTGCAGCCGGCCTGGAATGTGTGTGTTGGTTTATATGGTCATTGAGTTCTTGCTTTCTTTCATTACGTTCAGTGATCAAATATTTGTTTTCTTTACTTTTCATTCCTTAAAATGTATTTTGAATCCACAATGTTCTTACTTTACTAAATTGTTTGCCTTTCAAACATACTTCTGGAGTAACAAACTCATCAGCTTCCTTTAGTTTAATTGTAAGGTATAGCTAAATATCTGAAGAATCCAGGTCGTATGTTTGTAAAGTTAAAAGATATATATTTTAAGCTAGATTTTTATAGATCAATTATACATATAACATTTTAACAAATAAATATGATTACGTAGCATAGAGTTTGTTCTCATCTACTGCATTTAGTCGAGTCACGTCACACAGGAAAACAACTTTATTACAACTATTTTAACACAGCTTTAAGCAGCATCAGATGTGACGGACTAGGAGAGATAAAAAGCAAACTTTTACTTCTGGCGAAAAGTTTATTGCTATACTTACAAACATTTAGATTAGATACATTTTGATCACATCTGAAAAGAAATCGTAAAATGTTAAATAAATATGCTTCATGTTTACACGCAGGCGTGAGGAAGATTTCATTGATAATCCTACTTTTTATTCCGTAAAAACAAAAATATATATAATCTTAAACAGGTTTAAAGTCAAAAAACATTAAATTTGTTATTTGGAGTGAGAAGAACACGTTTGTGGATGAGAGGGGGCGCTAATGAGCCGCTACGACGGTTTCAAACGAGCGAAAGAGGCGAAGGATCCAGAATCAGAATCAGCTTTAATGGCCAAGTATGACACATACAAGGAATTTGACTCCGGCAACTTTTCTCTCCAGTACAGAACTTAAATAAGTGAAATTAAAAACGGAAATAAAAATAAATACAAATAAAAATAAAGGATAATATATACACCAAACCAGAAGTTATTGTACAGTAAGTATATACAGCAGTGCAGAGTTTTAGTTTATTGTTCATGTGAATGGACTCACACTCTGTGACTATTCAGAGTTCATCAGAGCGACAGCCTGGGGGAAGAAACTGTTCTTGTGTTGGGTGGTTTTGGCGTACAGCGCTCTGTAACGCCGGCCTGAGGGGAGTAGCCTAAACAGATTGTGGCCGGGGTGTGAGGGGTCAGTGGTGATTTTTCTGGCCCGCTTCTTGACCCTGGCCCGGAATAGGTCCTCAAAGGAGGGAAGATCAGTACATATGATCCTCTCTGAGGACCTGACTGTTCTCTTCAGTCTGTCCCTGTCTTGCCTGGTGGCGGATCCGAACCAGACAGAGATGGATTCAATTCAATTTCAATTCAGTTTCTTTATATAGCGCCATTTCACAACAGATGTCATCTCAAGGCACTTTACAAAAAGTGTTATTACAATACAATGTTAAGTGTAGAAATTACAGAACCACAGAAGATTGCGTCGTGGAATTCTCAGCAATCCCTCATACTGAGCAAGCATGCAGCGACAGTGGGAAGGAAAAACTCCCTTTTAACAGGAAGAAACCTCCGGCAGAACCAGGCTCAGCACAAGCGGTTATCTGCCGCGACCGTCTGTGGCTTGGAGAATACATAACAGAGACACAGAAAGAGCAATAGAACTGATGCAGAAGTTTGTTGCAGGACGTGGAGAATTTTCCGTCACTGCAATGCCATCTTAGTCAGGGTCGTCAAGCAGGGCTAATCCGGAGCACCTACTATAATAGAAAACAGGTTAGTGCTTGAATTGACAGCACATCATGCAGTTGGGGAGAAGTAGGAGAGAAAGTAGGAACAGACCCTAATAATGTCCTCCAACAGCCTAGCCTAAAGCAGCATAGCTACTAACATTAACCTGTCTCCTAGCTACTAGGAGACCTGGCTACCAACACTCTGTCTGAGTCCTCCTGACCCGTGGACGGTGTAGGGCCGGTAACGGCCCCCGTCATGCCGGGGTCTTCTCGGAGTCGGGTTGGATTACATTGGATGGATGAGGTCAGGACAGACTGGACTTTTGCTGTGTAGAATATGGTCAGCAGTTCCTGAGGCAGGTTGAACTTTCTGAGCTGACGCAGAAAGTACAGCCTTTGCTGGGCCTTCTTCCTTATAGAGTCAATGTGGGAGGTCCACTTCAGGTCCCGTGTGATGGTGGATCCTAGGAACCTGAAAGACTCCACTGTGGGGACTGGCCTGTTGGTGATTATGAGAGGAGATGTTGATGGGGGTCTCTTCCTGAAGTCCACTGTCATCTCCACAGTTTTGAGCGGGTTTAGCTCCAGGTGGTTCTGACTGCACCAGAGGACCAGCTGTTCCACCTCCCTTCTGTATGCAGACTCGTCGCCGTCACGGATGAGTCCAATGACGGTGGTGTCATCTGCAAACTTCAGGAGTTTCACAGAAGGGTCTCTTGACGTGCAATCAGTGGTGTAAAGGGAGAAAAGCAGTGGGGAGAGAACACATCCCTGGGGGGCGCCGATGCTGAGGGACCGGGTGCTGGATATGAAGTTACCCAGTTTCACCTGCTGCCTCCTGTCAGTCAGGAAACTGGTAATCCACTGACAGGTGGAGGGAGGCACGGTGAGCTGGGACAGTTTTTGGTGGAGGAGCTCTGGGACGATGGTGTTGAATGCAGAGCTGAAGTCCACAAACAGGACCCGAGCGTAGGTACCTGCAGAGTCTAGGTGTTGCAGGATGTAGTGGAGAGCCATGTTGACTGCGTCATCCACTGACCTGTTTGCTCTATAGGCGAACTGCAGGGGGTCTAGCAGGGGATCCGTGATTTCCTTCAGGTGGGACAGCACCAGTCGCTCAAAGGATTTCATGACCACAGATGTCAGGGCGACTGGTCTGTAGTCATTTAATCCTGTGACAGGGGACTTCTTGGGAACCGGGATGATGGTGGAGCGTTTGAGGCAGGAGGGGACCTCACACAGCTCCAGGGAGTTATTGAAGATCTGAGTGAAGATGGGAGCCAGCTGGTCAGCACAGACTTTCAGACAGGACGGAGACACTCCATCAGGACCTGATGCCTTCTTAATCCTCTGTCTCTGAAATAGTTGGCGCACATCCTGTTCACAGATCGTCAGCGCAGGCAGGGGGTCAGGTATGGGGATGGTTTGGGGTGATGCTAGGCCTTTTGTGATGGAGATGGTGGGGGAGGTGGAAGGTGTGAAAGTTGTTTCAAACCTGGAGAAAAAGTCATTGAGGTCCTCAGCCAAGCGGGGGCTCCCCACAGGGTGGGGGATGGTCTCCTGTAGTTGGTGATGGTCTGCAGGCCCTTCCAAACTGCAGAAGAGTCGTTGACAGAAAAACGCTCCTTCAGTTTTGCACTGTAGTTCCTTTTCGCTGCCTTGATCTCCTTTGTCAGCTTGTTCCTGGCCTGCTTGTACAGGTCCCGATCCCCACTCCTGTAGGCCTCCTCCTTGTCCTGGCGTAGCCGTCTCAGTTCTGCAGTGAACCATGGTTTATTGTTGTTGAACGTGCAGAAGGTTTTGGTCTGCACACACATGTCCTCACAAAAGCTGATGTAAGATGTCACAGTGTCAGTCAGTTCGTCCAGGTCTGAGGCTGCTGCTTCAAAGACGCTCCAATCAGTGCAGTCAAAGCAGGCCTGTAACTGCATCTTTGACTCATCTGTCCATCTCTTCACAGTTCTTACTACAGGCTTAGCAGATTTCAGCTTCTGCTTGTAAGATGGGATGAGGTGGACCAGGCAGTGGTCAGAAAGTCCCAAAGCAGCACATAACAAAGCTGCTGTAAATAAACTGCGATAAAGTCCCGGTTCGGTCCGGTCCGGGTCAGCGCTGGATCCAAGGTAACTCGGCCTGCTGGTTCTGAATTACGTGGTTAACAACAACAACTATATCAACGTTGAGAGTTAGATTTGAGCCGAAGCTAAGTGTTAGCTTTAGCTCACAGACATGTTAAATTCTGCTCGAACCTTCCTCCTTCACAGCGCCGCCAAGCGGTTTGGAGGGTAAACAGCCAAACGCTCCACAAAGACGGTGAACTATTGGTTATATTATTAATAAATACTAATTTAATCAATATATGCCAATATATTAATATAATTATGTGGCTCTTTAACAGTTTCGACTACAGTTACACAGCAAACAATAAATAATACGTTTTTAAGGCAGTTTCATTATCAGCTGGAGTG
Organism: Apricaphanius iberus; assembly: GCA_028564705.1. Lineage (NCBI taxonomy): Eukaryota > Metazoa > Chordata > Actinopteri > Cyprinodontiformes > Aphaniidae > Apricaphanius > Apricaphanius iberus. Next base: position 905,078 of record JAPXFQ010001340.1, read on the forward strand.
GAAAGCCAATTAAAAAACATGTATTTAAAAGTGATTTACAACAGAAAATTCAGAGAAAAAAATTCGAAATTCTGACTTGAAATGTATTTTTTACATGGGTGAGTAAAATCAAACTGCTTTTCTTTTAATGGATCTAATCTGCTTTCGTACTAAACGGTATAAAAGTGTGTTTTAATTTTCATCAGCCATTTCTTTTAGTGATCAAGGAGCTTGACAAACGTCATAAAAATCTGCATGAAATGGAAAACACAATTGTGGGCTGAATTGCTTTACCAAAACACACGTATTTCAAGGTAAGCTGTCTGTTTCCCTTAATAAAGATCTGCATCTTATATTGTTTTTATATTGTGTCATACTTTTGTTCCTCATGTTGATGCACAGTTCATTTTTGTCCAGCAGGTGTCACTGTTTCGCGTAATAGTTATTCTAATTTATGGGCTTGTTGTGAGCGGTTATTTTATTTTATGTGGAGTTTTATCTTCTCTAATCATTAGGTAGGGGAATACAGTCGCTGGATGTTAAATGCCCAAGAATATAATGTTTAATTAAATTTAAAGGTGACCTAGTTATGAGATCCCTATGTTATAGTATCTCTCAGTAAAAATGAAACCGTTTCAAAGTATTCCAACTTTAAAAAAACAAATATACAAACATAAAATTGTGTAATTGTGTTGTCTTTATTTAGAAATGAAAGCAATTTTTTTACCTGTTTTACGGTTTAATCAAAGTTATAAAATAACTTTCTTAAGAGCTTATTGTGAAGAATATTTAACTTTTTTTGTCCATTTTTGCTGTTTTATTTCTTAGTGAGTAAGGTGCTCATGAAAGGTAGATTATGGTTTGTCAAATATTTCGGATCCAGTAGCTTTCCAACTGATTAACAGGTCTGCGGATCATAGGTTGGCAACATTTAGTAACACCAGTGGGTGACGCTCCTTCAGTATCCCTCCGTTACTGTCCATTTTTGTTGTCACACGTATATAACCCCTTCCCCCCCAACAAGTTTAAACATGAAAACATTTATAACCCTGCATTTATTTTTTAAATAATTCTGTTGAAGCATGGATGAAAAGCAATGTCTGACTTTCATTGGTCACCATTTATATAATTTTTATTTATTATTACTTTTGTCAGATTAAAGTTATTTCTGTGACCATTATGAGATTTTCTTTTATTTAATGAAGGGTACCAACAATTTTGTCCACGTCTGTAGATAGATAGGATTAATACAAGACTGAGTAGTAAAACTCAGATCAATAAAAGTAAGTAAAATGTGAAAAGCAAATAAAAAGGCAATAAATGATAATCAGTTAAAAGCTAAACTAAAAAGGTGAGTCTTGAGCCTGCTCTTAAAAACATGAATATTCTCTGTGGCCCTGAGGTCCTCTGGCAGTCTGTTCCAGAGGTGAGGGCCATAATAATGAAAAGACGCATCACCATGAGTCTGTGTCCTGACATTAGGGATGAGAAGGAGACGGCTCTTCATATGGCAAAAGCACTTCTGAAAGATAAGAAGGCCCAAGATCATTAAGACACTTAAAAACCATTAAAAGAACCTTAAATTATATCCTAAAACATTAATGGAGCCAATGCAGAGCTTCTAAGACCAGTGCTCCCGCCTCCTGGTCTTCATCAGGACACGAGCTGCTAAATTTTGTTGAAGCTGTAAGCCTTAAGTAGTCTTTTTGGGAAGACCAGAAAGTAGGGCATTACAATAATCGATTCTACTGGTGATAAAAGCATGCATTAGCGTCTCTGTATTGGCCCGAGAGAGAATGGGGCGGACTCTGGCAATGTTCTTTAGATTATTAAAAACCTACTTTAGTAATATTTCTTAATGTCTTAGATAAAAGTCAGCTCAGAGTCAAAAGTCACACCCAAGTTCTTCACTTGTAATGAAGGATTCAAAGACAATGTTTGTGGTTTTGGTAAAAGTTTCTCTCTCTGAGCCTCAGGACCGATAACTAAAATTTCAGTTTTGTCCTGGTTGAGCTGGAGAAAGTTTTCTGCCATCCAGGATTTGATGTCTACAATGCAGTTAAAAAGTGCATCCATTGTCCGTGTGTCATCAGGAGACATCGAGATGTACAGCTGTGTATCTTCAGCATTACTGTGAAAGTTCACTCCATGTCTTCTGATGACCCTGCCAAGAGGGAGCATAAGTAAAGGAAAAGTGTAGCCGATTTCTTTCAGCCAGCTGACAAGCAGTGCACGGTTTCAGGTTTGGAAGGAGCCAACACTGTTTTACTTTATTTTCCATACAAAGATCTATGTTTGGTTTAACATGTTGTTCATTGTCCGTCCTCAGATCTGGAGTTTCCGGTTGAAAGCGACGCCTCTCGAGGTGTGAAAAATACTGACAACAAAAAGTCGGTAAAATGTCGGCAAAGAAACTGAAGCTCGACATTGAGAACATTTCTTGTCCGATCTGTTTGGATCTACTGAAGGATCTGGTGACGATTCCCTGCGGACACACCTACTGCATGAACTGCGTCAACACCAGCTGGGATGGATCAGAGAGGCGTTTACAGGTTCCCTCAGTGCAGGAAAGTCTTCAAACCAAGGCCCATGTTGGAGAAGAATGTCGTGTTGGCCGAACTGGTGGAGAAGCTGAAGGAGACTGGATTCCAATGGGATCGCCACTGCTTCGCTGGACCTTAAGACGTGCCCTGTGACGTCTGCACTGGGAGAAAGCTGAAGGCCGTCAAGACCTGCTTGACCTCTTATTGTGAAGAAGACCTCCAGCCTCACTATGACGCCCGTCCGTTGAAAAGACACAAGCTGGTGGAGCCCTCCAAGAAGCTCCAAGAGAACATCCTGTCTGATCCCAACGAGGTGATGAAGACGCTGATGGATGAACGTGAAGAGGTTCTAGCTGCAGTGGAAAGGGCCGAGAGGCTGGAGGAGCTCCAGGAGAGTCGACGGCAAATCCGGCAGAAAATCCAGGACCAAGAGAAAGATCTGAAGCTGCTTCGACGGTAGGTGGAGGCCATCAATGTCCCTGCTGACAAAGCAGTGGAGGACAGTGAGAAGATCTTCACTGAGCTGATCCGTCTCCTCCAGAAAAGAAGCTCTGATGTGAAGCAGAAGATCAGATCCCAACAGGAAACTGAGGTGAGTCGAGTCAAAGAGCTTTAGGAGAAGCTGGAGCAGGAGATCACTGAGCTGAAGAGGAAAGATCCTGAGCTGGAGCAGCTCTCAGACACAGAGGATAAAATACAGTTTTTCCACAACTACCCCTCACTGTCAGCACTCGGTGAGTCTACAAACTCATCCAGCATCAAGATTCGTCCTCTGAGACACTTTAAGGATGTGACAGCAGCTGTATCAGAACTCAGAGACATGTACAGGACTTATTGATGGAGGTCTCTAGGAACATACCCTACCTCGTCTCTGATGTGGACGTCTTATTCTCTCGTCCAGAACCACAGACGCGGGCGGACTTCTTGACGTACGCGAAAGAACTGACCTTCGATCTGAACTCCGCCAACCGAGAGCTGGAGCTCTCTGAATCCAACAGGAAGGTGACGTTTCTGAAGCAGGTCCGGCCGTACGTTTACCACCTAGAAAAGTTCACCTTCTTCTGCCAGCTCCTGACCAAAGAGGCTCTGATCGGATGCTTCTACTTCGAGATAGAGTGGAGTGGCGACCTCACCCTGGGCCTGGCTTACAAGCGCATCAGGCGGTCGGGGAACAACATGGAAAGCCTGCTTGGCTTCAACAACAACTCCTGGGGTCTTACCCTCAACAGGGAATCCTGCAGCTTTTTCCACAATGACTACGACGTTGATGTTGCGGCTCCCGTTTCCTTCAGGTTGGGGGTGTACCTGGATCCCAGAGAGAGCGTTCTTTGTTACTACAGCATCTCAGAGACCATGACTCTCCTCCACAGAGCCCAGGTCAGAGTCACGGAGCCTCTTCACATTGGTGCTCGGTTCTACAAGTCCAGAGGAGACAGCATTGAGTTCGTCACACCGACATAAACTGTTTTAATCCCTCATATAGAGCTCTTATTCTATGGACGTTCTGGAATATTTCTCTTTTTCTATTGTTGTGTGCTCACATAAAAGCTTTAAATGAAGAATTAGCCCGTTTGTAACTGATCATTTTTTCTTCTTTCAATGGAAATTCCTGACCCTTCACAGCAGGTGAATGTAGAAACAACATCTGACCTTTGCAATCTGTCACTGTTGTAGTTCTACTGTAAGGATAAATGGTTAAAGGACTCCAATAAAATAAAATCTTGTGAAAAACCTTTTACCGCCTGGTCTTGCTTCATCAGCCTGAAATGTTTCAGATCAAATGGATTTAAAGATTCTAAAAACATTTAGAAAAGGTTCATTGCCAAATGTTGAGAATATATAAATTAGAACAACAGGTCGGTGCCTGTCGCGGCGGCAACCCTCGAACCCGATGGTGGACACCAGCGGTGAGGGATGCTGTCAAGCTGAAGAAGGAGTCCTATCTGGCCTTTGTGGCCTGTGGGACTCCGGAAGCAGCTGATAGGTACCGGCAGGCCAAGCGGAGTGCGGCTCGGATGGTCGCTGAGGCAAAAACTCGGGCGTGGGAGGAGTTTGGAGAGACCATTGAGAACGACTTCCGTATGGCTTCGAAGCGATTCTGGTCCACCATTCGGCATCTCAGGGGGGGGAAGCGGTCTGCCACCAACACTGTTTACAGTGGGGGCGGTGAGCTGCTGACCTCAACGCGGGACGTTTTGGGTCGGTGGATGGAATACTTCGAAGACCTCCTCAATTCCACCGACACGCCTTCCTGTTTGAAAGCAGATTCTGAGGACTCTGGGACGGGCTCTCCAATCTCTGGTGCTGAAGTCACTGAGGTTGTTAAAAAGCTCCTTGGTGGCAAGGCACCGGGGGTGGATGAGATTCGGCCGGAGTTCCTCAAGGCTCTGGATGTTGTAGGGCTGTGTTGGTTGACGCGGCTCTGCAATATTGCGTGGACATCGGGGTCAGTTCCCTTGGATACGCAGGCCGGGGTGGAACACACTCTGTGGTCCCCCTTTTTAAAAAGGGGGACCACAGAGTGTGTTCCAACTATAGAGGGATCACACTTCTGAGCCTCCCTGGTAAGGTCTATTCGGGGGTTCTGGAGAAGAGGGTCCAACGGATAGTTGAACCTCGGATTCAGGAGGAACAATGCGGTTTTCGTCCTGGCCGTGGAACACTGGACCAGCTCTACACCGTCGGCAGGGTCCTGGAGGGTGCGTGGGAGTTCGCCCAACCAGTCTACATGTGCTTTGTGGACTTGGAGAAGGCATTCGACCGTGTCCCTCGGGGTGTCCTGTGGGGGGTACTCCGGGAGTATGGGGTACCAGGCCCTTTGATACGGGCTGTTAGGTGCCTATATGAACGGTGTCAGAGTCTGGTTCGGATTGCCGGCAGTAAGTCGGACGCATTTTCGGTGAGAGCTGGACTCCGCCAAGGTTGCCCTTTGTCACCGGTCCTGTTCATAATGTTTATGGACAGGATTTCTAGGCGCAGCCGAGGTGTTGAGGCGATCCGTTTTGGTGACCTCAGGATCGGGTCTCTGCTTTTCGCAGATGATGTGGTCTTGTTGGCTTCATCTGAACGTGATCTACAGCTCTCGTTGGAGCGGTTCGCAGCCGAGTGTGAAGCGGCTGGGATGAGGATCAGCACCTCCAAATCCGAGACCATGGTCTTGAGCCGGAAAAGGGTAGAGTGCCTTCTCCGGGTCGGGGATGAGGTCCTTCCTCAAGTGGGGGAGTTTAGGTATCTGGGGGTCTTGTTCACGAATGAGGGAAAAATGGAGCGGGAGATCGATGGACGGATTGGTAAGGCGTCTGCAGTTATGCGGGCGCTGTACCGGTCTGTCGTGGTGAAGAGAGAGCTGAGCCGAAAGGCAAAGCTCTCAATTTACCGGTCGATCTACGTTCCTACCCTCATCTATGGTCACGAACGCTGGGTGGTGACCGAAAGAACGAGATCGCGGATACAGGCGGCTGAAATGAGTTTCCTCCGTAGGGTGGCTGGGCTCTCCCTTAGAGATAGGGTGAGAAGCTCGGTCATCCGGAGGGGGCTCAGAGTAGAGCCGCTGCTCCTCCACATCGAGAGGAGCCAGTTGAGGTGGCTCGGGCATCTGGTCAGGATGCCTCCTGGACGCCTCCCTGGTGAGGTGTTCTGGGCACGTCCCACCGGGAGGAGACCCAGGACCCGCTGGAGGGATTATGTCTCCCAGCTGGCCTGGGAACGCCTCGGGATTCCTCCCGAGCAGCTGGCCCAAGTAGCCGGGGAGAGGGAAGTCTGGGCCTCTTTGCTTAGGCTACTGCCCCCGTGACCCGACCCCGGATAAGCGGAAGATGATGGATGGAAAATTCCTGCAGTACTTTGTGCGATGAGTAATTATACAAACATATCTCTGATGATTTTCAAGCTAACCTGGCTCTGTGGATAAGTAATACCAGACCCTTATTAAACCTGGATGTATGATGTGTTCCATTGCTAGTCGGAACTCAGTAAATTTTGACTCAGTCTGGAAGATCTGAAAATTCGGAATGTCTGAATTCCCACTCGGAAAATCAGAGATTGTCTTTTGCGCTGACTTCTGGTTTCAATATGGCTTCTTCTCGCATCAACAATAGTAGCTGTGGTGGAAACCTGTTTGTTATACAAGACACACTTTTAAGAATGCAACTACAGTCATTCATACATGTAGTAACTGGGGAACGTTCCAGTTAAAGGTAAACGTTTTTTTGTTATTTTTTTCAACCTAGACATTTTTAGCTAATATTACATTAATTACTCACCCAGATAAGTTTGGGACCACTTGGAGTCCTTCGGGAGAAGTTTTTATCCACTTAAGATCAGTGTATACTCATGTAATGGAAGTCAATCAGTTCAGGACATTTGCCGCCTGTAATATTTCTCAAGCATTTCTCTAGTTCATTTTCTTCGTACGTTTGAATCAAAGCTTTATTTATAACCGCTATTGTTTTGTGTACAGCTTTATAGGCCTGTGAATATTCTCATTCATCCAGGTCATGGTTATCTCAAGGAAATTTCAATCAAACGCAACTGGACTTGGTAATTTGTCTTGGAAGACGTTTCACCTCTTATCCAAGAGGCTTCATCAGTTCATGCTCGCCGCTGACCAGGCTGGGACTGTTAAAACTAAAAGAAGAAGAAGAAAAGATCTTTGTAGTCTTACACAGCAGAGGTGAAGATTCACAGGAGAAGGGAGCTAATTAAAACAGGACCAGGTGTCGGTATCGATCATCTTCAGCGGGTCTTTCATCAGGTAACAGGGAGAAATAATCTCTGTCTGTTTCTGTCCTGGTTTCATCTGCTTCTGAGATGTTGTTGCGGGGGTAAAACATTCCGTATTTATGTCTGGGATCCTTTCCAGAAGGCAGATTATGCGACATAACCCGGTAAGTTTGTGGATAGCTCCCACTGATGGAAGGAGTTCACTAAATGATGAGACTGGGTGGTGTTATTGTCATCTATCATTTAAAACTACATTTCCATATACATATATCGTTATCTAGATATAAAAATGTTGCCATATTGCCAAGCCCTGCTGTATTACTTTTAGGGTTTTTCCCGTTGTTGAAGAACCGGAGAAGGAGCTAGAGCCAGAGTTTAACCGTTTCGTAACTGGTTCAGTCTAATAACCAGTTTGCATTTCCACAGACGCGGAGTTTAGTTGGGGCTGCGTCTTATGGTTCGTTCAGACCAAGAGCTTTGTCAGCGTCACAAACGTCAAGATTACATGTTAAGTCTATGGTGGAGGCCGTTGGAGGAGCGTCACCGTCTCTGCGGCACTTTGTGAGCATTGGCTCCGTCACCTTTTCCTGCTTTTCAAGCTTTAAAGCTCATAACGCCAGCAATGCAGAAGTTCAGCTAGTTTAACTTTTGACGGCGCTGACGGCCCTGAAGCGGCGCGTTAACCAATCAGAGGGTTTCATTTTAGTGATATCACTACACGTATCTCAACAATGGAAGACAAGCTCATCGTTGCCGTCTGCAATCACAGAGAAGTTTATGATCCGTCCTCGCAGATTTAAAAAATCACAAATAACACTTACTTGTTTTGGTAGGCGATCTGAGCACCGATGTGGTTCAGGAGGTTGTCAAACTGGGCGCGGGACAAAAAAAGTAGCGCTGGGAGCGAACCTCATCCATACGTAGCTCCTGGAGCAAATGGTTAAAATCCCCAAATGCATCCGAAGAATCGGGTGTATCCACAAACAGCGCTAATGCAGCAGAAGTCGATGTTGTCTAGCTTTATGAAGCAAATAAAGCCAAGTCACTCTCTCAATAAGATCCATCATAGTTCAGAATGTCCGGCAAATGAAGAAGCCCCGCCCACTCGCTCTTTTTTTGCTCAGAAGTGTCAGACTTTGCAAGCGTCAACATAGAAGCGTCAAACTAGATGCTTTGTGAGCTTTGCTTGACGCTGACAAAGTCCTTGGTCTGAATGCAGCATTAACGTCATCGAAGTCGTAGCACCCAAAGGTATCCCCCCCCATAAGAGAGACCACAGCAGGAAGAAGGATAACTAGATGGATAGGCGAAAGATAACAGAGGAGAACGCCGTCCTGCCATTTCGAATGCGGCTTTTGTGCTTCCCTACTTTGCTTGATTTGCGAGGGTGTGTGAAAAACATGTCAACGATGAAAACCTTTGCAAGGTCAAGGAAGTATTGTATTTCCTCCTCTGACCAACACTGCTTGCTTTTGCTCTGTTTGTTTCACCTACCACAGTAGGCCAGCCCAAAACACCTGGTTGCGTCGGCATTGTGGGCGGTTCTTTAGAAAACACCAGTCTAGCCCAGCTTCGAGTTGTTTCACTCGTTCTGAACCGAAAAACGGGTGCTTTCGAGGTGGAAAATCAAAGAACCAGTTCAAAGTCACTCTAGCGCCGAACCAACTAAGGAACCTGTTCAATGGAAAAGGCCCCTTTGAGACACTGAGGGAAAAAAAAAATGAAACAGATGCTTTAAAACATGTTACAGCATTGTCTAATAAAACTCTATTATAATAAATTTTTCTGTGAGAATTCGAAAGTTTCAAAAAATGTTAAGACAGGAAAAGGCTTAGGCTCAATGCTGTGTTGGTACAAGGTCCAAACTATGATGACTAAAGTGGGTGGGTCCCTGTATATTTGAGTTAAGGCAATTGAGTGTAAGAGAGCATTAAAGACTGCATTTATCATACGCAGAAAAGTTTTTTTATTAATGAATTAATTAAAGTAGAGCATCCCAGCAGCATTTGCTTCTGAAAGACGATTAATGTGAATAATTTGGATTTACATTTCATAAGAAAAACAACTTTTGATTGGGTGAGCTGTGAATAGACAGGTTTCTGCTTTAGTTTAAATATCGTTTAGCTGGAAAACAGTTAATAAGCACCACCGTTTTTCTAATACACCAAACTGCAACAAAGATGAATGCTACACTGTTGGTTGTGGTCTAGACTCAGAGCTTTAGATGGGCAGATATAGAGTGCCTCTTGACCTCGGGCAAGCTGAAGCTGGATTAAATAAGTATTTTGAGTGATTCTATGGACACATTTGACTGAAGATGTTTTTAAAACTTTCCTAAATTCAAATAAAAACTATTTGGTATTTCATATAAAAATAAAGCCATATGAGGTGTCTGTGTTCATTGCACAGAATACCTCAGGTGATATTTTATAATATTTCTGATATCTCATGGAACCTTAATCCAAACAACTTTTGTTTCTTCCTTCCAAAAGCAAAAGGCCTCCAAAAAGACTTAAGATTGATCGCGAGGCCATTTCCTGTACCATCTGCGTGGACCTACTGAAGGATCCGGTGACAATTCCCTGTGGACACAGCTACTGTATGAGCTGTGTGAATCCAACAAGAAGGTTACGTTTCTGAAGGAAACAAGGTGGTACGTTCACCATCTGGAGAGATTTACCTTATACTGTCAGGTCCTGAGTAAAGAATGTGTCCTCGGGCGCAAATACTGCAAGGTGGACAAGAAGGCAGAAGGAGTGGACGTTGGTTTTGCCTACAAGAGCATCAGAAGAGCCGGGAAAGCTGATGAAATCATGTTGGGCAGCGGTGAATACTCCTGGTCTCTGAACTGCGTTCGTAACCAGTATGCGGTGTGGCACGACTCAGACAGACTTTGGGTCTCGGAACCTACTTCCAACCGGATAGGGCTCTATGTGGACCTCAGAGCAGGGGTCCTGGCCTTCTACAGCGTCTCTGACTCCGTCATGACCCTCCTCCACAGGGTCCAGACCACGTTCATCGAGCCTCTTCATGTGGCGCTCAGGTTCTTCAGCTCCAATGGAGAACCTGTTGAGTTCCTCGACCTCAAATGAACCACTGGACTCATTTTCCTTCTCTTCTTCTGAACGATTTAAAGTTCTTCTGCTTTGGTATTTTATTGTTCCTACAACCTGACACATTTTATAATAAATCCTTTCTTCATCAACTATTTTCTTGTCTTTTTTTGAAAGCTAACAATCTACTATCTTAAAAATTAACTATGTAAATATGAAGTGGAAGGTTTTTACTCCCTGACCTACTAACCAGGATAAATATCAAGTGACGTAAATGTAATCCAAGGGATTCAGTCAGGCGCAGTGTGTTTTAAGGTATACCTCCAGAAAATACATTTATTTTAGATATATTGAAAGACTACCTTTCAAGTAAGCATTTAGCAAAACTAGAAAAGTCTTTTATCCACTGTTATTAGAGCAGAAGAAGCAAATCTAGTCTTAATTTTTTATCTCTTAGCCTGAGTTGCTTTGTTAAGATGTGAAGTTCCAGAGTCTTTAAATCAGCGAGACTTCAGAGGATTATTCTTTCTTTCTGTATTTACCAGTTTTACAAACCTTTTCAGTAAATCCAAATGCAACCAAATCAAAGACTTCAGGACTTCCTGAAATTACAAAGTTGATACACCTTGGATCAGAGCACCTCGAGGACACTGGAACCGGCTCTGTCCTTCAGGATGACAGAACTTGGCCTTCAGTTCTGCTGTGAGGAACCTTGGAGTTCCCAACAGGTCTGTGAGAACCCCTCTGGATGTTATCAGGAACTGTGAGGATCTCCTTGATCGAACCCATTACCTGCTCTTTGTTACTCGCAATAATAGTTTCCTTAAAAGTTCTTGTAGAGTAAAAGTGTATCATTGGATCTGTAAGGTAGTCTTCATTGTGTTTAGATGTTTGGTCTTCTGGTCCATTTTGAACTGAAGTCCTCTCAACAAAAGTTTTTCTGAAGCATACACCCAAAGATCAGAAATAAATATCTAGCTTACTAATAAAACCTATTGGGAAATAGAAAAACAAGCCTTTACCTGATCCGTAAAGACTCAGATTATCAGAAATACGAAAAAAACATCCTGTAGGCATAAGAATTGTGTTTTTTGAATATTTCCTTCAGGTTTGAGTTGTTTTGAATGTTCAAAAACAATCGTAATCATTTATTGGAGCATAATTATTGGTTGCAATTTAGTTTTTAGTTTTTTTTTTTCAAACTAAATTAAACTAAGCTCCATGTTATAGGTTCCATCTTGTTAAATGTAACGGTTTGGTGATAGCTGGGCCGATTGAACAGAATATTGAAAAATAAAACGTTTAACATTACAAGCATTTTTTAAAGCCATCATTAAAAGTACAAAACGTGAATGTGGTGTAAAAGAATCTTTATATAACATAGTTTAACTTCTCATTTAGTAAAAGAATGGTATGTGTAAGACTTCTGCAAAATAATTGAAACAATAAATAGGTTTGATTATCTTAGTCAAAATGTTTTAGATGCAAATTAAGCTGGCAAAACAAATGTTTAACTCATACCACTAAACTGATTCTTGGATCAATGAGCGGATATAAATATCCTTAATTTAACATAGTTTCCCTTAATAGAAAAAGGATGCATCTATACAATAATTTGCTTTAATTTTTAATCCAGTTTCTAAACCCGGTCAGTAGGTGGCGGTAATGCGCAACTCGGTCGTTTTGGGACGGAAGAAGACTCGAAACGTAGTAGAAGAAGATTTTTGAATAATTTTCCTCCGTTAAGCTGCAGGGACGGTTCTGCTGAGAAAACCCAACACATTTTTATTTTATCCGGTAATTTCTGCAACAAAGACTCGGTGAGGGTCCGGTACCGATCGGTTAGCGGCCCAGTTGTTCCGTTTCAGCAGGTAAAGTCGACAAATAAGTAGAAAATAAGGAGCTAACTGCACTGTAAATGTCTCTTTAGTTGCATGCAGGTAAAAAAAAAAAAAAAAATACAGAGAGACGATAGGCGGAAATTGTTAGTAGGTTTTCAGCATCGGTATTTTTATTCACAAATAAACATTTCTGCGGGATTCTTTTTTGTGGACTGGTGCATAAATCACGTCCAATTTATGTAACGCTTTTAGGGAGGCGCCAGGTAGCGTTTTTAATGATTTTGGACCATTAATGTGCGCCGATTTAACTTCCTACATTTAAATCTGATTGGTCTACATCATTGGCTAAACATCTTCTGCCATGTGACTCTTGTTTAGTGAAACTTTTTCGGTTTAAATGTAAATAATGTCTCTATGGTCCCATTATTTTAAGTTTTCCTTGCACACAGGATTATTTTGTTTGATTAGTTTCACACAAACAATATGGATTACTTTTATTGATTGTACCTTTGGTATACAAAGTATTAAAACGTCTAAAGAAATTTCCTCCCCCTTAAATTAATTCATTTTCATTTTGCAGCCCATTCACCCATATTGTAGTGGTTTTCTGGGGGGGGGGGATTTGAAGGTTTTTATATAGGCCTGGTTGTGTTATTAAAGGGAGATATTTTCACTATAAAACTGCTGACATTTTTTTCTTGTTACAAGGCTTACTGCATTACCATAACTCTAACATTTGCAGCTTAACAGCATAATACGGTCGCTTACGGCGTGCACTCTGACTTCATGTGGTTACTTGTGAGAGGTAAATTGGAGTTATATCAAGTTATAGCTTGAATGTGCATATCTTGTAATGAAACAGTCATTAATTTCAGGTAGAGTTATATAACCTATCGCTCAAATGCTTTATTATAATCTACAATTTAATTTCTATTAAGTTTATTTGGTGGAGTTTATTTATTTATTTGATCTCTGCATGACTGTGGATCTGATCCCCATTTAGGCAGTTGACAGAGATGAAGACCAGTGATCAAATCAAAATATTATAAACAACCTCCTGCTGGTAGATATTATAGATCAGCCTCACAGCAGCACATTTTCTGAACAGGATTACACAGATTTACTAAGATTACTCTGAAAAAGCAGGGATGAGATGAATGTGAGCAACAAAAAAAAGAAGTATTTTAAAACGTATTGGTTGTTTTGCTGCCATAATTGGAGCATTTTGCTCAAACACAGAATGGTTGCATATTTAAGTGATTTATAATGTTTGTTCGTTCTACAGTTTACAGACGACTCTGTCCAACATACCATATTTTGTTGTGATGAAGTCTAAAAAGGACCCCAGCAAGGCGGAGCTGGAGCAGGATGCCATCTCCTGCTCCATCTGTCTGGACCCGGTGAAGCATCCTGTAACTATTCCCTGTGGACACAGCTACTGTATAACATGCATAGAACGCTATTGGAACGGACGGGATCACTACGGAGTCTACAGCTGCCCTCAGTGCAGACAGACCTTCATCTCCAGACCTGTGCTGGTGAAAAACACTATGTTAGCTGCTTTAGTGGAGCAGCTGAAGAAGACTGAGCTCCAAGCTGCTCCAACTGATCGATGCTATGCTGGACCTGAAGATGTGGCCTGTGATGTCTGCACTGGTTGTAAGATGAAAGCTGTCAAGTTCTGCTTAACCTGTTCAGCTTCTTACTGTCAGAATCACCTCCAACCTCACCATGATGCTCCACCGCTACAGAAACACAAGTTGTTGAACCCGTCCAAGAACCTCCAGAAGAACATCTGCTCTCATCATGATGAGGTGATGAAGATCTTCTGTCGTACTGATCAGCAGTTTATCTGTCATCTCTGCGTCAAGGATGGACATGAGGGACATAAAACAGTCCCTGTGGCAGCAGAAAGAGCTGAGAAGCAGAAGAAGCTCAAGGTGAGTCGAAAAAAGATCCAGCAGAGAATCCAGGTTCAAGAGAAAGATGTGAAGCTGCTTCGACAGGAGGTGAAGGCCATCAATGTCTCTGCTGATAAAGCAGTGGACGACAGTGAGAAGATCTTCACTGAGCTGATTCGTCTCCTCCAGAAAAGAAGATCGGATGTGAAGCAGCAGATCAGATCCCAGCAGGAAACTGAGGTGATTCGAGTCAAAGAGCTTCAGGAGAAGCTGGAGCAGGAGATCCCTGAGCTGAAGAGGAAAGACGCTGAGCTGGAGCAGCTCTCAAACACAGAGGATCACAACCAGTTTCTCCAAAACTACCCCTCACTGTCAGCACTCAGTGAGTCTACAAACCCATCTAGCATCAAGATTCGTCCTCTGAGATACTTTGAGGATGTGACAGCAGCTGTGTCAGAGCTCAGAGATAAACTACAGGACATCCTGAGAGACTCATGGACAAACATCTCACTGAAGGTCACTGAGGTGGACGTTCTGCTGTCAGAACCAGAAACCAGAGCTGGATTCCTAAAATATTCACAAGAAATCACTCTCAATCCAAACACAGCAAACGGGGAGCTGTCATTGTCTGAGGAGAACAGAAAAGTAACAAAAATGAACCAACAACAGTTTTATCCTGATCATCCAGACAGATTTCCCGATTGGTTTCAGGTTCTAAGTAGAGAAAGTCTGACTGGACGTTGTTACTGGGAGGTGGAGTGGAGAGGAAAAATTGATGTAGCAGTTTCATACAAGAACATCAGCAGAACAGGGAGATTTGGATTCAATGACAAATCCTGGTCTTTATATTGTAGTAGAAACGGTTGCAAAGTTTATCACAACTGCATGAAAACTCCAGTATCAGGTCCAGTTTCCTCCACACTAGGCATTTACCTGGATCACAGAGCAGGTATTCTGTCTTTCTACAGCGTCACTGAAACCATGACTCTCCTCCACAGAGTCCAGACCACATTCACTCAGCCTCTACATGCTGGAGTTTATGTTTATGCTGAGTCATCTGCTGAGTTCCTTAACCTGAATAGTCGGCAGTGATTTGAGGTCCAATCGGTTAAATTAGTTCTTAGGTTCAGTTTATTTAGTCTCCATATAGGTTCTGTTTCTTCAAAGACTTTCCTAGATAATCACTGGATTTGTGACAATGATAATGGACTATTCAAATGCCAGTACATAGTATGAAGACATAAGTGGGTAGGTCTTTGTAAAATATTTAGATCCAAACTAAATATTTAACTCCAGCCAACTATTTTTGATCATAAAGAAGTGATGTAGCTAAAATTGAAACCTCTGATTTGCCAGCAGACCTTAGAGGTTTGCAAGACCTTTGTGAACTTTTATTTTAGCAGTGCACTTCTTCCTATCAGAAAGCAATTTTTTTGTATTACCTAAATATTTAACGTTGAGTAAAATGTATTTGTTGATAACTAAATACTATTGTAACATCTCTGTATGAGCGAGTCGGTAACAGTTCAAATCAAAATTACTTCATTTATTCCAAGAGGAAAGTTGCTTGTAGCTCATGTTTTCTTTAAATAGTTGTTATAGATGTTTCAATTGTGATTCAATGTGATCTGTTGGCCATTTTTTGATGTTGATGCTATTGCAACTTGCCAGCAAGAGGAGTCTAAATGCTAAATAAAAAACTGGATGAAAATCTTTGATTTGTTGATGGATTAAGATGTGTGCTTCACTTATTGCATTACCATACCTCTACTCATTCAAGAACAGTAAAACAAACTTTGTTACATTTAAAAACCATGAGTAGCCTACAGCTTACAGTAAAACACAACTCTCCTACATTAAGCAATCCCTCCAGGATTTAGCAATGTTGCGATCACAACTAATAACGCAAATTCAGCCAGTCCCTGTAAATTTTGCACGTCGTGCTAATTTATCCCATTTTCGCTTTAACGCACATTCAACCAATTGCGACTCACTTTCATTAGCTTATATCTGACGGCATATCTACACTCCCGTGTCTTATGTGAGAGGAATCAAGAATAAAATGTTACATTTGCATTTTTGCAAAGGAAGGAGCTATAGGTTACAGTTTCTACATTCCAGTTATTAAAATTCCTCACCAATTGGTGAAATTTGAATTTTGAATCCAAAATAGGACACCTGCGTGATGAGAAGGTATTTTTGTGGTGTCGATGGCTTTATACATTAGGGGAAAGGTTTCACGGATTAACCAGATTGACTATTGGCCACGGAGCAAAACATTGCAAAGGATTTCTTTTTTTAATCTTCAGTTAAGACTTCCTCAAAATCACTTAAAACAAAGAGGGAGAGTAGCTTAATTCATTAACCAGTGATTTGCAACCTGCACACACGGCAGCATCGAGCGGCAACTTTTCAGGAAACATTCTTTGCCGATGACAGAAGCTGTAGTTTCAATTGCTTTTTACATCCAGTTATTTAGGATTAAAAACAGTTTTGACTAGTTTTTTTCTAGTCTACACTAGTTTTCTAGACCATCTAATTTTTTTTATTTTCGGCTTCGCAATCGTAACTTCGGCAGTGGATTGAGGCTCTTTTTCCATCTCTTGCTTTCGGTCGTGAAGAAACACGTTACAGCATCAAAATCAATAGACTCATTGCTGTGCTGCAACTAAGATGGAAAAATATTTTTGTTGCTATCTCTAGACACAGAGACACCTGTGTGTTTTTAGAAAATAATTGAGATAATATTCCTAAATGTTCAGTGGCGTATTCAGGAGGTTAATAAAGAGGGGCTAAAAGGGCCCGGGATGGGTCTGGGACTGTAGCACCAAAATTAAAGCAGAGTTGTTCTCGTAGTGGGGACCCCATCTGAGCTGGTCACATTTTACAGTATTCATCTGTTAAAATTAAGCAACCTCAGGCATTTTAGGTAGCAACAATAACAAAAAAGTGATTAAGTGGTTTCTTAGAAACATCTCTGTAGTCTGTCTTTACAACATTCTTACTGCATAAAATTGCGACTCAACCATCATTACTCAGACAAGTGCCTGTCACTTTCATCAGAAATATGATGCATTTTGGTCCAAAAAGATTGACTAAAAAGGCAAGGCTGTAAGGCAAGGCATTCTGATTTCTATAGCACACTTTCAACACAAGACAATTCAAGGTGCTTTACATGATTTGAGACAGAGATAATGCAGCATTTAAAAGCATGAAGTACAAACATAGAGAAAATTATAAAGAATAAATTAAAAAATAATAAAAAGCAGAATCATATCAGTTACAGGCAACTCTAAATAGATTAGTTTTTATTTTAGATTTAAGAGTTCAGTGTCTCTGCAGCTTTGCATTCATCCAGTTTGTTCCAGACGTGGGGAGCATAGAGGCTGAAAGCTGCTTCTTCATGTTTGGTTCTGGTTCTAGGGATGATCAGTAGACTAGAGCTGGAGGACCTGAGTGGTCTGGATAGTTTGTACCATGGTAGCAGATCTGTAATGTACTCTGGTGCCATTTAATAATTTATAGATTAATAAAAGCACTTTGAAGTATATACTCTGAACTACAGGTAGCCAGTGTAAGGACGTTAGAATTGGAGTGATGTGTTCTACTTTCCTGGTTCTAGAGAGAACACAAGCAGCATCGTTCTGGATCAGCTGGAAACTGACTTTTTAGGCAGACCTGTGAAGGTACTGTTACTGTAATCAAGGTGGCTAGAAATAAATGCATTGAGTTTTTTTAGGTCTCCTTGTGTCATCAGTCCCTTAATCCTAGAAATGTTCCTCGGGTGATAGAAAGCTGACCTTGTTATTGCCTTTATGTGACCTTGGAGTTTCAGTCAGTTATTACACCTAAATTTCTGGCCTGGTCAGTAGTTTCTAGTTGGACCAACTGAAGCTGTGCACCGATATTTAATCATTCTTTTTTGGGTCTGAAGATAAGTACTTCTGTTTTTGTTCAATTGGAGGAAATTATGGGACATCCAGCTGTTAATTTGCTCAATGCATTTATTAAGGATTTTTGACAGGTTCAACGTCACCTGATGACATAGAGATATAAAGCCGAGGGTCATCAGCATAGTCCTCATGATCATTGAAAACTTTGACGAGGGCTGTCTCTGTGCTGTGGTGCTTACGGAAACCAGACTGATAAATATAAAAGCGGTTGTTCATAGTTAGGAAGTTGTGTAATTGTTGGAACACACCTTTTTCAGTAATTTCACAGATAAATTGGAGATTAGAGATTGGTCTGTAGTTCTGCATTAACGTCCTGTCTAAGTTCTTCTATTTTAGTATTGGCTTGATAACTGCTGGTTTTAAAGCTTGGAGGAAATCACATGACAGGAGGGATGAGTTAACTATTTGGATCAGATCCGACCTGATGACTGGGAGGACTTTTTTTTTTTTTTTTTAAGAAAAACTGTTAAGATATCCAAGCAGCAGGTGGCAGAGCTTAGTTTATCAATAATTTCATCAAAGTTCGATTGGTTTATTTTTTGGAAATCAGTCATTTTCTCAGCACGGGTGTTAACTGGGTATATCCGCTGTATTTGGGTTAAAAGTGAGGTACTAATTCACATTCTGATGTTCAAGATCTTTTCAGTAAAGAAGCTGGCAATTTCATTGCAGGCCCTTGTGGCGCTTAGTTCGGGGGCTACTGTAACAAGAGGGGGAGCTAATCTCTCCACTGTAGCAAAAGGTGTCCTTGCATGTTGTTTCTGTGACTAATCTGAGAAGAATGATTCCCTTGCACCTTTCAAGGTTAAGTGATATTTGTTCAGTCTCTCTTTGTATATCTCATAGTGAACCTGGAGCTGAGTTTTCCTCCATTTTCTCTCGGCTCGTCAACATTCCCTTTTTTTCACTGCATACCAGTGGATTGTTTCTCCACGGAGTTTTAACCTTAATTGGTGCAATCTTAATAATATCTGAAATTTTGGAAAGAAATTCATCTGTAAATCTGTTTTCTGAATTTGTGTTGGTAAATGTTGGAGATTGGGATCGGGTAGGAGTGTACATCAGTTTAAATTTTTCGGCTTAATTGTCGTTGAGGGAGCGTTTTTTTTTTTTTTTAAAGTAGTCGTATTGTGATTAGATTTTTTTTCTTTTTTTTTTTTTGCTGAGATGGTGCTTTCAAATGTGATATGGAAATGATCAGATAATACAATATCAGTTACTGAGATGTTGGATATATTTAAGTCTTTGCTATTAGGTCCAGAGTGTGTCCCTGATTGTGTGTTGGTTCATTAATGTGCTGGGTTAGGTCGAAGTTATGGAGTGTATCATTTAATGCTTTTTCTCTATCTTCTGGGTAGTCAGTATGGATGTAGAATTCCCCCACAATTATGAACTGGTCATAGGCTATACATATTGCAGACCACAGGTCCTTGAAATCGTTAAAGTTTGTGGGTTATAGGTTTAGAAATAGGACTTTGTTTGGCTCATTTATCTCGGTAGCTAGGTATTTCGAAAGACTCAAATTCACCTAGTGATACCTTTTTAAAGTTTAAAGAGTTAACGAAGATTGTAGCAAGGCCTCAACCTCTTCTGTTTTTTCTGCTCTCATTAATAACATGATCATCTGTGGGGCAAGTTTCTGTTAGCAAGGCTTGTTCTGTCTAAACCAGTTTCTGATAGAAACAGAGCATGTACATCTTGTTTAATGATGAAATCATTTATTAGGAGAGACTTTCCTCAACGAGACCTAGTACTTTATGTAGCTACTTTAATAGTTTTTTTTTGTTTTTTTAGGTGATTGAGAGATTATTTTTGCAAGCTATTATGAGATTCTGTATTGTTCTATTATATTTAGTTTTTTTGTTTAGGGGTCCATTGTTTTTCATTACCGGGATTTTCCTTTCAAAATGACCGGACACATCTTGGTGGGCAGTGGGCCTGGAGGTTTTGTCTGGTTGTGACATCAGACACAATTTCTAAAGGTGAGCCACACTCCTTATAACCAGGGGCCGGGGTTAATCCGACTTTGGGTGTTTAAGGAATCCCTTTGTTTACTTGAGCTTTAAGGGTATCGAAAAAAATCTTAAATGGGGAAACAATTGATGATGATGAAGGTGTGGAGGGGTGATGTCCTTGTTTCCCGTTGTGTGTCTCAGCTGAGTAATATCTGTTGTTGAGGTTTGCAACTGCTTATTTATCTCTAGAGAGCTGAGTCTGCCTGTTCAGGGTCATTTGGTGCTGCTCTTATCTTTTGTTTGGAACACAGTGGTATCTTGAAGTTCACATAGGAAAACAAGCTCGATAGAAAGATTCTCTGTCCTGTTGAGGCTGCGTTCATTTCTTGTAAGTGCTTTGCTCCACAAAAGGCTAAAACACGTCATTACTCTCTGAGAGCAAAAGAGAAACATAGAATTCTCCAGCCCTGCTATACGTCAGGCAGGTGTGGTTGAGAGCCTGCCGCTCCCAGTGAAGCTCAGACAGTGGAGAAGTTTGGCTGACAATGGAGCTAAGCTACAAAAACTTTTCTACTGCTAGGAGAGTGGGTTGTGTCACCGTGGATTCCAGTCATATTCCGTAACAAAAAAAAAACTGTATAAAGCTTTTTAAAAAGATTCTCACATTTAAACAATAACTAATTCATGGAAACACAAAGTTAAAATAAACAAGTTCTAAACCGACAAAACTCATTGGATATGGAAACGGCTTCAGAAGTACTACATTTGCCATGATCAAAGTGTTCTTGTTAACCCTGTTTTTATCTCTTTTATGAGACATTGAAAACAAGGATAAAGGGTCTGTATATTAACTCTACAGGAAATATTTTTTTTTTATATGTATAGAAAAGCCCTTTCTTTAATTCCATCCATCCATCCATCCATCTTCCTCCGCTTATCCGGGGCCGGGTCGCGGGGGCAGTAGCCTAAGCAAGGAGACCCAGACTTGCCTCTCCCCGGCCACTTGGGCCAGCTCCTCGGGAGGAATCCCGAGGCGTTCCCAGGCCAGCTGGGAGACATAATCTCTCCAACGGGTCCTGGGTCTTCCCCTGGGTCTCCTCCCGGTGGGACATGCCCGGAACACCTCACCAGGGAGGCGTCCAGGAGGCATCCTGACTAGATGCCCGAGCCACCTCAACTGGCTCCTCTCGATGTGGAGGAGCAGCGGCTCTACTCTGAGCTCCCTCCGGATGACCGAGCTTCTCACCCTATCTCTAAGGGAGAGCCCAGCCACCCTACGGAGGAAACTCATTTCAGCCGCCTGTATCCGCGATCTCGTTCTTTCGGTCACCACCCAGCGTTCGTGACCATAGATGAGGGTAGGAACGTAGATCGACCGGTAAATCGAGAGCTTCGCCTTTCGACTCAGCTCTCTCTTCACCACGACAGACCGGTACAGCGCCCGCATGACTGCAGACGCCCTACCAATCCGTCCATCGATCTCCCGCTCCATTTTTCCCTCATTCGTGAACAAGACCCCCAGATACCTAAACTCCTCCACTTGAGGAAGGACCTCATCCCCAACCCGAAGAGAGCACCCTACCCTTTTCCGACTCAAGACCATGGTCTCGGATTTGGAGGTGCTGATCCTCATCCCAGCCGCTTCACACTCGGCTGCGAACCGCTCCAACGAGAGCTGTAGATCACGTTCAGACGAAGCCAACAAGACCACATCATCTGCGAAAAGCAGAGACCCGATCCTGAGGTCACCAAAACGGATCCCCTCAACACCTTGGCTGCACCTAGAAATCCTGTCCATAAACGTTATGAACAGGATCGGTGATAAAGGGCAACCTTGGCGGAGTCCAACTCTCACTGGAAACGAGTCCGACTTACTGCCGGCAATGCGAACCAGACTCTGACACCGGTCATATAGGGACCTAACAGCCCGTATCAGAGGGCCTGGTACCCCATACTCCCGGAGTACCCCCCACAGGACACCCCGAGGGACACGGTCGAACGCCTTCTCCAAGTCCACAAAGCACATGTAGACTGGTTGGGCGAACTCCCACGCACCCTCCAGGACCCTGCCGAGGGTGTAGAGCTGGTCCAGTGTTCCACGGCCAGGACGAAAACCGCATTGTTCCTCCTGGATCCGAGGTTCGACTATCCGTCGTACCCTCCTCTCCAGAACCCCTGAATAGACCTTACCAGGGAGGCTCAGAAGTGTGATCCCCCTGTAGTTGGAACACACTCTGTGGTCCCCCTTTTTAAAGAGGGGGACCACCACCCCGGTCTGCCAATCCAAGGGAACTGCCCCCGATGTCCACGCAATATTGCAGAGCCGCGTCAACCAACACAGCCCAACAACATCCAGAGCCTTGAGGAACTCCGGCCGAATCTCATCCACCCCCGGAGCCTTACCACCGAGGAGCTTTTTAACAACCTCGGCGACTTCAGCCCCAGAGATTGGAGAGTCCGTCCCAGAGTCCCCAGACTCTGCTTCCAAACAGGAAGGCGTGTCGGTGGGATTGAGGAGGTCTTCGAAGTATTCCATCCACCGACCCAAAACGTCCCGCGTTGAGGTCAGCAGCACACCGCCCCCACTGTAAACAGTGTTGGCGGCAGACCGCTTCCCCCCCCTGAGACGCCGGATGGTGGACCAGAATCGCTTCGAAGCCATACGGAAGTCGTTCTCCATGGTCTCTCCAAACTCCTCCCACGCCCGAGTTTTTGCCTCAGCGACCATCCGAGCCGCACTCCGCTTGGCCTGCCGGTACCTATCAGCTGCTTCCGGAGTCCCACAGGCCAAGAAGGCCCGATAGGACTCCTTCTTCAGCTTGACAGCATCCCTCACCGCCGGTGTCCACCAGCGGGTTCGAGGGTTGCCGCCACGACAGGCACCAACTACCTTGCGGCCACAACTACGGTCAGCCGCTTCGACAATGGAGGCACGGAACATGGCCCATTCGGACTCAATGTCCCCCGCCTCCCCCGGGACGTGTTTGAAGTCCTGTCGGAGGTGAGAGTTGAAACCCCTTCTGACAGGAGACTCCGCCAGACGTTCCCAGCAGACCCTCACAACACGTTTGGGCCTACCAGGTCTGTCCGGCGTCTTCCCCCACCACCGGAGCCTACTCACCACCAGGTAGTGGTCGGTGGATAGCTCCGCCCCTCTCTTCACCCGAGTGTCCAAAACATGCGGCCGCAGGTCAGATGAAACGACAACCAGGTCGATCATCGAGCCGCGGCCTAGGGTGTCCTGGTGCCAAGTGCACACATGAACACCCTTATGCTTGAACATGGTGTTCGTTATGGACAATCCATGACGAGCACAGAAGTCCAACAACAAAACACCGCTCGGGTTCAGATCGGGGGGGCCATACCGCCCAACCACGCCTCTCCAGGTCTCACTGTCATTGCCAACGTGAGCGTTGAAGTCTCCCAGGAGAATGAGGGAGTCTCCAGAAGGAGCACTCTCCAGCACCCCCTCCAAGGACTCCAAGAAGGGTGGGTAGTCTGATCTACTGTTCGGTGCATAAGCACAAACAATAGTCAGCACCCGTCCCCCCACCCGTAGGCGGAGGGAGGCTACCCTCTCACTCACCGGGGTAAACCCCAACGTACAGGCGCCGAGATGGGGGGCAACAAGTATGCCCACCCCAGCTCGGCGCCTCTCACCGGGAGCAACTCCAGAGTGGAAGAGAGTCCAACCCCTCTCGAGGAGACGGGTTCCAGAGCCAGAGCCATGCGTCGAGGCAAGGCCGACGATGTCCAGTCGGAACCTCTCAGCCTCGCACACCAGCTCCGGCTCCTTCCCCACCAGAGAGGTGACGTTCCACGTCCCAAGAGCCAGCTTCTGCAGCCGAGGATCGGACCGCCAAGGTCCCCGCCTTCGGCCACCGCCCGTCTTGCACGGCACCCGACCCCTATGGCCCCTCCCACAGGTGGTGAGCTCATGGGAAGGGGGGCCCATGTTTCCTCTTCGGGCTAAGCCCGGCCGGGCCCCATGGAAAAAGGCCCGGCCACCAGGCGCTCGCCAACGTGCCCCACCTCCAGGCCTGGCTCCAGAGTGGGGCCCCGGTGACCCGCGTCCGGGCGAGGGAACACTAGATCCATTTATTTTGTTCATCATAGGGGTCGTCGGGCTGCGCTTTGTCTGATCCCTCACCTAGGACCAGTTTGCCATGGGTGACCCTACCAGGGGCATAAAGCCCCAGACAACATAGCTCCCAGGATCATTGGGACACTCAAACCCCTCCACCGCGATAAGGTGGCAGCCAGCCTTTCTTTAATTTCATATAGATTATTTGAGCCACAGTTTCAGCTTCTGACCTAAATTGAGAACTCCTTATTTTACTTAACTCCCTTGAACATAAAGCAGAATTGTGATGTTATTCTGAAGCTGAGCAAAATTTGACGTAAGCATTTTCTCAATATAATTCAAAAGCTTTAAAGAGCAGCATTACAATATCAGAGGGAAACCGTGAGAAAACACGTATTTACAATTCATTACTTTTTAAAATGTATCGTCTTTTAAAGAAAAATTATGTAGATATTTTCCTTTACATCACAAAAACATTTTGATTTGATGTGTTCTGCATGGCATAAACCTTGAATGTCACTTAAATGTTTCAATGCCTCCATAGCAGAAGGGGTTAATCAAACACTGTCAGCTATAAACCAATCCTTTAACTGGAATCCGGTCAAACCTGAGGCAAATATTTGCCTGACGGGTGGAGCTGACACATAATCTCTGCCTTTGAGTAAAAGGAAGTTCAGTCGCTAGTGATGTGGTAAAATGGCTCAGAGAGAAGTTCAGATGGATAAAATCTCTTGTTCGATCTGTTTGGATCTACTGAAGGATCCAGTGACTATTCCCTGTGGACACAGCTACTGTATGAACTGCATTAAAGACTACTGGGATGGAGAAGATCAGAGAATTTGCTGCTGCCCTCAGTGCAGGAAACATTTTAGAAGAAGGCCAGTTCTTAAAAAAAACATCCTGCTAGTGGAGTTGGTGGAGGATCTGAAGAAGACGGGAATCCAAGCTGCTCCAGCTGATCACTGCTATGCTGGACCTGAAGATGTGGCCTGTGATGTCTGCACTGGGAGGAAGATAAAAGCTGCTAAGTCCTGTCTGGTCTGTTTAGTTTCCTACTGTGAGAATCACCTCCGACCTCATTATGATGTCCCTGGACTGAAGAAGCACAAGTTGTTGAACCCGTCCAAGAAGCTCCAGGAGAACATCTGCTCTCATCATGATGAGGTGATGAAGATCTTCTGTCGTACTGATCAGCAGTGTATCTGTTATCTCTGCACTATGGATGAACATAAAGGCCATGAAACAGTCCCAGCTGCAGCAGAAAGAGCTGAGAAGCAGAAGGAGCTCCAGGTGAGTCGACAACAAATCCAGCAGAGAATCCAGGACCAAGAGAAAGATATGAAGCTGCTTCAACAGGAGGTGGAGGCCATCAATGTCTCTGCTGATAAAGCAGTGGAGGACAGTGAGAAGATCTTCACTGAGCTGATCCGTCTCCTCCAGAAAAGAAGCTCTGATGTGAAGCAGAAGATCAGATCCCAACAGGAAACTGAGGTGAGTCGAGTCAAAGAGCTTCAGGAGAAGCTGGAGCAGGAGCTCACTGAGCTGAAGAGGAAAGACGCTGATCTGGAACAGCTGTCAGACACAGAGGATCATATACAGTTTCTTCACAACTACCCCTCACTGTCAGCACTCAGTGAGTCTACAAACTCATCCTGCTTTATTATCGGTCCTCTGAGATACTTTGAGGATGTGACAGCAGCTGTATCAGAGCTCAGAGATAAACTACAGGACATCCTGAGAGACTCATGGACAAACATCTCACTGAAGGTCACTGAGGTGGATGTTCTACTGACAGAACCAAAGACCAGAGCTGGATTTTTAAAACACTCAAGGGAAATCACTCTGGATCCTAATACAGCACACAGGAATTTGTTGTTATCTGAGGAGAACAGAAAAGTAGCAAGACTGAACCAAAAACAGTCGTATCCTGATCATCCAGACAGATTCACTGAATGGTTTCAGGTTCTAAGTAGAGAGAGTCTAACTGGACGTTGTTACTGGGAGGTGGAGTGGAGAGGACGGGTGTATGTCGCAGTTTCATACAAGAACATCAGCAGATCAGGAGGATTTGGATTCAATGACAAATCCTGGTCATTAAATTGTGATACAGAAAGTTACACATTTTATCACAACAACATTAAAACTCCACTATCAGGTCCAGTTTCCTCCAGAATAGGAGTGTACCTGGATCACAGAGCAGGTATTCTGTCTTTCTACAACGTCTCTGAAACCACGACTCTCTTCCACAGAGTCCAGACCACATTCAGTCAGCCTCTATATGCTGGGATTAGGGTTTATTCTGGTGGACACTATGTTGAGATTATTAAAATGAAATGATCAGAAGCGATATTTGGTCCAGTTGGTTAAAGTCTGTATTTTGCATTCAGTTTCGTTAGTCATTTGTAATTGTTGCTGAGACCTCATTGTTGTGTCATTTCAGCACTGCTCAGAGATCAGCTGTTTTAATGGAGCTTTGATTGGGTGCTGCTCCTTCTTCTGTTGATCCATAGAGGCTATCCCTGCTCTGAATAATTTTGATTTACCTTATATGTACATTTATTGTTTTGTCAGACTAAAGCCTAGTTTATAATTGTCCGCGAGCAACTTTGTACCCAGACACAGACGTATTGAAGGAGACGTTTTTTGTTCATGGTACTCCATTTCTTTCTCTCTGTTCTCCATTGATTTTTCTGTGTTGCAAAGTAATTACCAACCTGGACAGTAGGGGGTGCTAACCTTTTTTGACGGGTCTGCCTATCGTTGCAGTGTAGTTTCTGGTTAAGTGGTTTTTGATTCAGTTTGGGATCGCATTTCCCCTTCAAGGAGCAATGGACGACAAAAGTAAGATTGATTAAGCTGTAAAGCTTCTTACTAGAAGTGATGCTCATAGAATATGCTAAAAACACATGTAGACAAACAGAGCAGCCCATTTTGTTGTTTCTGTACACCATCTTTTGCTCAAAATCGCCAAAAGACCAGATTAGATCAATTATCTATTCAATAGTTCCCAAACGCTGCATTGACTACTGATTATAGCAACTATAGAGACCCGTCCTGGTGAAATTATCTCTGGTTGTTGCTGAACTGACCAATCGCAGGCACACGCTCTCCGTTGTCTCTGTTGACTTGCGTCCATGGATAATGGTTCTTTGTCAATCTGTCTCCATCAAAACGCAGAAGTATTAACTAGGCGTAAATGTTGTCCACATTCATCTACAGATGATTTGAAACTTTAATCATCATGTGATAATGACAGGGTTTTGAAGAAATATTTTTTCACACTCTATGCCTTTTGTTATTAGAAGGTCCAGAGTATGAAGAAAAAAGTGGGTAGGTCTGCACAAATGTTTAATCAAATATTTTGATTACAAATATTTACATTAACTTGTATAAAATAACACAATTGCTACATTAACTCAGAGAATCAGAGTTTTTCTGCAAACTTTCATTTATTTTTAGGTTTTCATTTCAGGGCAGACTTGATTAATTCCTATGTTTCTATAAAGTCTTCAGTCTATCTAACCAGTCCTTTAATAAAATTATTTAATTCAACCTGATGTCATGTGACTCTTCTTAAGGTTTATTATGTGCTGACATTTAAAAGTTATTCAGGCTTTTTTATTACATACTTCGAATCAATAAATCTTTCCTGATGTTGTAACTTATCAAGTAAAAAAAAGATGTTTTAAATATACATTCTGGTAAGAATTCAGATTGCCTTTAAAAAATGTGTAGTTAGTAATTGAACTCCACGGAGTAGTTTTTAGTCAAGCAGTCTCCTTTAGAAATTTAAAATGACATTTTCTTAGAAGTACATGTTCTTTTCAGAAAACATTTCATTTCTGATGATTCAATATTCACAACAGGATAGGATTTTTCAGTCCCGATACCGATGCCTGTGCTTTGTGTATCTGTCAATACCCGATACCAATCCGATACTATTGCTGAATTAATCAACTTTATACTTTCCTCCTTATACCTTTCTTGTAGAGACTAAAGGCATCAGACTTTACTAACAAAACATAACTAAGATAAATTAACAGATGTAAAATATAAAATCACTATAAAACAAAAATTTAAAGTGAAAAATGAATCGTTTTTTTGTGAAATTACTGCAGATTTACCACACTTTAAGTATTGGTTCATGGTATCAGTTAAAGTTAAAGTTTGGTTTTAAAGTTAACCAATACGATACATATTAGACGGTACCAGGGCCAATACCTAATAATATATGTGTTACATATATATATATATATATATATATATATATATATATATATATATATATATAATGTATATATATATATATATATATATATATATATAATGTATATGTGTGTGTGCACATTTGCCCACTAGTTATTCAATTGTAACTAGTGGGCATGAAAATAGTAGTAGTAGTAATCAAGAGATTGAATAAATGTATTTTACCTGGATATGATGACCACTCACCCAGAGATGTAAAACATGCCGACGAAAGTAAAACTGTTGTAGGTCCTCTAGAAGAAAAAAAAGTAAATAAAACACGGGAATCTTTCTTCTCCATTTTTAGCAGCTGGCTTAGCGTCATCTTAATCTCTAGGCAACAGTACATTGATGTCTTCATTTAGCTTCTTCGTTACTTTGTCATCTTGCTTGTTGTTTTGTTAATGTAATGTTAATTGTTACACCGTGGTCGCCAGTCCATTGCAGGCCAAAACAACAAACAACCATGCACGCACACACTCGCACCTAAGGAAAATTTGAAGAGACCAATTAACCTGACAGTCATGTTTTTGGACTGTGGGAGGAAGCCAGAATACCCGAAGGTATGTTTAGGTAACATGCAAGAATATGCAACAGAACTACCCTGGACCCACAACCTTCTCGTGCACTGTGCAGCCCTAGGTCTGCATAAATGCTTTGTCAAATATTTTGTTTACACATATTTAAATTCATTTTTATGAATATATAGAATTTTTATATCAGTTTTACTGCAGGCTTTTTTCAATTGAAGTTTTGACTGGTTTCTATTTCGGACTGCCTTGATTCATTAAATTCTTCAGTCTATCTAATCATACATCTAATAAAGTGATTTCATTCAAACTGACTTCATGTGACAATTTGAAAGAAAAATAAATTTTTGGGTAAACATATTAAGGTGTATTCTGTGTTGACATTTAAATCAAGGCTGAAAACAGTTATTTTTACCCGTGCATATGACAATTGAAAGTATTTTATCTGCACTCTTGCTTTTCATTGTAATTAGTAATTTTTTAAGTTGTTTTTTTTCTGTTAATCTATCTTCTTAATTTATGCAACTGTGAAGCACTTTGAATTGCCTTGTGTATGAATTGTCCTCTACAAATAAACTTGCCTTAAAAGTTATTGAGGCTTTTTTTATTATA
This sequence comes from Apricaphanius iberus, assembly GCA_028564705.1. Lineage (NCBI taxonomy): Eukaryota > Metazoa > Chordata > Actinopteri > Cyprinodontiformes > Aphaniidae > Apricaphanius > Apricaphanius iberus. The sequence continues at coordinate 934,496 of JAPXFQ010001340.1, forward strand.
CACATCAAATCAATAAATATTTCCAAATGTTCTAACTTATCAAGAAAAAAAATGCTTTAAATATGTATTCTGATAAGAATTAAGATTGCCTTTAAAAAAAAAGTGTAGTTAATAATTGAACTCCGCAGAGTACTGTTTTAAGTCGAGCAATCCATCGATCTTTTGCTTATCCGGGGTCGGGTCGAGGAGGTACCAGCTTAAGCAGAGACCCAGACTTCCCTCTCCCCAGCCACTTGGGCCAGCTCTTCAGAAGAAATCCCGAGGTGTTCCCAGGCCACCCAAGAAACAGGCCCTCCTGCGTGTCGAGGGTCTTCCCCTGGGTCTCCTCCCCGGTGGGACATGGTCAGAACACCTCACAAGGGAGGCGTCCAGGAGGCATCCTGACCAGATGCCTGAGCCACCTCAACTGGCTCCTCTCGATGCGGAGGAGCAGCGGTTCTACTCTGAGCCGCCTCCAGATGACTGAGCTTCTCACCCTCTCTCTAAGGGAGAGTTTGTGACCATAGATGAGGGTAGGAATATAGATCAACCGGTAAACCAACAGCTTTGCTTTTCAGCTAAGCTCTCTCTTCACCATGACAGACCAATACAGTGCAGATGCCTTACCAGTCTTCCTATCAATCTCCTGCTCCATTTTTTTCCTCATTCTTGACCAAGACCCCCAGATACTTGAACTCCTCCACTTGAGGAAGGGCCTCATCCCCTACACCTTTCTGGCTCAAGACCACAGTCTTGATCGTGTAAAGCTGGTCCAGTGTCCCACGGCCAGGACGAAAACCGTAGTGTTCCTCCTGAATCCAAGGTTCCACTATCCATTCTATCCCTCCTTTCCAGAACCCCTGAATAGCCAAACATAAATTTGTAATCTAAATATTTTTTTTTCAATAAATTAATACATCACATCTAAAGATAATCATAATATAACCTATATGTTCAATTAATAATTTATGAAAACAACACTTTAGTCTTTCAAAAGGCATAACATTTTTTACGAGAAAAGTACATTTCAAAGGTTTTTCTGATTCAAAAATACTAAATCAAAATCAGATTAAACCAAATCAATGTGTAAAAATTTAAGATAAATTGTAGAACTGCAAGAAAACAAACAACAGGAGAGGACCAGAAAGAGGTGAGATAATTTGTTCAGTTTAAAAGTGATGTTCTGTGGTAACATTATCGTAATCATGTTCCAATCCTTGATCATCCTGGACGGTGGGTGTCATCACCATGGATACAGGTAGATCGGTTCCTGCAGATTAAGAAAATGAACAAAATACACCTAAACAAAACATAAACACAACACTTTTGTTTTTGCTCCCATTTTTATGAGATGAATTCAAAGATCTGAAACATTTTCTACATACACAAAATAACTATTTCTCTCAAATATTATTCACAAATCTGTGATAATGAGCACTTCTCCTTAGCTGAGATAATCCATCCCACCTAACAGGTGTGCCACATTACAATGCTGATTAGACAGCATGATTATTGCACACGTGTGCCTTAGACTGGACACAATAAAAAGCCATTCTGAAATGTTACTTTTGTTTTATGGGGGGGATCTGGGGACTCAGAAAACCATTTGGTATCTGGTGTGATCACCATTTGCCTCATGCACTGTGTCGCATAGAGTTGATCAGGTTGTCGATTGTGGCCTGTGGAATGTTAGTCCACTCCTCTTCAACTGCTGTGCAAAGTATTGGATATTGGCAGGAACTGGAACACGCATTCTTATACGCCGATCCAGAGCATGCAGAACATGCTCGATGGGCATACTAATTCAAATACTTGAATTTTACAGTATACATACAGCAATAACGTAAGGTAACAAATTAAACAGTCCCTACACTTTTTTGTGAAAAACGTATTGCAAACTTTTTCACAGCCAATTTCACACACTTTCTTTGACATTAAAAAGGATGGAAAATACTAAAGTCAACGATTTCTTGTAAATGCAACATCCAAAGCCCAACTGTGAACCTATTCAAAAATTGGTTTTACCCAAATAATATTTGTATTAATTAAAAAGACTGTAAAAATATAATTTAAAACCAAAATTTATTTTAATTATAGTGAATGAGAAATGAACAAACTGACTAAAAGGCTCTTGTTCATGCATGACATAAAGCTCAATATTCTACTACTTACTCTAAAGTTACTTCACTAGACCATACAAATTTGATCAACTTGTTTAGAAAAATTAATTTGTAAAATTCCCACATGTCAAAATGCCATTTTTTCCCCCATTTTGCTACTAAACAACTTTTCGGGGAAATTCTCTAATGCTGCATTCACACCAATGACTTTGTCAGCGTCAGCGACGTCAAGATTACATGTTAAGTCTACGGCGGAGGCCGTTGGAGGAGTGTCACGGTCTCTGCGGCGCTTTGTGAGCTTTGGCTCCGTCAGCTTTTCAACTTTTGACGGTGCTGACGGCCCTGAAGCGGCGCGTTAACCAATCACAGCTTTTAATTGTAGCGATGTCACTACACGTATTTTGATTGTAGGGGGAGCAGGAAAACCGTACATTTTAATTTTAGATAACGCAGATTTAAAAAAATCATAAATAACACTTACCGAAGACAGATGGACAGCCGCTCTTCGGAAGGAATAGAGAACCTTTAGATGGTGTCCCGGTGGGAGATTTGAGCTCCGATGCGGCCCAGGAGGTCGTAAAATTAGGCGCGGGACAGACAGAAGTACCGTTGAAAGGGAACCTCATCCATACGTAGCTCCTGGAGAAAATGGTTAAACTCCCCAAACTCAGAACGCATCCGTAGAATAGGGTGTATCCACAAACGGCGCTTATGTTGCCGAAGTCGACGTTGTCTAGCTTTATTTAGCAAATAAAGCCAAGCCACTCTCTCAATACTATCTGCCATAGTTCAGAATGTCCGGCAACAGAAGAAGCCCCGCCCACGCGCTTTTTTTTGCTCAGAAGTGGCAGATTTTGCAAGCTTCAACATAGAAGCGTCAAACTAGATGCTTTGTGAGCTTTGCCTAACGCTGATAAAGCCTGCGGTCTGAATGCACCATAAGCATGTCAATACCAGAATCAACAACAACAGTGCAACCCTTTTCAGGACTCTTAAAAGATTTGAACCAGTGTCTGAAGCAGTCACATAGCTGTGTGTGAGAAACGGAACTACGAACGTCATTGGTCACGTGTCTATCAGCAGATTAATCAAGCTCCAAAACAGTGCTCCACTTTGCAGTTGTTCGTCTTTGTGATACAAGCTTCATATCTCGGGTGTCACAGGTAACATCGCAAATTTTTTTCAGCTTCTAAAAATTGTGTACAGATCCTTGCAACATAGGGCCACGCATTATCATCCTGCAACATGAGGTGATGTTGTTCGAGGTATGGCAAAAAATATGGGCCTTAGGAACTCGTGCACTATCTCTGTGGATTCAAAATGCTATCATTAAAATGCGACTGTGTTCTTCGTCCAGAGAAAACCGCTCACCCACACAATGCCAGACACACGCTGTCTGCCATCTTCCCTGAACAACATGAAATGGGATTCATCTGTGAGGAGAACACTTCTCCAATGTGCCAGATGCCATCACATGTGAGCATTTTCCCACTCAAGTCGTTTACGGTGACGAACTGGAGTCAGGCTGAGACGTCGATGAGGACGACGAGCATGCAGATGAGCTTCCATGAGACGTTTTCTGACAGTTTGTGCAGAAAAAAGATTGTTTCAGAAGCTGTCTGAGTGGCTGGTCTCTGAACATGCTGGATGTGGAGGTCCTGGGCTGGTGTGGTTACACGTGATCTACAGTCGTGAGGCTGGTTGGAGGCACTGCCAAACTCTCCAAAATATCTTTGGAGACGGCTTATGGTACAGAAATGAACATTCAAGTCACTAGCAACAGCTTTAGGGGACATTCCTGCGGTCAGCATGCCAATTGCACATTCCCTCAAAACTTATAACACCTGTTGCATTTTGCTGTGCAGTACTCATGCTGTTAAATCAGCATCTTGATACGGCACACCTGTGAGATGGGATGGATTATCTCAGCAAAGGAGAAGTGCTCACTATAACTGATTTAGACAGATTTGGGAATTAGAGGTATACCAATATAGGTTTTTAAAGATTTTTTAAAACATTTGGTCACGATGGCCGATATCCAAGGCAGATATATACACTTTTTAGTGGCACATTGATTGTGAAAGATAATTGAACATTCACCTGTGTGCAATATAAATTAAAAAATATTTATTGAACTTCAAATAAATGGACTGAACTTATATAGCGCTTTTCTAGTCATACTGACCACTCAAAGCGCTCTACATTGAAGCCACATTCACCCATTCGCACTCACATTCATACAACGATAGCCAACATGGCTCGGTAGGACAATGTAGAATTTTGGGGGTTAAGTGCCTTGCCCAGGGGCACATCGACATGTGACTGGAGGAAGCTGGAATAAAACCTACGACCCTCCGATTCCAAGCCAACTACTCTACCACTGAGCCACAGTCGCCCCAAATATAAGTTAATATTAAAAAATAACCAGTAACCTGATTGCAATTGGTTTTAGAACAATAGAAAATAAAACAGATTCAAGTTTCTTTAAGTTTACAAAATAAAATAAATTCAAACAATTACCAATTACCAGAATAATGGTGCAAATAACTGGTTTAGTTAGCATCTGGGCTTACAGAATCAAAGAAAAATCACCACAAAGTAAAGGATACTACCACAAGGTAGGAAATAAAAAATATATATATAAATAGTCAAAGATTAAGCACCAAACTTAAACTAAAATATGAGTTGGCTGGTTCACGGAGGTTTGGAGTATGTCGGGGTCCTTCTTTCAGCCAAGTAGTGGCTGCAACTGGCCACATAGGTGCTTAATCTTTTTTTTTTTTTTTTTGTATATCGGCTTTTTCAAATTAATTTAAACAAATCGGCCAATATAGAAAATATTGAATTTATCAGTCGGCCTCTATTGTGAACTTTATTTGAGAAATTTTTTTATTTTGTGTATGTAGAAAATGTTTCAAATCTTTGAGTTCATCTCCTAAAAAATTGGAGAAAAAACAAGAATGTTGCGTTTATATTTTAGTTTCGTAAATATTGATTCCTTTAGATATAACTGTCTGTAAAACATTGATTGTTGGTCAAGATGGCGAGTGACCCAGAGGGTTACCTTTGGCTCGGAGTTGATAAAGAGACACCATGAGGAGAGTGGAGACGAAGTATGGACAGAAGACCACCAGGTGGCAGAACAGTCTGACCAGGAGGGAGGATGAGGCAGCAGGTGGAGAAGTGGGCGGAGCAAATAATGAGAAAATCTGATCAGTTCAAAGTTGGAGTTAAAATGTGTTGATTTGAAGCTGAAGCTGCTGACCTTGAACAGAGATCCAGCCGGATGGAGACTCTCCATGACCGCTGATGCTACACCTGTAGAGGCCTTCATCAGAGCTGCTCACCTGGTGGAGGGTCATGTGACCTGCAGCCTCCGTCCTGATGAGGGAGCCATCTTTATAGAAATCAGCAGCTGGGAGGTTGGAGGGAGTGGTCTTTGTCTGACAGCTCAGAGTGATGTCATCTCCCTCCATCACAGGGAGGACAGGACTCTGCAGGATCACTGATCCACCTCAACACAGAGACAAACCACAGCGTTCCATCCATTCCCACACAGCTTCATCAACACCAATTACATTATCTTACCAGTGATGCTGAGATGGATGCTGCTGCTGGATGCTCCCTCTATGGACTCACACCAGTAAACTCCACTGTCATGTTCTCTGATGCTGCTGGTCTTACAGGTAGAACCTTCTTTTCTCCACCATCCATCTCCACACTGAGTCCTGGTTTCTCTAGTCGTGGTCCTCCTCAGGGTCCATCCAGCAGAGCCGCTGTCCTCCTCACAGCTCAGAGACACAGATTCCCCTTTAAAGAACTGAGATCTGCTGGGACTCACAGTCAGACCAGCTGGGAGGAAGAAACCAGTTTGGATAGTTTTTACTTCCTACAGGAAGTCGGTCAAACTTAAACAATGACAGAAGAAGGTTCTTACCTTGGTTTGCGGAGGAGCTCAGCAGAGAGATCCGACCTGCAGAGAAATGACTCTCAGTTCAAGTTGACGTTTGTCCTTCATGAAGACAGAAGAGTAAAAAGAGTTGTGTACTTACAGATGAGCAGCAGTAGAAATGTTTCCTCCATCCTGCTGCTTGGCGATCTGAGATCTGATCTCTGTATGTTCAGCGTTCTGGTTTCTTCTCTACTCTGAGGAAACGTTCTCTGTGAAAAATCACCTGGTTTCTGCTTTTACTGCTGATCTGAGGTCAAACAATAAATAAACCGTGCGGCTTCACACCCTCAGTCCCCTCAGCTCTCTGCACTTTGGTTTCCTCTCAGATGCAGCAAACTGATCTGAAGCAACAAGATGACAGGATAGAAACAAGAATCAGAGACTTTATTGCACTGAAGTTGGTTCCTGTTCCAGCAGCTTCTGGATGTAATTATTCAGCTGCAGATTTATCCTCCAACAGAACCAAACCCAGACGATGTTTAGTCTCCAGGTGAAGCGGAGTTTGTGGTTTCCTCTTCTCTGCTCTCAGAAGTGTTTCCTGGTTTGTGCTGCAGAGAAAATCTCTCAGAGCCTCCGACATGTAGCGGCCCACAAAGAGGAAGAGGAGCTTTTTACCGTCTGTCAACCTGCTGTTGCTCTGATTTCATCCAGCTGCAGAATGGAGGGAACATCTGTCCACAGGCTGCCTCGGTGAGCTCCATCTGCTGGATGTGTGTTGGTGTAGAAATGTTGAGACACGATCACTGCCCCACGGCAGAGCGCTCATTAAAGCTCCGACTAACCTGAGAGTCATTTCTTTCCAGCTCTGATCTCTCTGCTGAGCTGCTCAACAAACCAAGGTTGGTCATTTCTGTCATCAGTCCAGTTCTCTCTGTTTGGGTCAAACACACCCTGTCTGACAGCAGCAACAGCAACTTTAGACTTAACAAGGAAAAAACAGAGATTGATGTGTTTGTTTAGGCCTCCCAGCTGGTCTGACTGTGAGTCCCAGCAGATCTCAGTTCTTTGAAGGAGAATCTGTGTCTCTGAGTTGTGAGGAGGACAACAGCTCTACTGGATGGACCCTGAGGAGGAACACGACCAGAGGAACCAGGACTCAGTGTGGAGATGGATGGGGGAAACCAGGAGGTTCCACCTGTAACATCAGCAGCCTGTACAAATATGACAGTGGAGTTTACTGGTGTGAGTCCATAGAGGGAGCATCCAGCAGCAGCATCCATCTCAGCATCACTGGTAAGATAATAATAATTGGTGTTGATGAAGCTGTGTGGGAATGGATGGAACGCTGTGGTTTGTCTCTGTGTTGAGGTGGATCAGTGATCCTGCAGAGTCCTGTCCTCCCTGTGATGGAGGGAGATGACGTCACTCTGAGCTGTCAGACAAAGAGCACTCCCTCCAACCTCCCAGCTGCTGATTTCTATAAAGATGGCTCCCTCATCAGGACGGAGGCTGCAGGTCACATGACCCTCCACCAGGTGAGCAGCTCTGATGAAGGCCTCTACAGGTGTAGCATCAGCGGTCACGGAGAGTCTCCATCCGGCTGGATCTCTGTTCAAGGTCAGCAGCTTCTTCTTCCGATCATTAATCATTTATCCCACAATCATCCGACCAGGAAGCATTCTCTTTACAGGAAAACCTCCAACCTCAGCCCCTCCACCTTCTACCGCCACCTTCCTTCAGGTTAGACTAGTGTGCCACCTGGTGGTGATCTGTCCGTACTTCATCTGCACTTTGCTTCTGCTGTCTTTGTGTCAACACAAATTCTCAGGTAAAACTCTGAATCTGATCTGGTTGATCTCTGCTGCTGTTTGACTATGTTAATCATTTTTAAACTTCTTTTGACAGCCAGACGTGACCTGCCCGTCTCTATGGCAACGGATCCACCTATACAGACTGAGCAGGGATTGGACAATGCTTACGATATCACGACAGAGTATCACTTCTGAATCTAATAAATATTCATCTAAATGAGTGAATCTGTTGTGAAGTATTAAGAATAATCTGTGATGGAGCTCATTAGTCATTTATAACTACGTCTGTAGGAGATCTAACAGCTGGTGAAGGCCTGAAACGCAAAGGGGAACATTTTAATTGTGGGACCAACTTTTCTTTTTCTCTCCACTTCAAAAGTCATGTTCGAGTAAAAAAAAAAAAAAAAAAAAAAGATAGGTAAAAATGTTTTAAAGTATTTATTTTTCCTTGCTTAAAGGGGAAGTTTTGTGTGTGTGTGTATACTTTCATTTACTCACCCAGAGAAGTTTAGAGCCACTTGGAGTCCTTCAGGAGACGTTTATATCCAGTCTGATCAGCGTATATCCATATAATGGGAGTCAGAAAGGGCAGGAGATTTTCTGCCTGTAATAAGGCATTATCTCCTCCAAAACTCCTTCATTTAATCATGTTTTATTTAATCATTAGCACGATTCCCCCTCAGAGCTGAGAAATACTTGGAAGTGCTTATTAGTTTTATTCCTGGGTGATTTAAAGGCAAAAATACAACTACACTACGGCACGATTACAATGACGTCACTGCCGGGCTCCGTTGCAGTTGTAGCCTGATCAGGACTTTCTCTCTTTGCTCTACAAAACTTTACACAGAACTTTCTACAGCAGACCTCAACATGGTCCACTTTTGTGTATTTCCAAATTGCACAAACCGAATGACCAATTGGACTAAGTTCAGCTTCTACAGGGTCCCTTTTCACAACCTACGCGGACTACAGCTGTAATGGAGGACGGTCGCAACGTCATTGAAATCCCAGGTTAGTGTAAATTGGAATCGGTTACATCAAAAGTCTGTAAAAACACCCAGATGCTAATACCTTAGCACCTCTGAGACGTTCTGAACTCACAGGGCAATATCGCCAAATATTTATGACAAAACATGGTTGAATAATACCTTATTACAGGCAGCAAATCTCATGCCTTGATTTACTCTAATTATATGGATATACGCTGATCCACTAGATATAAACTTCTCCTGAAGGACTCGAAGTGGTTCCAAACTTGTCTGGGTGAATACATGAATGTAATATTTGCTAAAAATAAGGTCCAGGTTGAAAAAAAAAAAACAACTTTCCCTTTAGTCCTGAAAGTCAGATGGGTAAAAAGATTCTGAAAAGTTTTTTCTTGACCTTAAAATGTTTCAAACTAGAACTATATATTTTTTACTTAGACATCACCTCTGAACAAGTTGAGAATACAAATTTAAAAAAGACATTTAAATATTTCTCAGTTGCCTTTTAGTGCCAGAGAGTTAAAATATATATATATATATATATATATATATTGATCTGGAACATTTTTTTGTTGTTGTTGAATTTAGACTTAAGTTCAAGTAAATATTAATTAAATGAACTCTTGGATGTTTTTCAGGTCCACTCTGGATAAATGCTGCTGCTGAACTCTGTGTTTCTTCCACCTAGACCCAATCACACTCTCAGACTCTCACCCAGACACAAATAAAACCAGCTGAATCTGAAGACAGGAGGCTTCTTGTTTATTCAGACAAAATGAAACAGATAGGAAACACTGCAGGGTCATTTGAACATGTTTAAAAAAAATCAACACAGCGCCCCCTAGTGACAAATGTAGGGAGTGACTTTAATCAATGTGTTTCAGGCTGATTGGACGTTAGCAGCCGGATATTTCTCCTGAACTTTGGAGCCAAGCAGCCTCAAAAAATACCCATAATATCTGAATTACATAGTTTTAATTCATGGATCTCCAGCATTAAATGTTATATATACATAAATATGTGACTTTAGGCAACAGCTTGTTTTCCGTCTCTGGATGTGGCCTCCATGGACTTTTAAAGCACTTTGTTCGGACTGATTGTGTAGAAAGAGAACATGTTTAGTGTTTTTAATTCGCTGGCATCATTTTGCCAACTAACATGTTAGACTTAAAATGAAGAGGAAACTTGAGGAGCTTTTCCACTATCGGAAATTCAGGCTAGTTTAATCAGACGTTGATCTCCACACAAAATCGTCTCCTCAAGGAATGAGCGAAAAATCACGACCGATTCAGCAGCACGCAACACTGGGTGGGGCTACATTTCACCAGGGATTAACTCTTTCAGATCCGGGCCTTAAAATTAGGGCTGGGAAAAAAATATTGATTCATCAAATCCTATAGATCGATTCAGTCCACCGGCCAGTGGCGGCGCTGTGGGCAAAACTCTAGTGAGAGCGTTACTGGTTGTACAAACGACTGCCTGATTACATGTTGGTTGTAGGTTTATTATTTTATTTCTTTATGGGCGCCTGTTTATAGTAAAAGCTGTGGTGCTATGCTGTGACAGTGATGTCATTAACTAGCGGTTTTCTACACAGAGCGCTAACGTAGCCTGCACAGTGTCAGCTGTCGGTTCGCCGTGACGTTGCTTCATAACTCCGTAATGCGTTGTTGTCTTTGGATTGTGAATATCAGTAATCTAGTGAAGTTATAAAGCTGGCTGGAGGGTAACTCGGTTGTTATTACTCATCAAACTGTGTTGATGATCGATCGCTGGGAGTTATTGATTGTATGCCTATTGATTGAATGCTTTCTTTGCTTTTTATGTGTGCGGCCATATCTGAGGAGTTTCCTCCCGTAGCTTGTAACTAAACGGTCACAAATGGTCTGAAACCTTTGCGCGACATACAGTTAGCTTTCTGATGTGACTTTTTTGATTATATGCACAAAGAGGGTTTAGGCTTTATTTTGTTTGTCTAATAGTTCAACTGCGACCGCACGGCTTCGCATAGTGGTGTCAAAGCTTTTTGCCCTCCGCTGTTGTACGTATGCACGAAAATTCCCAGATGAAAACAATAACATTCAACGCGTCTATACCCAACCCTAGTTAAAACGCCCACCTGGACTTTTACCTCATATTTTAGATGTAAAAAGGACAGAAAATGTTACATCTGTTTTTGGATGACCAAATGTATTTTTAGGAATTGATTTTTCGATATTTTTTTTTTCTTCAACTCAGTACTACAGAGTAAGTATCCCTAGACTGATATGATGTTGTTCTTGAATTGGACCAGAAACGGCCTGTTAGTTTAGACGCACGGATATTGTGAAGTTCCGATAAAATGACCCTGAATTTACGATAGTGGAAACGCGGCTATAATCCACTCCACACGGAATCCCATCTCTGTTCCAGGATGAACCGTCCTCTTCCACCGGGACTCTGAGCTTCGGTTCACCTCCAGAGTCGGAGGGACGGCTGGGAGACGACCAGGACTTCATGTCTCCCATCTCCTGTTATCTCCAGCTCGGTCGGCTGGGCTTGCCAGAGTCTCTGGAGTGGGCCGACTTGTCGCTGCCGCTGTCGTTTCGTCTGTGGACTCTAGGGGGCACCAGGGAGTTGTGGAGAGGCGATGGAGCTGACGATCTGCTGCTATGAGGCCTCCTCAGAGGAGACGAGGAGGATGAGGAGGAGGGTTTAGGGGACGTGGAGCTGGGTTGGAGAGGAGGTCTGGTACTCCTGAAGGAGGACGACGCCGTGTTTCTGGTGAAACCCGGAACCGTCGAGGAAGACGGTGTCGCGGTTCTGGATTTGTGTAAAGGCGTGACGGGAGCGCTGGCGCTGCCCACTCTTCCCTCCCGGTTGAGCGATCGAAGCTTGGAGACACACATTTTCTCCTCCGCCTCGGTTCTGGGTTTCATTACGGGATTCCGGACTGCTGGGTTCTGGTTCTGCTCACTGCCTGAGGCCTTCAGCTTCCTTGGCTCCTTGGACCCGGCGGTTTTGGCGGCGGTCAACTGTTGACATGGCGGAGCGGTCTTGGGCCTCTCTCCTCCTCGGCGGATGGAGGAAGACGAGGCATTCGGACCGGCGGGTCTGGAGGAGGCCCGGCTGTGAGCTGGAGGCCTCTCTGGGTTTCTGCTGGAGGAAGCTGGACTGACCCGGGTGATGGGGACGACCCGCCTCATGTTCTGGTTCTCAGAGGTGGTGAGAGTGCGGACCAACCTGCCGCTTGTGGAGGTCAATGGTTTAATCCCAGCACTCCCAGTTATGGTGTTGAGGATCTTCCTGCTGGAGCTACTGGTCGAAACTTCTGGTTTAGTTTTGGTTGAAGAACCTTCCACCATCCGTCTCTTCGAGGTCTTTGTGCAAACGCCTCCTTCATCAGATGTTTGCTGCGAGCCAGCCGCTGCATCCGCCGCATCCGCCGCATCCGCCCTCTGATTGGTGGAGTTATATTCTTCTGCCACCTGATTGGCTGTTTCCTCCTCCTTCTCTTGATTGACTGATGCAGGTTTTGTGGGATGTAGTCCAGGAGAGGAGGCGGGCAGCGCGGGGTCGATATGTCGGGAGACGGACACCGGTTGGCTGCTGATCGGGACCGATTCTGTGGTTTCTCCGTCGGACCGACTGTCTGAAGACTCGTCAACGTTTGCTACACAGGAAGTTTGCTGCTCCTCTCCGGGAACCTTCCGATCCTCCTCAGTACGCGGGTGTGCGTTTTCGCCGGACGCTTCGCACACACCCGTCACGCACCAGACGATCACCTTGACTTCTGGTTCCTCTGCGTTTTTCTTCTCCGTCTCCAGGGGGCCGCTCTGAGCTTCGCCTGCTCCTTTGTCTTCCAAACCTGGGGTCACGGCATCGTTGTGGCGAAGACTAACCTCGCTGTGGCTGGTCCGAGTGGCGGGACCCTTGAACACCTTCAGCTCAGGCACCAGAGTGCACTTCTCCAAAAGCACGGACATGCTGTAGGAAGTCTGATCCGACGATTGATTCCTCGAATCGAACATTGTCGGATTGTTGGGAAGTTCTTCCTGACTACTGCAACTGGGATCGGCTCGGCTATTCCTACTGTCTTTGACTAGATCTTGGTCTTTACTAACGTCTTTAAGCGCCTCGTCGATGCTTTCTGGGTTCCTACCGTCCCACGCCTTCGTTGGGGAGAGCCCTGAACCTCGTGGGAGAGGTCTCCTTGTGTCCTCCAGTCCTCGGCGTCGAGAGACTACGAGGTCGCCGGACGACCCCAACAGCGCGCTTAGCTCCCGCTGTGCGGCGAGGGACGGCGAGCTGGACGGGGAGTGGCGGCTTCGTCGGAGGTTCCCAGAGCGCCCCCAGTGGACGTGGTGGGTGTTGAACGAGGAGGAGTGGGGCTGCGACCCCGGGGTTAGCAGCTTTCCTGTTTCGTCTCTGGATGCTGCGGCCGACATGTCCGTCTCGCTTCTGCAGCGCCACCCAATGGCTCCAGTCACCTGCGACAGCATCACACAAGAAGCAGCTCATTAGCAGGACGAGATGTCAGGAGGGTTAAGGTTCCCATTGCAACACTTTATTTCACAACATTATATCAATATTCAATATCACTTTTTTTTCTGTGTTAAATTTTTTTAATTAAAATGGAGCCTTTAATGATGACAGTCATTTTTGTAGTAAAATTAAAAGTATGACCACTAGTTGGTGGCTGTTTTCACCTTCTTGGTTTCAGTGGATCAACTAGATTTAGTAATGAAACGGGATGTGTTATGGATTAGACAAGTTTGAGTGGTTAGAATGGTGTGGAAGTTTTACTACAGGTTTTAAGAATCACAATAGAGTTCTGGAAGTTTACAGTTCAAATTGTGGCAGGCATGTAGATACTGTGACCCAATACTTAAGATGTCAATACTCTGCAATAGTTTGTAGAAAATGTTTATTTTTCACTTGAAATTTTAGTTTTGTGGTAATTTTTAATCATTTTTTAAATCTAATTCACCATCATTCGTTGTAGCGGAGAAGAAAATAAAACCTGTCTTCCAACTCATTGCCTTTTTTTATCAATCAATCAATCAATATTTATTTGTATAGCACCTTCCAGCACCCGATGGTGCACAAGGTGCTTTCCAAAGTAAAAACAAGAATGCTATTCAAACAAAATTAAGACACAGCTGCAGCGCAAAAAGTGCATTAAGGTATAAAAACAGGAATAAAAGCAGTACTACTAAAACATTATCAAAACATAACTGTAACATAAAAGAGCAACAGGCCAGTTAATAACTACGTGTGAAACGCCAGCCTGAATAAATGTGTTTTTAACTCCGTTCTAAAAAGTCGAGAGGTCGGTGGCAGATTGTATGTGGGCTGGGAGAGCGTTCCACAGTTTAGGGCCTAAAACAGCAAAAGACCGCCCCCCCAAAGCCTTGTACATAGACCTGGGGATGACCAAGGTGGTGTGATCTGCGGAGCGCAGATTCCTAACTGGGTTGTACAGGGTAAGAAGTTCACTAAGGTAGGCCGGGGCCAGGCCATCAATGGCTTTAAACACAAATAAAAGGACTTTGAAGTCCACCCTGTACCGGACCGGAAGCCAGTGAAGGGAACGGAGGACTAGTGTGATGTGCAAGTGTTTGGAGGTGCCTGAGAGAAGACTTGCTTATGCATTCTGTACAAATTTAAGCTTTTGGAGGAGAGAATTTTTAAGTCCAGCATAAAGGGCATTGACGTAGTCAATCCTCGAGCTGATGAAAGCGTGAATAGCCTTTTCAAGGTCAGGTCGGGATAGGAATGGTTTGACCTTTGCGAGTAGTCTTGCCTTTACCACTGCATTTATTTGTTTGTCGTATTTTAGTCCACTGTCAAATAAAACACCCAGGTTTCTCACAGAGGGAGCGAATTTAGGTATTACAGGATCAAAACAGGGTGAATTTTGCGGTGAGTTGGGGCTGAAAGGAATATACTCAGTTTTCCCTTCATTTAAATAAAGGAAATTCTGGGCAAGCCATTCCTTGATATCCTGAAGACAGCTATGAAGAGGCTCCAGAGCAGAATAGTTCCTCAGGATTACTGGGAGGTAGATCTGGATGTCGTCGGCATAGAAATGGAACTGGATTTTGTGTCTAGTGATGACTTGTCCAAGTGGCAGCATGTATAAAGTAAACAGAATAGGCCCCAGGATGGAGCCTTGGGGCACTCCAGTTGACAGAGGGGTAGATGATGATGAAAAGTCATTTAGCATCACTGAGAAAGTCCTGTTTGCTAGATATGATGAGAACCATTTGAGTACCGCCCCCTGGAGGCCGACAGTGTGTTGAAGCCGGGAGATAAGAATTGCATGATCCACGGTGTCTATTGCAGCAGTCAGGTCCAGCAGCATCAGAACCACTGAGCTTTTTTGGTCCATAGCCTCAAGAAAGTCATTGTGGACCCTCAGCAATGCAGACTCTGTGCTGTGACTGGACCTAAAATTGTCATTGGTATTCTGTATCGGCAAGGACTCAGATCCAAGTAATGCAAACTTAGAAACGGTAAATATGGTGGATACCTGTTGTGTCCCAGGATGCAGTAACAAAAGCGGACAAGATAAAGGAAGATCCTGGGATCCAGAACACAGAAAACGACGGATCATTGCAATGACACACACTAGCAATCATTTTCATCGTTTCCTTCGTATAACTTTGCAGAATCAGAACAATCGCTGTGATGTATGCATGCTGGCGTTCACATGTCTTGTGATCGGAGTGAGGAACAGGCTATGGTTTAATTTATTTTTTTGAAGTAATGATTGGTTAATGGTCAGATATTCACACGCATAAAAGGACACAGACATAGCCTAGCTGCTCGTTGGTCCACTTACCCTCACTGTGCGAAGTCCTGGGCAGGAATATTCCAGATCTGGAACTCGATAACAAACCTTGATTTATATCACTCCAGGTTTTTATGAGATGTAAGCGATAATCCGGAGGAGGACGAGGGAAAATTGATCAGGAAATTGTATGTTTGAGAAAAAGGTCCAGTAAAAGGTCCGCTCTGACAGCTTCTGACGTTTTAAAAAGTATCCCAGGGGCATGGTAAGGGTTGGAGATATTCTCTATGATCTTTTTAATTTCCCGGTAAATACAATAATATCTTTCGTTTTAAGATGGGAAGTCAACTCCGATGGGGTAAAATCCCAGCCTGAAACGTTAATTTTGATTACATCAATTCCTGCCGGCGTGGCGGCTATTCTCTGAGAGTCACGTGACGTCCGCAGCTCTATATATAGTCTTACTCACAGCATCGCAATGTATCGTATCGTTCTTGCCAATACACATCCCTAGATTCTACGTTACCTCCTCTCCTCCAGACCAGGAGTGTCTCTTCAGCTCATCCTCGTGCATCCGCCGCCGACGAGCCGCTTCCTTCGCCTCCCGTTCCTCGTTCTCCTTCAAGAGCCAGAAAAAAACAACACAACACTCTTTTAGGGGCCGGTTTCGTCCACAACGTCCGACAACCCCAAACTTAAGAGAACACTTTTGAACACACTTCCATTCTTTTTCACGTTCATTTCTTATAAAACATCTGATCTAATGTTTAACATGGATGCCCGCCAGAAGCAGGAATCCCAACGACCTACGGATTTTCACCCCCGTTGAATTAATGTTTGTAATCGAACCTTGGCGGCGTTTGTGAATCTGCTGCAGAAGGTGTGGAAGATGCTGAAGCAGTCGTCCAGCCTGAAGGAGTCCCTGTCCTCGCAGAAGAAGTCGATCAGCTCTCTGCCCTCCTTCCTCAGCTGCTGCTGGCTGCCGCGCAGCGAACACAGTGACGTCGTGGCGCTCTGAGGGCACAATCAGACGCCGTTAACAGGTTTGCTTCATCACTGGATGGTTTAACGCTAAAACTCATACGTGACTCAACGCAATCAGCTGGGATTCCTTACACAGAAAGGTTTAAACTGATAGGAATGTTTGTATGATTGTACTGAAATTACTTTTCTTTTAAAGTTCCTTGAGATGACATACGTTGTGAATTGGTGCTATATAAATACACTGAATTAAAATTAATTTAATCAAAGCACGCAGCTTTTCAGCCGTAGCAAAGACCCTCTTCATGTCACACTGAACAAGATTTCAGAGACAAACCAAGAGGCGGATCGTAACTAGTTACATTTACTCAGTTACATTTACTTGAGTAATTTAAAAAAATACTTTGGAGTAGTTTACTTTTTACTTGAATAATATTTTTTTATTGTGACGAAGTGTGCATTAACAGGATACCAGGGTGAACAGACGTGATACGTTATACTGATATTTGGAAAAAAGAAAGAAGGACGTAATGTATGACAAGCATGTAGGCAAATAATTCAGGGAAATTGTGAGAAATGTAACAAGTGACAAAAAAAAAAAAATGGAGCTCCAAGGACGGCAAAGGTGAATGAAAAGAAAAATGAAGGTAAAAAAAAAACTAAAATAGCATATACAGTTCGATTAGTTTATC
Organism: Apricaphanius iberus; assembly: GCA_028564705.1. Lineage (NCBI taxonomy): Eukaryota > Metazoa > Chordata > Actinopteri > Cyprinodontiformes > Aphaniidae > Apricaphanius > Apricaphanius iberus. The sequence continues at coordinate 951,732 of JAPXFQ010001340.1, forward strand.
AATCATTTAATCAAACTTTATTTATAAAGCGTTTTTCATTAAAAGTTGCATCTCAAAGTGCTTTACTGATTAAAATGTCCCCACATACATCACATTCCCACACACCAGAGTTAAAAGATTAGGTATTATAATTTAAAATGGAGTAATATTTTTACTTTTATCGCTTCTCTTACTTGAGCAAACTTTCTGGCTCCTCGAACCAAAGCGAGTAACTTAACTGAATGAAACTGAATGCTTGTTTGAGCCTAAAACGCACAAGAAACGCATGAGAAAACGCATTGAGTAGGAGTTTCTAACCGTTCTGTGGGAACCAGAACATTTAATGGCTGGTAGGGGTTCAAATTCTTATTTCACTCAATGGAATGCAAATCAGTTTCTTTTATTTAAATTTTTTTTCTTCCAATTTTACTTTTGGTGTGATATCTGTTGCTGTTAAAATAAACTTACCATTGAAATTATACTGTTCTGAGACCTTTCTTTTCTGTGTCATAGGACAAACTTACAAAATCAGCGAGAGGTCAAATAATTATTTCCATTTGAAGCAAATATCCAGGTCTGTTATAAAACTTCTTTTTTTTCCTCTCACATTTCCTTCTTCCTCTTAACCTTCTTGTTTCTGTTAACTATTTATTGTGCAGCACTTTTCACAACCCCTCCTTGTTGCGTTTGAAAGTGTAATATAAAACAAATGGTACGATATGGTTGAAAAAAAATACAAACCTTTTTTTCCAAAAATAATGCAACACAAAAATTCTCATAACATAAATAAAGACGAAGATGTGAAGAGAGAAAAATAACATTTGTTACCGCTTTTCTTATTACTTATTCATTTTTTTTTTAATCACACAAAATTAAACATTTAAACTGAAGACGGGTTTCTTTTTTGTTAAACAGAAAAGACATTTTAAACGTACAAAATCAAACGCAAATACGAACATTGAACATCAGCTGTAATCCACCTTTTGCACCTGGTTCAAAGTTGTAGGCTCAGCTTAATGACATCATCAACATCAGAGTAGGCCAGTATAAAATCTGTATCATTGGCTAAATTCATATACTTTCTACCTTAAACAGTTCATATCGGTCACCGCTAGCAGAGAGCGAGCTAAATATTCAGGCAACCTGACCTGAAGGAAGGCGTCCAGCTGCTGCAGCAGCTCTGTGTCTTTCTGGATGCTCTCCTCTACTGAGCGCGCCCGAGAAGTCAGCAGCTGCAGGTCGGCATCCAGCGTCTCTATGGAGATCCTAACAACAACAACAACAACAAAAAACCACTTATGTTTTGTTTTATTCCAACATGAGTCATTTAAGTCTGATTTGAGGCATAAGAGCATTAAGATTTTTACCAACCAAAGGCAGCAGGGGGCGCTGTTTTACAGGAATTGTTTTGTAAAAACTAATTTTTTTTGCTATAAGTCTCACCTGGAAGCAGCCTGGATGTTAGTCAGCTTCAGAGGAAACTCCAGCAGCTTTTGGTCTTTTTTCTGAGCTTCCTGAAGTAAAAAAATGAATAAATCACTTAGCGATGAGGTGATGTCTGAGCAGAAGTTACAGTACAGACCAAAAGTTTGACCGCCTTCTAATTCATTGTGTTTTCTTTATTTTCATGACTATTTACATTGTAGATTCTCACTGAAGGCGGGCTGCACAGTGGTGCAGTGGTTAGCACTGTTGCCTTGCAGCAAGAAGGTTGTGGGTTCATATCCCAGCCCAGGGCCTTTCTGCATGGAGTTTGCATGTTCTCCCTGTGCATGCGTGGGTTTCCTCTGGGTACTCTGGCTTCCTCCCACAGTCCAAAAACATGAATGTCAGGTTAATTGATGTCACCAAATTGTCCTTAGGTGTGAGTGTGTGCATGGTTGTTTGTCCTGTTTGTCCTGCCCTGTGATGGACCGTTGACAGCTGGAGATAGGCACCAGCACCCCCGTGACCCATTAAGGATTAAGCAGTAAAGAAAATGGATGGATGGATTCTCACTGAAGGCATCAAAACTATGAATGAATACATATGGAATTATGTAGCACTTTTACAAAAAAGTGTGAAATAACCTGGCTTCCCAAGTCACCGGACCTGAACGTGATCGAGATGATTTGGGGTGAGCAGAACCGCAGAATGAAGGCAAAAGGGCCAATAAGTACTGAGCATCTCTGGGAACTCCTTCAAGACTGTAGGAAAGCCATTTCTGGTGACTAGCTCTTGAAGCTCAAGAGAATGCAAAGCAGTAATCAGAGCAAAGGGTGGCTACTTTGAGGAATCTAAAATATAACACATATATTCAGTTATTCACCCTTTTTGTTAAAGTACATTCAGTAATTCCATACATCATTCATAGTTTTGATGCCCTTAATTGAGAATCTACAATGTAGTCATGAAAATAAAGAAAACATATTGAATGAGAAAGTGAGTCCAAACTTTTGGTCTGTGGATCTGAACTGCTTTCACTCTCTTAAGACCTCAAAGTTACTTAGACTGAGGTCAGAGGGAAACATGGTGCAACATTCAGAACATAAAGAGCTTCAAATATGTGTAAAATCTGCAGCTTATATCCTTTAAAGTTGAAGAGAACATTTTTAGAAAACTGAGGGCTGAGCAGAAAGAGTTAGCGTCGCAGAGACTGACCAGAGCCACGAAGTGCAGCAGGTTCATCCCCGGCTTGTTGGCCTTGGTGTCCGCCAGAGACAGGAGGGAGGAGAGCTTGAAGCCCACGGCGTTTCCAGAAGAACCTCCCTGCAGAACACAGTTAGCAGTTAGCCCGCAGCTTTCAGCCCGAATCTCCCCAATGTGCGACATTCAGAGCAACAGGTGGACGAACAGAGAGGCGGCATCATGTTTTTGTTGCTGCCTCTACATGTATCTTATATGTAGGCCAAAAAACTATAATTTCTGCATTATTTAAATGATCAGATGATGGATTTAACAAAGCTCTAATAGGATAATACAGATGAATTACAGATTTTCTTTGAATAGGCATTCGAACTGTTTTAAAAGACATCTCAAGTACTCACATAGTTCAGCTCCTCATAGGTGGTTCTGGTCCCTAACTTCCCCCTACCAGGGGCTCTACTGTATTGTTTTACAACCTGGTTCTCCAGAACGTTCTCTGCTGCTTTTTCTCTAAAGAAGAACCTCTGAGGCCTTCAGAGAACCTCAGGATGTAAACTGAGATTAAATCTCACACAGCCGACCTCAGTTAGGATACTCCTAATGGCAACACATGGATTTTATTCGTTAAAAAATCAATGTAACACTTTTTGGACTCTTATTTCTGCCTAAAGGCTTTTAATCGCTTTACATTAATGTCCAATCAGACGCTTTCAGGTTTGAGGCTCTGAAGACCCGAAACTGGAAGAAGTTTAAGGGCTATGAAAATTGTCGGTTTATTTTCTACATACGATCATTATTTTCTCACTGATTTTTTGCCAGTTTGACAGGTTCATGTCTTTTTTCCTGCACCGTCACGTCTATTTCGGTCCCTTATTGTTTGCTGCAGCTGTCTGCATTGTCATGGTAATTAAACGCCTCTCATCTTTCCGCTCTGTGTGTCAACAGGACTTTTTTTTTATTAGTCTCAAAATTAATAACAAATGAAAGGTATAAAATACCTTTTAGGTGTTTGGATGAGAGGAAGCCTGACGATAAATTTCCTAAACCTATTTGAATGTTTTAAAGGCGACGGATGTAAATGAAAGATTTCAGGTTGAAGTTTTCAGTTTCACAAAGCGAACATTGAGGGATAATGATGCAGTTTGAAATTAGCGAACATCTGTTCCTTGTACGTTTCCTGCAGGGAGCTCTCAGCGGTCGCCCCGATGAGCGCCACTCAGCAGCTTTCTGCATCAGCGTGAATCAAAAACACGCTTAAATCTGCTTCACGTGACATTAGACAAATAAAGTTAACAATCTGTAGCTTCTCTTCGTCCTTTTATCTTCCGTTGTTCCCTTTTCTAATTATTCATGAACACACCACTGCCACTCACGGCATTGAGGATGTTTCCGGCCTGCAGCACCAAGTGCAGAACAGCGTGGAGCTCCTTGCAGCACATTAGCTCTGGATGAGAGGAGAAGACAAAAGAAGGGGAAGAAACGTGTCATTAAAGAAGAGAAAAGAGAGCGTTAGCAGCATATGGAGGGTTAGTTAGCAGCTCAGCCAGAGATTCACACACACACTGCCAAAAATAATCAACGTGTTAAGTTTTTGCTGCGTGAAGGGGGGAGCCGGTCTCACTCTGCACATCTGCAGGGTCTGTTGAGTTGCTTCAACATATCTCTGCTGTTTTATCTCCACTGGAAGCTTAATAGCATGACTGAAGCTCCCCAAGCTCACAGAACAGCAGAGAGTAACAATATTTTGTGTGTTTCGTTAACCTCTAAAGCAGGGGTCTGTAACCCACGGCTCCGGAGCCACAAGTGGCCCCTTAGACCTTCTACATTGGCTGTTAACTTTGGCTTAAAATGCTAGAAGAACCAGATAATATTTCTAAATATAGATACAATAACAGATGCAGATTATAGCAGTTTTTCAGTTGTTTTTTTTACAGAACTTCTGCAATAGAATGACTCTATGAGGACCAATAAGTTTTATATATATTCAAATATTATAAATATACTATATAATACAATTATTTGTGTATATCTAGTGTGTTTTAGCCGTTTAACATACAAGTGCATCTTGATAAATGTAAAAAATTATTAAAAAGCTCCTTTAAGTCAGTAATTCAAAGTGAATTAATTTTTCAGATTAATTTTTCATTTTCAAGCCTCTCTTTCTTCCAATTGAATAATTTTCTGCTTACCGCTGATGAAAATATAGCATTTAAGATCAGAATATTACATCAGCACGTTAAAAAAATTAAATATACAGTAGAAACGAAGGCTTAATGAAAAGTATGTTAGTAACTCGCTTTAAGATTTTTCTTTTTAAAAAAAAGTTACTTTTAGGCTGAAAACCTTGAATGTTGGAACGCTTATTCTTATTTATTGAGATATACCTGTATTTTTGTGCCTTAAAACAGAAATACGAGGGCGATTATTGAAATATAAGAACACATTCCCTTAGGTAGACATTTTTTTGAAATGATAAATTCGGTTTTTTTTCAACAGGCCATAAAATTTGCGGCTCTGAAGGAGTTTCATTTAGCCGGACTGAGGGAAAAAATGGCTTTCGGGATTGTAAAGGTTGCAGACGACCGCTCTGAAATCTAAAAGATGAGATATTCATACATAAGAACATAAAATGTCACAGTAGGAAATTTAGTGAAAGGAAAAAGTCAAGGAAAAACTTTAAAATACACCCTGAAAGTCTCGCGAAACCATTAATTGAGAGGATTAAAAAAACTTCCGCATATTGCTAACTGTCAGTGCTTAAATAAGCCAGATAAATGCACCAAACTATAACAAAAACGGGACATTAATTGCTAATGTCATTTAATTGTCAGATTTAAGTTGATCTTATGGATCTTAAGGAGTTAAACGCCTTAAGTTTTACTTAAAAATCACAAGAATCAACGTTTTTTTTCCAAATAATTTTATGTGATGGATCAGTATAAATGAAGATGGAGTCATGCATTGGCTTTAGACTAAACAAAAATAAATAAATCTATGACTTTCTATTCAAACCCCTTGACTCTGAGGACTCTAAATAAAACCCAGATGCATTCAGGGGCCCTGTTAGCAGTTTGCTGTTAGTCCAGTAGGGGACGCTGCCAGCTTGTTGGAGAAGATGCTCCTGGCCAAGAGGGAATGTTCCCAGAAGACTTCCAGTTGGAGCAAAAAGTGTTTCTGTAGATTATTAACCTACAAGCAAACCACATCTCTCTGATATTTTAGTTTGTTTAAGAAAAACAACAGAAAATTCGACTTCCGCTTTAGACTTATGTGGAGTTTTGTTTGGGTCTATCATGCAAAAACCTTCTAAAATACCTGAAAGTTGATGGCTGTGACAAAATGCACTGAAATAACTTCCTTAAACCTTAAATTCTAGGTGAAAATGAAGGAATATGATTTCCAAACATGAGCAGATCGGCTATTAGTGATCAGGGAAGGTTGAATAAATTAAAATGTGTTTTTATCTGGTTTCCAGTTAAAAAAGGAAACAAATGAACCCAAGAGCAATTGCATATTTTACAATAATTTAGATTCAGTTGTTACAGTGTGAAACGTTTGTTACCTTTGACGGCGGAGCGGAGGATTTTAAAATCTTGCTTCATGGCCTGGCAGGCAGCAGGAAACTCCTCCTTCAACAGCATGGACTCGATGCGGACGGAGTAGCTGGAGGGACATTTAGAGAGAGTTTAAATCAGCAGCAGCTCAGGGCCAAACTTTACAGCACAACAGCAGCAGCAAGATGGAAACAATCCCAGAGGAACCGCTTGGATGTAATGTTGGGAAGGGTGTCATGCTCCAGCTGTGCTGCTTTTAGGCAGCTGGGTCGCTGAGATGTGAAGGTCGAACGGTCAAACGTCGTAACAGAGGCAGTTTCAGTAGCAGAATCACATGTTTTACTGCCGTCTTTATGTGTAGCTGTGAGATTCTATTCTGTTCTACTCTCTTATCTTCTATGCCACCAACCTTTACCATCCAAAGAGCCGTTTTTTGCTCTATCCAGCTAAATAACTTTCATTTACAGCTGCAAATGTTACAAAACATTTAGAAAAATGTATTTTTTTATATATATAAGAATCTACTAGAACAGTATTTCTCAGACTGTTTACAGTGGTTACCACCTGAGAAAATGTTGAGCTCTCCAGGTTCCAAAATCATTAACCAACCTACACATACAGTAGAGAAGGCTCACCATTTTAACTATAGATAATTAACAAAGGAGGTTTATTTACTCCTAAAAAGGATTCATTATTGGTAATTGTTGCCAGCCACACTGTGTGAATTATACATTGTTTAACTAATTTTATTTAAAAGAAATCTTTAGAATTTTCCTCCAAGTACCACTTGGGAGAGCTTGAGTACCACTGGTGGTACGCGTACCACAGTTTGAGAATCATGGTACTAGAGTAAAACGTGTTGTCATTCATAAAGAGCCACTATTTTATTTCTGCTTTTTTTTTGACTATAATTATGTAAAAATGCACACAGTTTCAAACCTAAAGACGAGAAAAACTGATCTATAAAATATTGTTCACTAAAATTGAAATTCAAAGCAATTATTTAATGAAAAGCATTAATTGTTATTGGAAAAAAAAAGGAAAACATTATTTGATTCGTTATTAGTTTGAGCCGAAATTCCTGAGAGCCATTGTGGACGGTCTAAAGCAGCAAACATTCCAGTCTCTGACCCGCAAAATAAAAATTTAAAGAGGCCCGTGACACCAACTCCTGATGGAACATAAAAGCATTTTTTTCTGAGGTCACTTAAAAAGTGGTACAATCAGAACATAATCAACATCAATAACCGATATATCGACCACTGCATGTTGCTTTTATGAATTCAAATCCTGTTTTTCATGTTTGATTTATAAAATGGAGATGGCAGCTCGTAGCGCTGGTACTGACATTTTCTCAAGAGAAACTCAAGCCCGCACACTAACCTGTTCGTGACCCCAACTTTGGGAACTGCTGGTCTAAAGAGCCACAGGTTGCAGACCCCTGAACTAGACTATGATTTCTGTTACATTGTATTCTACTTTATTATATTCTGCTCTGTTCTTTTGTGTTGCATTCTACTTTTTTCTATTGTATCATTCTCTATTCTTGTTCTGTTTAATTGTATTTAATTCCAGTGTTGGGATTAATGCATTACAAAAGTAATTAGTTACAGGAATATATTACTTTTTTCACTAACTGAGTAATGTAATGCATTACTTACAAAATATACAGCAATATATCACTAGTTACAATGTCAGTAACTCATGTTACAAATGAGTTTTTAAAAAATTTCTGGCCAACTAATGCAACAGACCAAATCAAGTTGGATACGGTAGAACAAGATCCACTTCCTGTTGCTCAAAACTAAAACATCAGGGTATCAGGACGGCTGAGGAAAAGATCCGACTGTACATTTAAACATTATTCACACTGTTTTCCTAACCATCTGTTTTAAGACTTCAGACATCTAATCTTTGTCAACCATCTTTGTGATGAGCACTTTCAGCACCTTCTTTTGATTAGATTTAACAAACATTACCATGAAATAGAAGGCATACAAAGGAGCTAGAGACCTAATTTTAATAAAATCGTGTTTAAAATACAGTATTTGTGGTGTGACACTTGTGTAAAATGTACGTTGAAGTTACAGTGGCTAGAAGTCGTGTTAGATATTTAAGATGTTTTGCCAAAAGTAACTTAAATTAGTGTAACTCAGTTATAATTTTTAGGACAGTAATATGTAATGCAAACATAATACATTTTGACAGTTTCTTTGTAACTTGCCCAACACTGTTTAATTCTGCTCTTTTAATGTATTCTGTTCTCTTCAATCCTGTTCTAATCTTCTCTGTTCTCTTATCTTAACTCCTATTGTTTTCTACTATGTTCTATTTTGTTCTATTCTATTCTTGTTCCTTTTTACTGTATTCTGTTCTCTTCTCATCTGTCCTCTTATTACATTCACCAGTGTTTGGCTCTGTTGAATTCTATTCTATTCTATCCGAAAGTGACACTTCATATAACTTTAAACCTTTCCAGCTGCTTAACAAGTCAAGCTGAACATCCAGAATAAAAATTACTGAGAATTAATTAATATTTTTAGAAGTTTCTCAAGATTTTTGATGCTATAATGATTTAAGTTTCTGCTTTTTTATGTTTTTTTGTTGTTTTGTTTCTTCACATCTTTTCAGTCATTCAGATTTTCTGTGCAGTTCGGCTCTCTTCAGTGATTAGTTTGCTGACTGAATCAGGTTTTTAGGAGTCTGATCTGATCTGACAGCAACAACTTTAAAATGAGTCGATCTGAAGGCTCTCTAGATCAGCAGCTCCCAAAGCTGGGGTTATAAACATCCTAGTCTGAGAATAAATGGTTACCGGTGCCGAAAAGGCTAGCACTTGCTAGCGCAGTGTTTTAATCTTACTGCAAATGGTACCCAGAATGCAACGTGCACAAGTCACGCGGTCTGTTGATCTCTATAAACCTGAAAATCAATATTAAAAATTTTGTAAAGGAAAATTCCGTTTTTTTTCCAACAGTCTTGTTTATTATGTCCGAATCGGCCCAGAAGAGAATCAAGAAGCAGTTCTGAAGTGTTCGTAAGTCCAAGGGGAAAATAAACGTGGTAAAATGACTGTGTTATGGGCAGATTAAACCGTATTTCAAGCAGAATTTGTCTTGCCACGAGCACTCCTGTTCTACGGATGTCCGCTGATGGAGGTAGTGAATTTAATAAATACTGCCGAACGGCTCAGAATGGCTCCAGACTTCTCAGAGTGAGTAAGAAAACATGAAATTAGCTAAAAATAAAGTCCAGGTTGAAAACAAAAAAACCCAAAAAAACTGAATTTGCCTTTAACGCACCTATTTCAGATGATTCCTAAAACATACAGGGCTTTAAACGGTGCTGATGTTGATAATAATATAGACGATAAAGTCCTGAATGTATTTATCACGCACTCTTTGATAATTCTGAGTTTGATTTGACAAAGTGTCAAACTCACCTGGGCAGCTGAGTCAGCAGATAAACGAAGGAATCGGCCAACGAGAGCTTAGAGACGTCACCTCCGTACGCCTTCAGCTTCTTCACCTTCGGCAGAACAAACGTGGAGATTTATCAGTGAAACACAGAGTTTCTGGTTTTCTGGGTTTTTATGGCGTTTGACGCCGGCTTCACCTCCTCTTTCTCAGGAATCATCTTCAGCAGCTCTCTCAGAGGCTCCGCCCCAAAGGATTCACTGTTGCCACGGCGAACGTCATCCACCAGCGCTTGATTGGACCTGCAGCGGGTTCAAAAAAAACCCACACCTCATCCAATTAAGTGTGTTAAATTACACCCTGGATGTGCTAAAACGACACATTTGAATAAACCAAACTCTTTCTGACGGCTTTGAAAACAGATGGAGCAAAATATAAAGAACTGAAAATAACTGAAGACGACTCTATGAGGCAGAAAGTATTGTTGGGTTTAGCTGATCTATTCTAATTGGGCCTCCATTCCACCCGTGTATGTTCTGGTGTGTTTACTAAGGAGCGAATCTGAACATCATAAACACATCCAGGACAAAACCATCAGGGGAGGAGAAAGGATTTTATTCCAGAGAGGAAAATTCACCATTTTTGTTTTTACATTTCAATGTTTGAATGCTTAATTTCATGTCTGTCGTCTTTATGAACTAGAAACACCGATACCTGTATTGGGACGACCATTCCAATGTACTAATACACGTTAAAGTTAACCGATACCATGAATGGATACTTAAAATGTTAAAAATCTGCATTCATTTAACAGAAAATTATTATTTTTTACTTTAAATTTTAGGTTTATATTAATTTCTATTCATATTTTCTGTTTTATCTAAGTCACCATCATTGGTTGCAACAATCATAGAAGCAAGTTAAACATGTCTTCCAATTCATTACATTTTTTTGTGCAGAAGTATCGTCATTGGTACTCAGATCCAAGTATTGGTATGGTTTAGTTTAAACAAAAAGTGGCATCGTTGCACCCCTGTAATTTAATAAAGCTGTTTGACCACCAGGTATTTGTGTTCCTTTGTTGTCTTTTTGTGTGTTTTGCTTTAATTTCGACGATTATTTAATGGTTGAAAAACTATGGATGGATGGATGGATGGATGGATGGATGGATGGATGGATAATCTCCAACCTATATAAGAAAGTAAAAGTGAGGTATTTGTCTTTCCTTGAGATCAATCCGTGTTATTCATTAAATTAAAAAAACATAATTTTGAAATTTATGTTTAACACAAACAAAAATTACCTTCCTGTTGGTTTAATTTAAAGATTGATAAAAAGACAGCGTAAATTCACCTTAAAAGGATTGGAAATATTTATGGCACATAGGCACAGAATAATCATAAAGGACTGTTGTGTCTCAGCATAAGGGGTAAATAAGTGGAATAAACTGAGTACAGAAATTTAGAAAGCAAAAACAATATTTACTTTTTAGTTATTAAGCTTATTAAAAATGAAATGCTGAACTTATATAGATCCAAGTTACATAAATGAGATAACAAGGTGGAAAAGAAAGAAAAAGAATTACTTTCTTTCTTTTTCCCCCTTTATTAACTGATCATTTTTGTAAGTTAACCTGTCCATTAATCACATTGCTTTGTTAGTTTACAATAATTATTTTGTCTGATTTGTATAAGTGTTATTTTGCTTAAAAGGGGAAGATAACGTAAGTTCTTCTTCCTTCTATTCCCTTTGTATGTCTGTCTTTGTAATGAAGTTTTGTATATTATTTTTAATATGCATAAATGAAACTAAAATAAAACAAAAACATACATCCTTGTGTGCATAATTATTGGGCAAATAATGTGCAGAATCTTTTTCTAAATGCGAACATTTTCATCGTCTCATTAATTCGTTTTTCATTGGTTAAAGTGAGAGTTACTAACCGACCGGCTAGAACTGAACATTTTAGACCGGTTTAGCCAACTATCTTTTTAATAACAGACACATGTCTCCTATTCATGGAGCCTAGATCTGTCCACAGGGGTTTAGGTCAGTAGAAAAAAGCCTCTGTGTGTCATTATTCACTCATTTTCAAGTCCTTTACTGGCTGATCACGCCGTAGAGAGCTTCCATACATGCAATGAAGTGTGACAACACGCCCGTTTTCACTACATGAGTTCAGGGATATTTCAGGGACGAGCTAAAAGCAGGCAGGGTAAATCCTCTCAGCTGTTGTGTCTCCATACAAAATCGGCATTTTCAGGAATCTGCAAATACGGCAGCGTATCATGAGCGTTTTGGCAGCGAGAGGCGTCACTGATCAGCGCCAGACGGCGCCCACAGCTGCAGAGAACGACAAGAGAGCCAACGATAGAAGAAGAAGAAGCAGGGGTGGTTGCTGCGTGAGGAACCATTTTTCTCCTTTAATTCAAACAGGAACGTCTCCACTGTCCCGATCATAGTTACTGCCTGTGTCACTTTCTCCCAGGTGGAGTTTCATTTTAATTGTTCTCCCTGAGCTAAACAGCAATGTTCAGCACTAATTTAACTTATGTAAGTCGTTCAAAGAAGTTAAGCTGATAATAGAGGGTAAAATCTCTAAATCACTGTTGTGGTAACAATTTAAAAAGTTTTTAAAAAGTCTGTTCATCATAAATACTGTTTTTTGCCCAACTTAATTTTTAACCTCTGCATCATTGGCAAAGCAACGTTATTTTTGTTTTTGTATTGAACACTTTCAAGGTGCTTTACATAATTGGTGGCAAGGAACCCAAACAGAGAAACAAAACAATTAAAGAGAACATTTAGCATTTGATTAAAACAACAAATTAGGAGAAGCATAAAAAACAAAAACTAAAAATTATGTAAAAAATTTACAAAAGTAAATGTATGTAAAATTATGAATATTAAGAACTAATGAAACACAATAATCAATAAAAACATTTAGCAGTAACAGTAATTGGAGCAAAAAGAAAAACTTATGATGTCATTTGAAGAAAAAAAAAAGTTGGGGAGAAGCATAAAAAGAAAATTTGTCAAAAATCTATATTTGAGTATTATTCAAAAGAAGCCTTAACAGTAGAGTTTTAATGTTTGATTAAAAGAGCCTAACGATTCAGCAGCTTTGCATTCTTGTGGAAGTTTGTTCCAGATTTGTCGAGCATAGAAGCTGAAAGCTGCCTCTCCCTGTTTGGTTTTAATTCTAGGGATGTTTAGGAAGATAGAGTTGGAGGACCTGAGTGGTCTGCTGGGTTGGTATTGTGACAGCAGATCTCCAATGTACTTTGGTGCTAAACTATTCAGTGATTTATAAACTAGTGGGAATAAGTCTATTCTCTGAGCAACAGGGAGCCAGTGTAAGGACTTAAGAAATCGGGTGAGGTGTTCTACTTTCCTAGTTCTAGTGAGGACGCTGTTCAGGAAATCAAGCCAACTAAAGATAAAACGTATGAGTTTTTCAAGGTCCTTTTGTGACATTAGTCCTTTAATCCTAGAAATGTTTTTCAGGTGATAGAAGGCTGACCTTGTTATTGCCTTTATGTCTTTACTTTATGCCTTTACTGATATTCCTTTCTTTGCTTTCTTGGCCATTATTTTTGGGAACAACGCAAGGATTTCATGCACCTGTAAGAGGATTTGACGTTACCAAGTATGGTTAATAGAGGGTGTTTCTGTATGCAAATGACTTTGAATGGCCACGAGCAACTGAGCCCGCTAAAATGGTTATTTGCCAAGAGATGATCGCGGGGAGCAACAAGCGTATGAGTGGCCACTGCATATTTCATAATTCAGACTGTTTTTTACGAACATTCTAAATTTCATTCGTAGGATAGAATATAGGACGGTTTCTATGAATGTTTGATAAATGAGGGCCCTGGTGTCTTTTTGATCACTTCTCTTCAGTCTAAACTGGACTCGAAATACAGAAATGAGTGGGATTTGAACCCTGAATTAAATGGCTGGTTGAAACTGTTCAATAGCAAGAACCCATCACATTTTCAATTGCATTATGTAAATTAGGCCACTACCAGACATTGAAAACAGCAATAGAAGGGGGATGGGAGGATGTTAACCAAAGTTTTTTTTATTTTTATTTATGGATAAACTTTTGATTACTCACTGATAATAATTTATTCCTCTTTGGGCTGTGATCATGCTTTCCCACTGACATTTAGAGCACACCAATGTCTAGATTTTTTTTTTATAAACACCTAGGGGTCAAAATTTTGGCTTGAAAACCTCAAACGTAACTCACCGGGAACGCAAAATATTTCCTCATTGGTGGCTTGAGAGTCCAGTCCTGTTGCTTCTTGTTCTTCATCTGTCCTAGCTATGGTTAAACTGTATCTTAGCTAATAGCTACTAGCTAGCATCAGCTAATATACACTGTAGACGTGTGCTCTGTTCACAGGGGGATGCTCTCATTGTGATACAGCAGTTAATAATGTTACCAGCTGTTGCCGTGAGTTGTAGGAGAACTGGTGAGATATATTTGTTAGGGAAAAACAATGTGTTATAAGTAATTAGACGGTTGCTAAGACATCAGATTTTGACGCTAGTCTCACAAAAGTATGTGAACATTGGGGAAGGTAATCCTGATCCTCTTTTGGATTTTGATGCGTGTGATCTTGCGTAATTTCGATCGATTTAAAAAAATAAATATATATATATATATATATATATATATATATATATATATATATATATATATATATATATATATATATATATATATCAAGAGTTAGAATCGATTCAATCTGATCCAGTTAGATATTGATATGGGTCAGTGCTATTAATAATAACGTTTTTTTGAGCTGTGATCTTAATTATATTCCTGAAATTCAATGACTTAACACTGAGTGAGTAACAGTTCACCATGGGAAACTGTATTAACCCTTTCAGACACAGAACTTAAAATGGCCATCTGGACTGTTCTTTCCTATTTCTGCTGTAAAAAGGGCAAACTGTTCTAAAAATCGCTTTTAGATCTTGCGAATCGATTCGATTTCAACAAGAATCGATATCATTTATTTTTGTTATTTAATTAATGTGACTCTTGGTTTATGAGAATTAAGATTTAATAGAAATTAAAAAAATAAATAGAAAAATGTGCAACTATTTTATTGGAGAGTTTAGGTTTTTGTTTTCTAACAAAAAAAATCACAACTCACAAAAACTATTTTTATTTTCAGGAAGTCTTAAAGTTTTGTAATCGTTTTCTTTGTTTTTCTAAGGCTTTATGTTACTCTCATGCTGCACGTCTTTGCCGTCTTTTTACATCGCTGTTAGTGGTAGTTTGTAATCTTAATAGATTTGGGAGAAACGTTCCTTAAGTCTTTTTGTACTTTACGCCTCGTTATGATACCTGTTCTACTATCGTCTCTATTCTAGTGATGACCACACCCCAATGCCTTCATTTAGTCTGCAACAAATAAACTCTGACATAACCGTGGATCGGTCACAAGCCATCAACATCCGTCCTGTTTGCATTCCTGCATAACAGAGCTGCCGCATCGCATCTGTTTTTACCCACAACACCTCAGGATGAGGGTGAGGAGACGCATCACGCAATCACCTTCTGAGTCAGTCTGTCACCCCTGGATACAGACTGTCAACACGCTAATACATAAATATACCAGTTTCAGCATAGTGCACGACTAGGAACAAACGGTCATGACCTCTAGGAATCTATACCTGCATTCCTAAAGCCAGTCTGGTGTTTTTATTTCCATGTGGGCAGAGATACAGAGCTCTATATCATCTGAAGGGGTTTTTCATTCTTTCTATGTCTGATTAACAGCTAAAAGCTCCAATTAAAATAGAGAAATTGGTAAATATTTAAGTCCTCGTGGTGGATAAATGGTTTTCTCCTCTAACGATATTCAGCGCTGCTGCAGACAGGTGTGTAGAAACCGAACAATGCAACAATTTACCTCTTGAACTGTTTGAGGAAGATTGCGATGTTTAGCCCTCGCTTCGAGTCGAGGATGGAGACCTGGTGTAAAGAAAGAGACGGTGAGCGTCCGGGTCCAACGTGCCCCCCACCACCCCTTCAGTACCGAGAGAAAACAGACTCACAAACATCTGTGTGCGTAATACTTAATCTGTAACTTGTAACAGCCTGTTTGTGTGTAACCTTATTAAACGTAAAATAAATGTGCGTAGCTTCGGGTACTTACACAAAGTGTGTTCAAATGTACACACAATTATCACGAAATTATGAATACAAAACACATTCACACAGTTTCAAATTAATTTCAAACTAACTACGAATTCAACATGCCTCCTACGCATGTAAATCCTTAAATACCCCTGATATACACGGAAAAAACCACATCTATGCACAGATCAGAAATATGAGTGCACCAGTGGTTTTGAGACTCATTTCACGACTTCAGATTTGTGTGTACACGATGCGTTTAAATGGTGTTACAATGCTGGGTCGTCTGAGTTTACTCATCACCTTCCCTTTAAACAATACAGTGAGGAACATAAGTATTTGAACGTGCTGCAATTTTGCAAGTTCTCCCACTTTGAAATTATAGAGGGTTCTAAAATTCACATTGTACGTGCTTTTCCACTATTTAGGAAATTGCATTGTATGATTTTAAAACAACTTAATTGTGCAAATACCAGTAAAAATTATGAAAAAATTCTCTATCTTCCTCCCGTACATATCTGTATGAAAAATTTTCTATTTTAAAAAAGTAAGTGTTGGTTTATGTGTTATAACTAAGGGGTGCTGGGATATTGGTAAGTTTATTTTTTTCACAGACAAACCTTTTTGTGACTTCAGCAACAAGTTTTGAGGAAAAGTGATAAAACTCTGATGACCCAGCATTCTACCTTAAACGCATCATGTACGCACAAACTTGGAGGCGTGAAATGAGGGTGTGTTCCATTTGTAGTCGGAACTCGAAAATTCCGACTTCCCTGTGAGGAAAATAAACTGGAACGCTCCCCGATGTCGGACTTCCCACTCAGAAAATCAGAATTTTTTTCATTTTTTTGCTCAGACTTTTACTTTCAATATGGCCGTTCCTCACATCAACAATGGTAGCTGCGGTGGAAAAAATTTTAATTTTACAAGACACAGTAAGAATGCATCTAAAATCAATCCAACATGTAGAGTCTTAAACTCTACAGTTAACTAAACAAAAGTGGTGTTTGTGTACAGAAGCTTAAAACGATGTTTTTAAGAGGTACTACCAACTATGGCTACCTGGGGGTCCCAGGATGAGATAAGGACTTGTTGTTCAGTCCTTGTTAGTTCTTTGATTAGATATTTCCTCTTAGATATCTTTATTTAGTTTCCATTTTTAAGGATTAGTTATCTGTTTTCTTCCGGTTTCCCTCCATGCCATTTCCCTCCCCAGCCCTTCTCTTTCCTTTACCTGCATCTGCCTGACAGTAATCTGTTCTCAGGTTTTCTCAGTCTGTTCCTCACTCCTCCTCAGCATTTTTAAGCGGTTCTGGTCCCAGTTCTGGTCATATCCTTGCTAGTTCGTCGTCAATGCTCCCTGTAGTCCCGTCCTGCCTTTTTGCCTTCCGTTGCTTATTTATGTAAGCTTTGTCATTTTTTCTTCTATACTAAAATATCACCTACTCATCTTGCTGCTTTTGGGTCTTTTAAACGCTAAACCTGACAGAGATCCAAGTATCGGTATTGTGTCGGTTTGAAAAAGCGGTATCGTTGCATCCCTAGTGTGTACTAGGGCTGTGTGATCTGGTTTAAAAATTAAATCAGATTTGTTTTTTAGGCTGTGTTTTCTTAAAAAGAAATTGCATGTGATGAAAAATATTATCAAAGATGTGCTTTTATTTCAATGACTCCGTCCCAGAGCTGACCTGAATTCAAGCTGTCAAATATCCTTGTAAAACAATATGTTAGGTCCTGGACAGACAGACGTCACTCTGAGCCAGTGAAGTCAAATTAGTTCATAGGCATTAAGAAAAAAAAAAAGTTTTCCAGAAAATCAAATATTCCTAAAAAGAAAATGTGCTTAATAGATAGAATTGATTAATCGCCCAGCCCTACTTAGACTCAATTGGCTTTACGCAGAAGGTGAAGGGTTCCACACACTCGGGTCAGCACATTTTGGAACTTCTACTGACGTACGTCAAAGTAGTGCATTGGTATTAAAAACTAATTTTTTCTAGATTTTCCACAAGTCAAATCTTCACAAAGAGAAAATGTGATTAATCAATAAAATTGATAACATTCGCCCAGCCCCAGTTTCTACATTTGAACACACAGTTGCAATTACTCGAAGTTATGCACAAAACGTATTTTACGGTTAATCAATCAGGTTTTACAATCAAAGCTACACACAAACAGGCTTATACAAGTTTAAATAAATGAGTACCCATACACAGATGTTTTGAGACTATTTTATCTCCATACATCTGCCCCTGACTAACAGAACCAGAACCGAACCTCGTCTCTGGCCTCCCTGAATGACACTCGGGCCTTCCCTCCTCTGATGAGCGAGGTTGTGGAAGCTGGCGGAGCGTCTTTCTGGGTGAAAAGCTCCTCGATCTTCTGGACGTCAATCTGGAAGTCCTGCTGGACCTGACCCGGGGTCCAAAGGTTGGCGTGGCCCTTCACCTGCAGCAGACATTTTTACTGCTGTCATGTTCGGTCCTCAAGACTAAGAGCTACACCAATACTTAAAGCGTCACCCCCACCTTCTCCGCTGGAATCGTTTTCCAGAAGAAGCTCCTCACCCTCTTCTTCTTCTTCTTCAGGACACCTGGATTAGGTAGCAGAGGTGGAGGCGGTGGTGGTGGTGGTGGAGGAAGAGCAGCTGGAGGAGGAGGAGGTGGAGGACTGTCCACCAGTATCGTCCCGTTTTTACCGTTGTGTGAAAACCTCGAGGAGGAAGTCGGTGGTGTCGCTTCGGCAGCGGCTACGCCCTCGTGAAAGGAGGCGCCATCAAGGTCGTCAGCCGGGTAGACGCTGCCCATGACGTGCATCGCCACGCCAGCCTGGACGGGAGCGGGAAAGTTCGGCGGCAGATCGGAGGGTCACCAGGATTACGGGTAACCATGGCAACAGACGGGAAGAGTCATCGCATCCGAAACATCAACGGATGAAGATGAGCAGCCTGGACAGAAGAGATTAGAAAGAAACGTTAACGCTGCTGATGAACGCTTTGACCTCGACTCTAGGCGAGAGATTTAAGGAGTGATAAAACATTGGAACAGCAGTCTGGACATATGCAGTTTTTTTAACATTACAGGTATTATTATAGTTAGCATCCATCTATTTTCCTATGCTTATCCAACATCAGGTCTGGGGCTGATGAATCCATAATAGAAGCCCGTGCCTTCCTCTTCCCAGCAGGAGGTAAGTCTCTGTTTACCAAATCTAGCAATTTAGGGATGATAATTGTTTACATTAGTACTTAACTCACAGCTCTTCTTAGATATTATCTTGGGGCAATAGTTATACATTCGCCACAATGGGCTTACTAGGTTTAAAAAAACCTTATTGTTGGTTTACTGAAACTCTCCTGAAACATATTTATTCTCCAATACTGAACAAACCAGTGAAGATGCCACAACACACCACCAGAGGTTCTAAGCATATTTACTGCAGAATCACATTCGTTTCTGGACTCAAATCCCCAGAATTCTGGATCCAGATTTTGTCCATTTAAATTGTTGAATGCACAAAAAAAATCTACCTGCCTATAAATACAGAATCATACAGACTGAATGAATGAATGAGCAGATTGATAATGGATGGATGGATGGATGGATAATGGATGGATGGATGGATGGATGGTGGATGGATTGTGGATGGATGGATGGATGGATGGTGGATGGATTGTGG
Organism: Apricaphanius iberus; assembly: GCA_028564705.1. Lineage (NCBI taxonomy): Eukaryota > Metazoa > Chordata > Actinopteri > Cyprinodontiformes > Aphaniidae > Apricaphanius > Apricaphanius iberus. The sequence goes on from JAPXFQ010001340.1 coordinate 971,144, forward strand.
ATGGATGGATGGATGGATGGATGACGGATGGATGGATGGATGAATGGATGGATGGATGGATGAATAATACATGGATGAATGGATGGATGGATGGATGGATCGATCGATAATGGATGGATGATAGATGGATGGATGGATGATAGATGGATGGATGGATAATGATAGATGGATGGATAATGGATAGATGGATGGATAATGGATGGATGATAGATGGATGGATGGATGATAGATGGATGGATGATAGATGGATGGATGGAAAATGGATGGGTGGATGATGGATGGATGGATGGATGGTGAATGGATGGATGAATGGATGATGGATGGATGAATAATGGATGGATGGATAATGGATGGATGATAGATGGATGGATGGATGGATGATAGATGGATGGATAATGGATGGATGATAGATGGATGGATAATGGATAGATGGATGGATAAAGGATGGATGGATGGATGGATGGATAATGGATGGGTGGATGATGGATGGATGGATGGATGAATAATGGATGGATGGATGATGGATGGATGGATGGATGGAGAGGATGGATGATGATAAGATGGATGGATGATGGATGGATGGATGGATGATGGATGGATGATGGATGGAGATGGATGGGGATGGATAATGGATGGATGGATGATGGATGGATGCATGAATGGATGGATGGATGATGGATGGATGGATGCATGGATGGATGGATGGATGAATGGATGGATGAATAATTGATGGATGGATGGATGGATGGATAATGGATGGATGGATGACGGATGGATGGATGGATGAATGGATGGATGGATAGATGAATAATACATGGATGAATGGATGGATGGATGGATCGATCGATAATGGATGGATGATAGATGGATGGATGGATGATAGATGGATGGATGGATAATGATAGATGGATGGATAATGGATAGATGGATGGATAATGGATGGATGATAGATGGATGGATGGATGATAGATGGATGGATGGATGGATGATAGATGGATGGATAATGGATGGATGATAGATGGATGGATAATGGATAGATGGATGGATAAAGGATGGATGGATGGATGGATGGATGGATAATGGATGGGTGGATGATGGATGGATGGATGGATGAATAATGGATGGATGGATGATGGATGGATGGATGGATAATGGATGGATGGATGGATGGATGGATGAATAATACATGGATGAATGGATGGATGGATGGATGGATCGATCGATAATGGATGGATGTAGATGGATGGATGGATGATAGATGGATGGATGGATAATGATAGATGGATGGATAATGGATAGATGGATGGATAATGGATGGATGATAGATGGATGGATGGATGATAGATGGATGGATGATAGATGGATGGATGGAAAATGGATGGGTGGATGATGGATGGATGGATGGATGGTGAAAGGATGGATGAATGGATGGATGAATAATGGATGGATGGATAATGGATGGATGATAGATGGATGGATGGATGGATGATAGATGGATGGATAATGGATGGATGATAGATGGATGGATAATGGATAGATGGATGGATAAAGGATGGATGGATGGATGGATGGATGGATAATGGATGGGTGGATGATGGATGGATGGATGGATGAATAATGGATGGATGGATGATGGATGGATGGATGGATAATGGATGGATGGATGATGGATGGATGCATGAATGGATGGATGGATGATGGATGGATGGATGCATGGATGGATGGATGGATGAATGGATGGATGAATAATTGATGGATGGATGGATGGATGGATGGATAATGGATGGGTGGATGGATGGATGATGGATGGATGGTGGATGGATGGATGGATGAATAATTGATGGATGGATGGATAATAGATGGATGGATGGATGGATGGATGAATAATGGATGAATAATGGATGGATAATGATGGATGGATTAAAACCTCCTTTCTCTCCAGTATTGGGCCTCATAGCTGCTCTGCAGTAATAATCAGGGGAAACATCCGCGGTTAATGAGCCGTGGTTCACTGATTTACTGTCACTATTCATCCTCCACCTCCTCTGCTGCCTCTGGGGTCGAATCATTATCTCATCCAGGACTCTTCTACTGGATAAACCACTGGAAAACTCGAATCTTATGAGACAAACCATTTTTGGATTCCAATATTTTGACTGCATAGATGTAGAAACTGTATAGCTTAACTAGGGCTGTCAAAGATTATCGATAACTGGGATTGATTAATTTGTGGAATTAACACGATTGTTCATTGTTAACACTATTAATGCATGTAGAGAATGATCCACCCTGTTTATCCTACAGTTCAGCCTGCGCTGCATTCAGTGCTCATCACGTAAACAACAATGCTCCTTGCGATCGTCTCTTCTCAGTCTCAGCCAGATAGACGGATTAAGAGTCTACATCACTCCCTGTTCTACTGCGAGGTTAGTCTGCAGAAAGAGACACAACCAGGTGTTGTAAACTACCAGAAGCCATTGGAATGAATATGACTAAAAATAGAACAATCTGCAGTAATAACTTCATATCAGGTAAACTTTGGATAACTAACAGTCCTAATATAGCTAACCAACACTAAAGCTGCAAGATAACAACAAATAATAGCAGCAGGAACCACAGAGTAACGCAAAGGTTCAGTTCAACCCCATTTTGCTCATGTGGATAATCCCTCTATTATTCAGAAGAATACAATTCAATTAAAACATTAATGCTGTTGTAGCTTGTAGTGGGGCTGAGTACCGATTCAGATTTCAAGAACTGATTAGATTCCCGATTCTCAAGAGTTAGAATCGATTATTACAACATGATCCCATTCAATCTGATCCAGTTTGATATGGATATGGGTCAGTGCTATTAAAAACTGTTTTATGAGCTGTTACCGTAATAATATTCCTGTAATTCAATGATGATATATCCGTAATGATACACTGGGTGAGTAACAATTTACCAGGGAAAAAACCACTATCAGAGCTAAGCCTTAAAACGCCTGTCTGGATTTTAAATTCCCGTTTTTGTTGTAAAAAAGGACAAACTACGTTAAACAGATTTTTAAATTTGTGAATTGATTCGATTCTTTGAAGTTTTATAAGAATCAATTCAGGATCGATTTTTTTTTAACTTTTTTTTCAACACAGCCCTACCTCAGACTACCAAATTCTTAAAGTTGTTGTTGCACATCCTGATGACTGCATGCGGGAAAGATCTCCTGTAGCAGTCTGTGTTGCGGCAAAACGGATGAAGCCTTTAAATGAAAACACGCAGTGTTGTCCGATGTTGATAAAAATGGTCACCTTTACTGGTTAATCAGTTAGTTTGCCTTAGCATCTGGCTATAAGATATATGCGTTAAAAGGGCCACGTGTAAACATGATTGTCGAGTTCAAAACAAAAGTTAAATGAATCTCTTCTGTACTTCTTTTGTAAAAATGAGCAACGGCACACAAATTATTTTTTTTATATCAAAAAGTTGTCATTTTTCAGTCATATTGAGGAATCCTAATTGTGATTAATTGACAGCTACCCTGTGATTAATTAGATGTAAAAATCTAATCGTTTGACAATTTAATTTCAACAAATTAAACCTTTATTTTTTGCAGCTCTAATCAGTTGTTGTTATGTCTTGTGGAGCTTCTAGTGTCAAATCTTTTCTCAAACGGCTCTGGTCCGATTCTCATCAAACCACCTGCTGCTCAAAGGTCAACAAAGGTCAGCTCACACTCAGCACTTATGTAATATTTCCAATAACAACTGCCTGGTTGACTCCACATTACGGGTGTAGAGTTGTGGCAGGAAGCCCAAACATGGCAGACCACATTCCTGCAGGTTTTAATTATTTAATGGTCAACACAGGAAGGAATCACTGTGTGAAGTTCTGGATTCATGTCAGCAACGATATCCACGTCCTGCTGGTGAATCAAAGACGGCAGCGAGGGTTATATAACCTAATCTCAGTTCGCTGATCGTCGGATTCCTTCCATCAAATTTTCAGCTCAATTGTGCTAACAACCGGAACCACCCGGTGTGTGAGAACCAACATCCCGGCCCAGCAGCTGCTGGTTCTTCCTCTTGTTGTAAATTAGCGACCAGTTTCCGTTATAGAATATTTTTGGAGTTTGGTGGGGGGTTCTCTTATTTTATGGCAATACGATGATAATTCAGACAACAACAGTCAGTCATTCTTCAGTAGGATCTATGAACAATACCACAGATAACAGAAGAGTTGCGTCTTTTATCTGCTGGTAAAAATCACAAAAAAGTTTCAACTCTTGAAATTAACCAAAATAGACCGAAAACTTTTTATCAATGAGAATTATGCAGGTTAAATAAGGGGTACTTTACACTTCTATATAAAAATAAAGTTCTGTTTCAAACTCATACATCCTGTATCCCATGTGCCTGGGTATTTTTTACCTTATAAAACTGTTAACTGGGGATGGATCGCTTATTGCATGATTGACTTTACTAAATTAGATATGCATTTGGCATTAAAGGGGATGGGAGGTATAATGAAATATAAACCATGGCTCAGGAGTTTCGTGTTCGTCTTGTAAACCCATTACCTATTGGTGGTGGTCAGAGATGCTGCCAGTGTCCGTAAGCCTCACCTCTATCAGTGTGCCCCAGGACAGCTGTGGCTACAAAGTTGTTAGCCATCACCAGTGTGTGAATGTGTGTGTGAATGACTTAATGTAGTGTAAAGCCATTTGGGGTCCATGGGGACTAAGTAACGAGCTAAACAAATACAGCACATTTACCAGTTTTACAACATAAACCTGGTATAGTTGGGATGATCCGCAGCCGTCTGGATTATGTACTTGTTTCAGTACATTCTTCATACTTTTTTAACCAGGTTTCACAGTAAAAAACTGATATTATGCTAGTCAGACTTTCAAGACAGAATATGCAAAACCAGGAATTGTGAGTCAGATGGATGGGCTGATGGATGGTTGAATGGATGACAGCTGGGTGGCCTAATGCTTTGTCAGCTGGACGGATTTTTGGTTGGATGGCTGGGTTGGTGGACGTTTAGATGTATGGGTTCCAGGACTGATGGTTGGATGGCTGAGCAGCTGGACGATTGGATGATTGGGCAACTGGACGGTTGGATGGATGACAGCTGGGTAGCTGGATGGTTGGATGGCTGGGCAGCTGGATGGTTGGATGGCTGGGTTGGTGGAAGTTTAGATGTATGGGTTCCAGGACTGATGGTTGGATGGTTTGGCAGCTGGATGCTTAAAGTGGCAGAGGTCAGTTTCTTGATGGAAGGGCCAGTAATTACCTTAATAATTGCAAGCAAGCGGTTTTTGTTGTTTTTACCATTAATCTCTGGAAATATCCATCAACATATTGTTGAAAATTCATAAAATGATGGCCATTCTTTGAAAAATGTTGGCTGCTTTATAACATATAACCATAAAAAGGGTATAAAATACATAGGTGCAGGTTAGTAACAACTTTCACCATAATGTTTTGTTTTGTTTTCATACTAGTGCCAGTCACGTTGAAACTACCCTTATGAGTTTATTCATTATTTATTCATGTTTTATTTATTCATTAAAAATTCTGCAATTGAGATTTTTGGCCTGTATGGCCACCATCCTCACTCTACAGAAGTAATGCTGGCTTGCAGTGATTGAGGTATTTACTGCCCTCTACCATCAAGGAACTACACACTGTTACTTTAAGATCATATATATATATATATATATGGATGGATGGGTTGATTTACTACGGAAGAAATATAGTCTCATCAGAATCCAACTCTTTTTAGACATTGAATTTATAATACTGAATTTTTATCCTCAAGCAAAAAAATTTGCCTGCAAAATTTCACCTGCAGAAATTCACTTGCAAAAATTTGCCTTTAAATGTAGTGAACTATTAATGACCCACGCCAAAGCAATCAGCACCAGATCGAGTCGAGCGGCTCTTAGCCAATGAAATTACGCTCCCTTGGTCACATGACACCGTTAGCTAAAGGGACATTTGTTTACACTGAGCTGGCTATTGCGCTGTTACATCGGCTTGGTGAAGGTGAGTGATGAGGTTTTTATCTCAAAAGAAGGTCTTTACTGAACGCAAAGTAGTATTTGACAGCCGTTTCAAATTCGTTTTATTTATTTTACTACTTGAAATGGAATTGTTTTTCTGACTGATGACAACTACTGCGTAATTTCATTGGCTAAGAGCCGCTCGACTCGATCTGGTGCTGATTGCTTTGGCTTGGGTCATTAACAGTTCACCACATTTGAAGGCAAATATTTGCAGGTGAATTTTTGCAGGCAAATTTTTGCAGATTACAACTAGATGGATGTGTCATTGGATAGATGGATGCTTGGTTAGCTGGATGGTTTGATGGATGGGTTGGTGAGTGGTGGGATAGTTCAGCAACTGGATGGTGGAATGGATGGGGAGCTGGACGAATGGATGGTTTGGCAGCTGGGCGACAAAGGTACAGATATCAAATGGAGGAACGTTTAGATATTGGAATAGCAGATAATGCAACTAATTTTCCATCTCATATTAGGGTTTTGTTTTTTTAGAAAAGCTGAGAAAAACACTTAAAGCTGCAGTCTGGTCTCAGCTTTGGGTCATCTGCCTCCATATAATCCCATCCCTTCATGGACCTTTACTTTCCTCCTCCCCACCAGCTGCATCTCCTCTGTTCATGTCTAAACCATGTCAGCACCAGGTTCACCTCCAACCTGAGTGTTCTCACCTATTCATTCCCATTACGTTTAAATATTGTCATCATTGATTTAACCACTGTATCATAATGGTGCCTTTAGAGCAGGAGGAGGAGAGGGTTCATGTGATGCCAGGGCTGCCATGTGCTGCAGTGGCTACTGGTCACGGACCTGCTGATCGCCGTGGAAACAAACCGAGTGACAAACAATGGCAGCTTGTTTATGTGACGCACAACAAAAACAGGGTCATGGTTTTAGCCTGTGTGTGTCCTTGTCTACATGTGAAAGGAACACTAACATCACCTGTTTCTCTCCTCACACCCAGCCGGTTTCCCTCTTTCATCCGTCTGTCTTTAACGGCGAGCACAATAAAGGTTTACCGTCGGGCAGCGCCAGCGTTAACCCAGGCAAATCAGCAGTTTTAGCCTCGATTTAAGGAAATAAACCATTGTTAAGCAAGTCTGGGGAACGACTGCAATAACTGTCCATCTAACCAAGTCAAACAATCTTGTTTCATGCTAAAAAGTAATTTTCATCTTGTTTTGAGAAATATATACTAAGTAGGAGCAGAAGGTGTTAGAATATTAATCTTATTTAGAGAGTGTATGTCTTATTTTGAGAAATCTTACCAAGTGCAATTGTTTAACTGCACTGGCAAATTAAAATACTAGATTATAGTCAAAAAGTTCTTAAATTAAGTGAAATAATCTGCCAGTGCAGTAAAAAAAAAAAAACCCATCATCATCTAACCCTCAGAGTCCTGATACAATTATCAATGACTCAAACTTCTGTAGCTCTGTTTCACAAACTGGTTACAACCGAGTACTCCTGGCCTCCGATGCATGCTGGGAAATCCACTGACGGTGGCAAAGCGCACTCATACAGAAAACAAAAACTCACGCCAACCAACTCATCGACCCAGTTATGATCCGTCCGTCGCTCGCTCCGCATTCCTGCAGCATCGACCTCAATATCAGCGGAGGACGAAGAGGGGTGACCAATGCGCTGATCCAGAATTGAAGAAGCCTTCCTCCTCGTCTTCCTCCTGTGATTTCCTGAACGTCTGAACACACGCTGCTCAGTCACAGAGTGTTGGTAAATGATACCCAGAGAGCTGAGGACAAAGTTTAACTGGACCGGGTTAAAAAGTCCAAACTCCTGTTTTTCTGGAGCAAAAATCTGATGGATCTGCAGAAACAAAGCTTAGTTCCTTGACCTGTACTGTCTGAAACTTCTCCTTTTTCCTTAGCTTAATAAGATTCAACACAACAAAGGGTGGGTAGGGGGGGATCACTGATTCTGTTCAGACCATGGTTTTAAGGCAGAGCACAGGTGATGAGATGATCCAGTTTGATGGTGGAAGTAAGGCTTAGGATGGATTTACTGAATTTTTCCAGAATATAGAGAAATGAATTCACAGCTGCATCTCGTGAGTTTCCATAGTTCAGGGTCTGCAACATGTGGAACCTTAGACCTTCCACAATGGCTATCAGGAACTTTGGCTAAAAATAATAAACCAAATAATGTTTTTGTTTGTTTTAATAAGAAATTCAGGTTGAAGCACATGTTTTTGTAAATGATTAATTGTTTCGAATTTCCAAGGTAGAGTAACACAAAAAATATTTTTTATAAATTTTTCTGGTCATTAGGTATAAAATTACGTGCATTTTTACATCATTTGCCCCGATATCAAATAATATCAATATGATCAAAAACTCAGAAGAAAATGTATCCTGGCACTTCTTGCTTAAGTTTTATGCTTTTCTTTCACCTAAACCTAAAAACTGAAGTTGAAGGGTGGCTCTATTGAATGACAACACATTTTTCTCTAGTTTTTCTTAAGGTCATGTAACACTTGCGGCTGTAAATGAGTTTTTTTAGCTGGACTGAGCAAAAAATGGCTCTTTGGATGGTAAGGCGTTCCATCTTGTTTTACAGCGTGTTTTTATTCTGACTATGAATTCAGGTCAACTCCAAAATGGGATGATTGAAAAACAAGCACGCTTTAAAATATATTTTCTGTCATTTTTTTATTTCTTTTTAAGAATAGAAAGCATAAAAAATCTAATATTTAATTTTTGGTTTGTTGGTGTAGCCAGAAATTGTACTCATGTAAGAGTAGCAGTACTTCAACATATTTCTACTAAAGTAAAAAGTAGCTATCAAACAAATTACTCAAGAAAGAGTAAAAAACTTCTTCATTAAACGGCTACCTAATCACTGAGTAACTATTTATTCATATTTATTGTAACAGTTAAACATATCATCAGACTGACAACATTATTGCTCTAAGCAATTTCTGGTATGCTAATTGCTAAATTAATACAAATCAATAACTAAAACAAATTCAGGCTTGAGAACCATGCAATCAAAAAATGTTTTCTCAATAAATGTGTAAAACTAATAGTTACAGTGGATAATGTACCACTTTATAAGGTAAACCTTGCTAGTACCGGGTTGGAACCCCTTTTGCCTTCAGAACTACCTTAATCCTTCATGGCATAGATTCAACAAGATACTGGAAACATTCCTCAGAGATTTTGGTCCATATTGACATGATAGCATCATGTAGTTGCTGCAGATCTGTCGGCTGGACATCCATGATGTGAATCTTCCTTCCACCACATCCCAAAGGTGCTCTACTGGATTGATATCTGGTGACCGTGGAGGCCATTTGAGTACAGTGAACTCATTGTCATGTTCAAGAAACAGGTCTGAGATGATTTGAGCTTTATGCTTCCTGCTGGAAGTAGCCATCAGAAGATGGGAACACTGTGGTCATAAAGGGACGAACATGGTCAGCAACAATACTCAGATAGGCTGTGGTGTTGCAACAATGATCAATTGGTACTAGGAGGCCCAAAGTGTGCCAAGAAAATGTCCCCCACACCATCACCAGTCCGAACCGTTGATACAAATGGACTGAACTTATATAGCACTTTTCTAGTCATGTTGACCACTCAAAGCGCTTTACACTGGAGCCACATTCACCCATTTGCACTCACAAACAGATACAATTATTGATAGGCAATCTGGGGTTACGTGCCTTGCCCAGGGACACAACAACATGTGACTGGAGGAAGCTGGATTTGAACGTACAACCCTCCAATTGCAAGACAACTACTCAACCTACTGACCCACAGTCGCCCCAAAGCAGGACGGATCCATGCTTTCATATTGCTGACACCATATTCTGACCCTACCATCCGAATGTCGCAGCAGAAATCGAGACTCATCAGACCAGGCAACATTTGCTCCAATCTTCTATCTTCCAATTTTGATAAGCCTGACAATCCAAATTGTAGCCTCAGTTTCCTGTTCTTAGCCAACAATCTGCTGCTGTAGCCCATCTGCCTCAAGGTTTGACGTGTTTTGCATTCAGAGATGCTTTTCTGCATACCTTGGTTGTCTTCTTTCTCTTTTGGCTTTTCACTTCAGGCTTCGCCAAAGCGAATCATCTGTCTTCATTTAGTCCTATCCTCTGCATCCTCTGCCCTCACACCAACTAACTTCATATCTTCATTCACCACATCCATAAATCAGATTTTTGGCCTTCCTCTCTGCCTCCTGCCTGGTGGCTCCATCCTCAGCATCCTTCTACTGATATAATCATTGTCTCTCCTCTGAACATGTCCAAACCATCTCAGACGGATTTTATCCCCTAACTCAGTGGTTCCCAACCCCCGGTCCGCGGACCGGTACCGGTCCGTGGACCTGTTCCTACCGGGCCGTGAAATGGCTCATACATTTTTTTTTTATCATTATGAATCATTTGGGCCAGCTGCGGGTGTCTATGAGCGCCCCTGTGACAGCACGGCGGATCATAAGTTCCTGACACTGGTACCCGCCCGGACCAATGCACAGGTGCAGCAGGTTAGGTGCAGCTGCAGTAGCCTATTATCTCATGGACCTCAGCAAACCTCCATGAGCCGTTTCTTCGCGGGTTGTTCAAGTAAAAGAAATGGTGATGAACAAGTGGAAAATCCCACCAAAAAAAAAAGCAAACAAAGCTTCACTCGCAAGTATGACATCTCTTATATAAAATATGGATTTGTTGCAACGGGCGACTCGGCTGTACCAACCCCATTGTGTGTTTTATGTGGAGAAACGCTCGCCAACGAAGCAATGAAGCCATCCAAACTACAGAGGCACTTAACTTCAAAGCATCCTTCTCACAAAGATAAACCAGTGGATTTTTTTGACAGGAAAAAACGTGAGTTGGATTTGCAGAAGCAAGTTTTAAAAGCCACAACATCAGCTAACTTAGCTGCAACGAGGGCTTCGTATCTCGTTGCTCACCGGATCGCTAAAGCTAAAAAGCCCTTCACAATAGGAGAGGAGCTAATTCTGCCCGCTGCAAAAGACATCTGTCTCGAACTTTTGGGGGGGAAAGCAGCTGACATGGTGGGAAAGGTTCCACTTTCCAACAATACTGTTGCCAGGAGAATCGATGATATTGCCGAGGATATTGAGGGACAATTACTGGACAGAATAAAAACATCTCCGTGGTACGCAATACAAGTGGACGAATCCACTGATGTAGAAAATAAGGCAATAATGTTAGTGTACGTCCGATATGTGCATCAGGATGAGGTGCATGAAGATTTACTCTGTTGTCTTTCACTTCCGAGCTCAACCACCAGCTCAGAAATATTCAGAGTGTTGAAGGAATACGCTGCAGGCAGACTGGACTGGTCGTTTTGTGTTGGTGTGTGTACTGACGGGGCTGCCGCGATGACGGGCCGGTTGTCGGGGTTTACCGCTAAACTGAAAGAAGTGGCACCGGAATGCGAGGCAACTCACTGCATGCTTCACCGTGAGATGTTGGCAAGCAAGAAAATGTCCCCTGAACTCCACACAGTCCTGAACGACACTATACGGGTCATTAACCACATCAAAGCCCATGCCTTGAATTCGCGGATGTTTGAGTTACTGTGGCAGGACATGGATGCTGATTACAGACGCCTTCTTCTACATACAGAAGTTAGGTGGCTGTCAAAAGGAAAAGCGTTAACCAGAGTGTTCGAGTTAAGGGAACAGTTACAGAAATTCCTCCACGACAAACAGTCACCATTAGCAGAGCACTTTAGAGACGAGAGCTGGCTCTCAAAACTAGCATATTTGAGCGACATTTTCATGTCTCTGAATGAATTAAATCTGACTATGCAGGGGAGAATGGCTGACACATTCAGGCTGGCGGACAAAATCGCCGGATTCAAAGGCAAACTGGCAACATGGGCACGGCGCGTCAACCGGGGTGTTTTTGACATGTTCAGCAACTTGTCCAGCTTTTCGGAAGAGCCGGCTGGACTTCGCAAGTTGATACACAGCCACCTGACATCACTGTCTGCTGCGTTTGAGCGCTATTTCCCATCTTCAAAGGACCCAAGGAATGGCAAAGGATGGATGCGTGATCCATTTCAAAATGACGATGGTCGAGACCGGCTCCCATCAAAACAAGACGACCAGCTGATTGAGCTCAGGAATGACGGAAGACTTAAAACACTCTTTGATTCAACATCACTGTCAACCTTCTGGATCAAAGCATCGGGAGAATACAAGGAGATCAGCACGCTTGCTCTGAAGACGCTGCTCCCGTTCCCAACGTCATATCTGTGCGAGGCGGGTTTTTCTGCCATGACCGCTACTAAGACCAGACTTAGAAGCAAACTGAATCTGAGGAATACCCTGCGCGTCTCACTGTCTCCCATTACGCCCCGGTATGATGTACTTGTGGCAGGCAAACAGGCCCAAGAGTCTCACTGACACTGATTTCAGTAAGTTGATGACATTAATATTTGTAAAGTGGTCCTATTTTTTTTTTTTTGTTTAGTTTTATTGTATCCTGGTTTTGAAATATGTTTTGGATGCATATTGTTAATGGAACCACACAAGAGGAACTGTATCAATATAAACGTTATGATCACGCACAAACTGTTCTGTTCTTGTTGGTCTAGTGACTGGTCAGGTATTTTCTTGTGTGTTTTGGTCTAAGATTTGATAAGATTTGTAAAGCCTGATCCCTACATTTTAGATACGTTTAGAGATGATAGGCTGAAATAACTGAGTTGCCTTTTGAAATAACGTTAATGTCTTTAGTAATACAAAGATGCCGAAATGTCTAATTTTGAAATGGTCTGACCATTTAAATACTTTTATTTTCATAAAAAAAAGCATTTGTCGCCACCTGTTGGTGGGATAATATATTAAACCATCGCGCATTTAGCACTGTAAAAGAATAATATAGCATTTTGAAATGCATTGTTTTGTCTTCAATGTATATTAAAGTTGACATAAATTGCCAACCGGTCCTTGAATTTTTTTTTATGCTTCTGCCGGTCCTTGACACAAAAAAGGTTGGGAACCCCTGCCCTAACTAACATGAGCTGTTCCTCTGATGTAATAATTCCTAATCCTATCCATTCTTGCCACTCCCAAAGAGAATCTCCACATCTTGAGTTCTGTAACATCCAGTTCTGCTTCCTGTCTTTTCCTCATTGGTACTGTCTCTAGATCATAAAACATTGCTAGTCCCACTACTGTCTTCTTCATCTTTCCCTTTCATTCTTGCTGAAACCCTTTTATCACACATCACACATGACACTTTTCTCCACCCATTCCAACCAGCTTCCACACGCTTCTTCACCTCTTTTCCACACTCTCCATTGCTTTGGACCGTTGACCCTAAGTACTGAAAGTCCTCTACTTTCTTCATTTCCACCCCCTGTAACTTCCCCATTCCAATTGTGTCTTTCTCATTTACACACATGTATTGTCTGGGTGCGACTAATCGTCATTCCTCTCTTTTCCAGTGCATACCTCCACCTCCGCCCTGCTCTCACTGCATATCATAATGTCATCTGCAAACATCATAGTCCATGGAGACTCCTGTCTAACATCATCCGTCAGCCTATCCATCACCAAAGCAAACAAGAAGGCCGATCCTTGATGCAGTCCCACCTCCACCTTGAAATTCACTGTCACTCCTACAGCACACTTCACAGCTGTCTCACAGCTCTCATACATGTCCTGCACCACTCTAACATACTTTTCTGCCACTCCAGACTGCCTCATGCAAAACTACAGCTCTTCTCTTGGCACCTTGTCATACATATCTACAAAAACACAATGCAGCTCCCTCTGACCTTCTCTGTACTTCAACATCAGCATCCTTAAAGCAGAAATTGCTTCTGTAGTACTCTTTCTTGGCATGAAACTATACTGTTGCTCACAATTGCTCACTTTTCACTTAAGCCTAGCTTCCACCATGCTCATGCACAGCTTCATTATATGACTCATTAATTTTATTCCTCTGTAGTTGTCACAGTTCTTTACATCTTCCTTGTTCTTAAAGATCGGCACTAGAACACTTTTACTCCTTTCCTCAGGCATCTTCTCAGTCTTCAAGATCTTGTAGAAGAACATAGTCAAACACTACTGCAACCTCTCCTAGACACTTCCATAACTCTATGGGTATATCATCGGGATCAATTGCCTTTCCCGTCTTTATCTGCTTCAAAGCTTTCCCTCAAATCATCCTTACTAATTTCAGCTACTTCCTGATCCACAACAGCAACCACTTCTACTCTACATTCTCTCTCATTTTCCTCATTCATTAGATCTTCAAACAGTGGTGGCTGGCCAATAGTCAATGGAGTGATAAAAGATATTTTCTGATCCAGTTTGAAATGCACCCTGGATCGAACATATGATGTCCGTGAATTTTAAAAACTAATTTTGATGCAGAGAAAACGTAGATTTTCAACCAGAGGTAAAAGTTACTTTAGATTTTGTGTGAAAACGTTTAGCGGACTACAACTGCAGAAGAAAAAGAAGGAGAGTGAGGGCCGTAGCCTCCAGGATGAAGAAAGGAGCATTAACCATGGAGAAAACCTCTATAAATCTGACCTTGTGGAAAGTAGCAGCTATGTCGGGGGTAAAGCAGTCGGTGGAGTGAGAGCCAGCATGGAGGAGAAGCTCTACAAGCTCTAGGTGACTGTTTTACGTGCTATAGCTAGTGCTAGTTACCGTTAGCCAAATGGCGTCATATATGCGACTTCTGATTTGTAGGCATTTTAAATGTGAATTTTTACAATCAAATAAATCCCAAATCACTGGAGAAACACAGTCGAAACGTACATCGTTAGTTATAATTTAAATCGAATTACAACATATCTGTGATTCAGGACGTAAGACAAAGCGGACCAGATAATAACTTTTATCGCTCCATTGACTTCCATTAATAATTTTTTCGGTTTGGGGACCCATGGGTGGACCGGAAGGGGAGGAGACTTAGGCTCCCCATTACCTTGAATAAAACGTGGAAAATAATTTTCATAATTAACAAAAAAATATATCAAAATATATGTGTGTTTTCTTTCAGATGTTCAAGATAAATATTTTATAGTTTATGGTGAGTTGTTACACTCATCGGTGTTGTCTGATTGAGGACGTATTTCAAAAATCTTTGTCCATAAACTCTCGTTAAACATTGTGTATGCTCTTTACTATAAAAGATAGGACTATTTGGGGCACATCTTTCTTGCGCCCCGATGGGGCGAGGTTTGCTGATCGCCCCCATCCCACCACTGGTTAACCTGCATCAGCAGCTGTATGGAAATTATAAAGACCAGAGGAAATATAACAGCCTTTTCTCTCCCACATCTTCTCATACTCTGAATGGCTTTAAGTGGAGCTCTGGAAGGTTCTCCCAGTTTGAACGGAGTGATCCCAGTCTGAACCAGAACCTCTATAGACAGCTCAGTGTTTCCTCCTCTACAGTAGCAGTCTGTTCTAGAGAAACTGTTGAAGCCTCTCATTGAAATCATTCTGTTTTCGTAGGATCGTCCCATTACGAGGATGCTCAGGGTTTTCCAACATTGATAAGAAACAGCTAAGAATCAGCTTTACCTACAGAATACGTTAGCCAGTTAGCTTGCGTTAGCAACTGGCTAAAAGATCAATAGTTTAAATGGCCATGTGTGAATGTGATTGTGCAGTTTGAAAACAAAATTCCTCTAATCTCTCCTTTATTTCATGAAAAAACGAGCAACTGCATCTAGATTTGTCCTTTGTTTACACCAAAAATTTTAGTTTTTAAGTCATATTTAGGAATGTTAATTAGTCATAATTAATTCACAGCCACCCTGTAATTAATTAGGTAAACAATTTAATCGTTTGACTGCCCTAATATCTAACAATCATAGTCATAGTCTCCCTTGGAGAAAATTCCACCAGCCGCCACTGTCTTCAAAGTACTTTTACCATCACAATCTTGGCATCTGTCAGTACATTTCCATCCCTATCCTTGATCTCCTTAACCTGTTGCACATCCTTTACATCTCTGTCTCTCTGTCTACCCCCCCCCCCCAAAAATCATTCTCTCCCTCTTTACTATCCAACCTAGCATACAGGTCATCATACGCCCTTTGTTTGGCCTTCACCACCTCTACCTTCAACATGCGCTGCATCTCTCTGTACTCCTGTATTCTCTCCTCAGACCTCTTAGTGTCTAATTAGTGGTTATTTGTGTTACTGTTGCCTTTTTATCAACTCAAAACCAGGGTTAGGGGCCATTCTCCTCTGACCTCAGGCATCAACAACGCATTTTTACCCACATAACTGCCGCTCACTGGATATTTACCTTTTTTTCTAACCATTTTCTGTTAACCTTAGAGATAGTTGTGTGTGAAAATCCCAGTAGATCCGCAGTTTCTGAAATACTCAGACCAGCACGTCTGTCACCAACAACCATGCTACATTCAAAGTCACTTAAATCACCTTTCTTCCCCATTCTGATACTCAGTTTGAACTGCAGCAGGTTGTCTCTACCATGTCTACATGTCTAAATGTATTGAGTTGCTGCCATATGATTGGCTGATTAGAAAGTTCATTATCTCTGAATGGCACAACACGCTCAGCAAATAGGAAATACTATCAGAACAAAGCCAGTTCAGCAGGTCTCACTGTAGCATAAACTGCGGGTGTGTTTCTGTGTCTCATACATTTTCGACTAGAAAAAGTTTGTTCTTCATTCAGTAAAGCGACTTGTGTTGGGAAGGGTATCCTGAGATTGTACTAAAAGTAAGAGTAGAGATGCTTCATAATAATATTTAGTAAAATTAAAGCGCATTTTTCCCCCTCAGAGTTACTCAAATAAAAGTAATTAGTTATTATCCTCCTCAAACTAGTGAGAAAAATACGTAAATCACCTTCAAACTCTAACGTTTAATGGCAAATTTGTGATTTTTAATTCTGCAAACTCATGAGTTCCCCTTAAGTTATTTTTTAACTCATCGCTACTCAGTTCAGCTTTGCTTCATGCCTGTTGTAGCTCTAAAAAAGTGCAACAATAAGTTAATTAACAATAAAAAATTACTTGGATCAACAATAAACAGGCAGTTAAACAATATAGAATAAAAAAATATGGAAGAGTTTTAAGATTTCTCACGCATTGGGCTTGCTTTTAACAGTAAAAATGTGTTTTCACATAAAAATAGAGAACAAAACTAGCAATTCTTTCATATATTGCCGTTCCTGTGAGGCTGTGTGCGGATATCGGTTCATGCAACTCTAATAAAACAGTCTGAGCTCTGGATGTGGTCAATCCTCGCACTGTAAGATGATCAGTAAGGCCAACATGGCAGGACGTACAAGCGTACAGTAAAATAAACACAAACGCACACAAGTTCGTAGAAACCTGTTTGAGAAACAAAACAAGGACAAATATTGACACTACAAATTAATCTGACCTCTTCTCTGAGGCACAAAGAAAGCACAAAGAAACGTGATCCAGCATTACAGCGGGTCAGAGACGATCCCGTTCTTTGGGAGGTTATTATAACACGAGCTCTGGAGATAAATCAGGACTTTAAGCTCCACTGGAGGTGACGTCAACAGGAGGTTTCCCTGAGCTGCAAAGAAGTTTAAAAAAAAAAACGAGTTCAGAGGGAACGTTTTATGTAAACAGCTTTATTCTATTATCTGAAGTAAAACATGAGCTCTGCTTGACGCCAGCACTTCTCTGCAGGGTGTGGCCAGGTCGCTACAGTTTATATACATGAAAGGAAAGTTAATTATTGCTCCAAACTGTGTAAGAAAAGGTGACAGGTTGTTCCAAGAGCCTTGGTGAGCCTCAGTGCTGGAGACATAATAATCCAGTCTTCCACTACTAATCTGATGTTATAGGATTAACATTTTTCAATAGGAGCAAAGCAAAGTTTTAGCCCAGAGCAAATTTAGGGGAGAGATATGTTTTTGCTTGATCTCTAATGCATTACTATCCTGCAGGAAAAAGACAAAGCCTTTTTTTATAAAAAAGATTGACAAACTTAAAGACAAACTGAAAATAGAAACTCTCAGTTCTACCGTAGCATCAGTATCTTAATGATTTACTTCCATCTAAACCTTGAATGGCCCTGTGCTGAAAGTGTGCTATACAAATAAAATTGCCTTGCCTTGCCTTGCATCTCTGAGTGGTTGAAAAATACATCTAATCTTATGGGATGTTATAATCTGGGCTAGCAGGAGCATACCGATATTAAACAGTAGGGTCCCCAGGATGGAGCCCTGGGGAACCCCACATTTGATTTCTGTCTGTTCTGATGAAAAGTTCCCTGTTGACACAAAGAAGTCCACAGAAGACAATAGAAGATATCCTACTGTTTAATTAAAATGCCATTTGAAATGGGAGAAAACGTTATTTGTTTCAAAGTGAGGTTAATCCTGTGGATTAGATTTGATTTGAAGTAATTTATTAACCCTAAAAAGGAAGACTAGATTAACTTTTTATTGAATGCATAAAATAAAACCTTACACATGAATACTATACAAATAATCTCCCTTTTTTCGCCTTTGCTTTACTTCGTTTTTGCATTTATTCCCAACATTTCCATTTTTGGGGGAAAAGAAGCTTATTTCCCTATTTAATAAAGGAAAAAGCTGTCAGAAGCAAAGTGACATCCACTTTAACGCTGTCGGGGGTTGAGCGAACGGTCGATCAGCTCGGCGGTGTCTGTCAGACGGATGAATGTGAGTCACAGAGAGCTTTAACATCTCTCTCTTCTCTTTTTGTGCTTTTCTCAGGGCGGCTGCTTGTTGCTCAGCAGTCTTGACAGATTACAGCTCCCACACTTTCTCCAGCGGTGACAGATTTCTGAACGCCTCAGCACGAGGATTACAGCAGCAGGTCAGCAGACTGAATGTGTGATGCTCAGGTTATAAAGGGGGAAATGGAGCTGTGCAGGACTGATCCAGAGACTGATCCACCTTTGGAAAACCCAAAAATCCAACAAAAAACCTTCCTTGCTTGGTGGAAATGTTTACATAGGAACGCACAGGGTAAAAAAAGGAAGAAATATAGGATCAGACTTTTTTAACACTGTATTTTTATCCCGGATGAATTGGGGTATGAATTTTCTTTTACCAAAAAATCAGCTGCAAAAGAGTTCATCAGTGGTGACCTTCTGGTGACCCAAGATAAAACAATGAGCGCGATACGAAGTTGAGCGGCTTTCAGCCAATTAAATGATGCTGCTATGATGATGTGACACCAGCTCTAAATGATGAAAATCAAAGGAAACCCATGAAATTAAGCAGAAACATGAATGCCGCCAAGCATTTACACAGCACTTGCTAGTGACCACTCACAATCTGGCTGTAAAGCCTCAATATCTGCCTCCCTCCGTAAAACACGTTTGTAAGTGAATGGCTTATAAATTTTATATTAATAGCTTAATAGAGATAGACCTATATCAGTCAGCCGATATATCGTTAAGATACTTGACCTATTTTATTTTTCTTTTACATATATTGGCATGACCAATAAACGTCTATGGTGGAGCTGAGTCAGGCACATCCCTGGGCAGCCCGGGGATGTTGCTGAATGTGACGGACACCGAAAATGAAACATGAAAATTTCTTTTTAGTTTGCAATTTGAGAGTAAATATTTTTTGTTGGCGAACAAACAAACAAACAAAAACTTTTTTTTCAATTGTGCATAGCTTTGGTACATTTTTATTCAAAATATATAGGTGTAATTGTTTAAAAGTTTCTGGAATATTTATATTTATCATTGACTGGATCCACTACTAAAATAATAATAGCTGCTAGGGGTGTCACAATCTCGATTTTGGATCGAAATCGATCGAAATTACATTACGACTTTGCACATCGATATCCATAATAGGATCGCGATCACCTCCTACCATGTTTACATACTGTGCGTTCCACTGGGGACTCCGTTGCAACAGTTAGCAGGCGACCGTCTATTTACTCAGATTTCCTCATCACAAGTAACCACACATTGCATTTTTCCCTAACGAGTAACTGTCACCAGTTCTCATACAACTCACAACACCAACTGGTAACATTTTAGCTTCCTGTAACACATCCCCTGTGATCAGAGCACACGTCTATAGAGCACATTAGCTGACGCTAGCAAGTAGCTAATAGCTAAGCTACAGCTCGACCATGGCTAGGACAGATGAAGCAGCAAGACCAGAGCTAAAACTGCTCCTTATACTCTCACCAGTGAGGAAATTAAGTTAAGTCCACATCCACATATATATATATATATATATATATATATATATATATATATATATATATAAAGTAAGAAAAAAGTAAAATCGACCAAATGTATTATAATCAGTCCTTTTTATTAAATTACAGATGAAAAATTAATAATTGGTAAAGAAATAACAAAAATTATAAATATAATCTAATACATCCACAATGAAGAGAAAACATCAACATAAAAATCTCTTATAAGCGACAAACTTTCAAACAAAAACCCACAACTTATTCCACAGCAACAACTAACAGCAACAGAGTTGTTGTTGCTCTGATAACCACCAGGTACACTCCCCCAGGAGGATGAGGATGATGAGGAAGAGAACGCATCTGTCTCGTTTAACAAACAAACAAACAACCAAACAAAAGCTGGACCCCCCAGCTAGATGGAAACCAGGCAACCATCCAACCTTCCTGTTAGACAACATTTTAATTATCTGCTGAATCAGACGGGAACGAGCTAAATGAAAGCTAATCCCCTCTGAATCTTTTCTCTCTATTCTCCGACTGAGTAGGGGGAAACAGGATGATTACAACCAGAGAGGGTCGTGTTAAGTAAAATGAGCTGGGCGAGCATCCCCTTGTTTCCCTGGTTACCGCGGCGACAGGGACAGACGACACAAAAACGGCAGCCCGCTTCTAAAATGTCACCCAAACCTCTCTTTAGTGTTAGTAAAGATTGATCCAAGCGGATCAATCTTCATACGATACGGCCTCTAATCTAAACGAAGGTATGGGGCGATTTTAACAATACCTACTGCGATATATTCTGTTATTTATACACGTCAAAATGATCGCTTATGAGCATTCTCACTTTCCAGAACAACTTCAAACAAAATTTCACCGGCTTTTCAACTTTGAACAGACACCTAACGCTGTTGGGTTGTCATTCACAGAGGAATGTACCTTAATATGACTGGCCACCAGTACTTAGTATTTTGTTCACTTAAATTTCAGATACTAATAGGTCTACATCGTTTCATATTTACTTTGCAAATAATAACCACATTTATTCTAATGAGACCAGCTACGGTCTAGAGACAGTACCAATGAGGGAAAGACAGGAAGCAGAACTGGAGGTTGCAGAACTCAAGATGTTGAGAGTCGGACAGGACTAAATGGAGACAAATGATTGGCTGTGGTGACTCCTTAAGGGAGAAAAACCCTAAAAGCAAGTTTTGTAAGCCAGATCTTTAGGACCTGAGTGGTCTGCCCGGTTGGTATAGTGACAATATGTCTCCAACATACTTTGGTGCTAAACTGTTCAATGATTTATAAACAAGTAGGAGTATTTTAAAGTCTATTCTCTGAGCTACAGGGAGCCAGTGGAAGGACTTAAGAACTGGGGTGATATGTTTCACTTTCCTGGTTCTAGTGAGAACACGGGCAGCAGCGTTCTGGATCAGCTGCAGTTGTCTGATTGACTTTTTAGGTAGACCTGTGAGGACGCTGTTGCAGTAATCAATCTGACTAAAGATGAACCCATGGATGAGTTTTTCTAAGTCTCCTTGTGACATTAGTCCTTTAATCCTAGAAATGTTCTTCAGGTGATAGAAAGCTGACCTTGTTATTGCCTTAATGTGACCCTGGAGGTTCAGGTCTGAGTCCATTATTACACCTACATTATGGGCCTGATGAGTAGTTTTTAGTTGTATTAGCTCAAGCTGTGTGCTGACTCTGGATCGTTCCTCCTTAGGTCCAAAAATAATGACTTCCATTTTATAAATGATAAATAAACAATTAGTTCATATCCATTTTAACAGCCCAAGGACCACTAGTCGATGATTAGGCGTAGTGCTGTGTTGTGAAAAAAAAAATGTCTGAGAAATTATTGCAGCATTTCCACATCTTCAGTATCGGTTCCTGGTAACGGTTAACTTTAACCGAGATGCATACAGTACATAAGAACGGTATCGTTCCAGATACCCAATACCAGGGCTGCTCATTATTTTGACTGATATTGAGATTTTGATTATTTAACACGACTATTCAGTAACTTTAAATTCAGTAATTTATTAAACTTAACATTGACTTTTCAACAACGTCATCTGTAGGATTACTGACTCATTTTTCCCACAGCAGACTAACAAACTAACCGGGTCTTGAGGAATAAAGTGCAACAACTGACAGCACAAAAATCCACCGTATAAAATTGGAATATAAAGAACAATGTTGCCATGAACTTAAAATACTGACCCTCATTTAATGTCGAAAAAAACGTCAGAGTAATATGATAGTAATTTTATACAATCTATAAATCAAAATCTCAAACATCACACTTATTATGATAATAATAATAATATATAATAATATTAAATACATACAAAACTTAGAGAAGTTTTTATAGAACTGATTTGATGCCTTTTGTATTTGTTTGTCTACATTTTTTTGTAATTTAAAAATGTGGGATAAAATTTAGATATAATGAAAAGATTTGTAACATGATAATGTAAAAATAATTTGGAACAAGTTTATTATGATTGTAAAAATGTACATAAGTGACAGAGTGCAAGTGTGTGCATAAGTAATACGGGACAAATGTCATAAGATGTACCTTCTGTCTGCTCCTTTTCACTCAAGCAACTTTTATTTCAGTTTTTTTTTTTTTTTTATCAATGCTATTTCACTTTTGAGTGGATGAAATAAAGAATGTAATTAAATAATTATGATGTATGTTATTAAAGTGACTTACCTTAAATAAAAAAAAACAATAAGGTACTGAATGTAAACAATTTAAAAAGAATTAATAAAAACTTGTTGGCCTCTACCTCCTCATAAAGGTTTTTAGCCAAAAAAACTGACAACAACGTATAGGAATTTGATTTCTAACAAATACATGTGCTCTTTGTGTGACAGCTATCTCCTTTGTTCTTAGCATATCATGATAAGAAAGTACAGCTGCAATACAGAAGCGTACATACAAAGTTTGGGGTCACCCAAACAATTTTGTGTTTTCCATGAAAAGTCACACTTATTCACCACCATACGTTGTGAAATGAATAAAAAATAGAGTCAAGACATTGACAAGGTTAGAAATAATGATTTTTATTTGAAATAAGATTGTTTTTACATCAAACTTTGCTTTCATCAAAGAATCCTCCATTTGCAGCATTTACAGCATTGCAGACCTTTGGCATTCTGCGCTGGCCACTCCATTACCGATAGAATACCAGCTGCCTGCTTCTTCTCTAAATAGTTCTTGCACAATTTCGAGGTGTGTTTTGGGTCATTGTCCTGTTGTAGGATGAAATTGGCTCCAATCAAGCGCTGTCCACTGGGTATGGCATGGCGTTGCAAAATGGAGTGATAGCCTTCCTTATTCAGAATCCCTTTTACCCTGTACAAATCTCCCACCTTACCAGCACCAAAGCAACCCCAGACCATCACATTACCTCCACCATGCTTAACAGATGGCGTCAGGCATTCTTCCAGCATCTTTTCAGTTGTTCTGCGTCTCACAAACGTTCTTCTTTGTGATCCAAACACCTCAAACTTGGATTCATCCGTCCACAGCACTTTTTTCCAGTCTTCCTCTGTCCAATGTCTGTGTTCTTTTGCCCATCTTAATCTTTTTCTTTTATTGGCCAGTCTCAGATATGGCTTTTTCTTTGCCACTCTGCCCTGAAGCCCAGAATCCCGCAGCCGCCTCTTCACTGTAGATGTTGACACTGGTGTTTTGCGGGTACTATTTAATGAAGATGCCAGTTGGGGACCTGTGAGGCGTCTGTTTCTCAAACTAGAGACTCTAATGTACTTATCTTCTTGCTCAGTTGTGCAACGCGGCCTCCCACTTCTTTTTCTACTCTGGTTAGAGCCTGTTTGTGCTGTCCTCTGAAGGGAGTAGTACACACCGTTGTAGGAAATCTTCAATTTCTTAGCAATTTCTCGCATGGAATAGCCTTCATTTCTAAGAACAAGAATAGACTGTCGAGTTTCAGATGAAAGTTCTCTTTTTCTGGCCATTTTGAGCGTTTAATTGACCCCACAAATGTGATGCTCCAGAAACTCAATCTGCTCAAAGGAAGGTCAGTTTTGTAGCTTCTGTACCGAGCTAAACTGTTTTCAGATGTGTGAACATGATTGCACAAGGGTTTTCTAATCATCAATTAGCCTTCTGAGCCAATGAGCAAACACATTGTACCATTAGAACACTGGAGTGATAGTTGCTGGAAATGGGCCTCTATACACCTATGTAGATATTGCACCAAAAACCAGACATTTGCAGCTAGAATAGTCATTTACCACATTAGCAATGTATAGCGTGTGTTTCTTTAAAGTTAAGACTAGTTTAAAGTTATCTTCATTGAAAAGTACAGTGCTTTTCCTTCAAAAATAAGGACATTTCAATGTGACCCCAAACTTTTGAACGGTAGTGTATATATAATATATAATATATAATAATATACATATATTATATATATATATATGTATATATATGTATGCTTCTGTATTATATATATATATATATATATATATATATATATATATACACTAGCACATCAGATCTGTATTGGCATGATCGATTGTCAGAGCCCCTTTTGCTCGCTTGTTTTTTTCTCTGTCACTGCTGTATGTAAATAGGATTTGGGAGAACTACTGCCCCCTACAGGTTTAGGATGTCTATGAACGCACTTGTCATTAGGTGCAGAAGGTGATTTCATTAAAAAAATGAGGCGGGGAAAATATTTGTTTTGAAACAAAATTTGTACAGACAACGTTGTTAAAAAAAACAGGCCGGTGCTTCTTGGCAAAATTCTTTTTTTTAAATTTCTTAAATGAAAATTTAAGATAGTTTTTTTTACTATGGTTTCATATTCTAAGAAAAATGCTAATAAAGTTGTAGTTTAAAGTCTAAGCAAGTGTAATAAACAAAGGTATAGCACCAATTTGATTGTTGTTCCAAAAAAAAAAAAAAAGATCAAAATACAAATTTATTCTAAAATAAGATGTAAGTCAGTACGCTGTGTTTCCCTACCATGTGGACTAACTCGTCTGGATGTGCTTGGTGCTGTATCAGACTCTGTCATGTTGCCCTGCCTTTCTCTTTCACCCTCGTCATCTCGGTAATTCTCTCCCTCCTCCATCTCCTGTCCGGTGTGTCATTCAAGCACTGTCTCCTGTCCCTGATCATCTCGTCCTTTCCCTCCATCACTTTTCTGTCGCTCCTCTCTCTCTTCTTCCACGTCGTCCCCTCCGTCCACTTTACTCACCAGGTTACTCTCCGTGTTTCTCACCTTTGTCTTTGGTGAAATAAAGAAAAAAAAAAATACAGAGGCTTCGTTGTCGCTTCATTTCTGCAGAATTTAAAATAATTTAACTTTTTTTTTCTGGACAAACGTAAAGATTTCACCTTCTCTGACTTAGTTTACATGTTCCAAAAATTACCATTTTCAATTTTTATCGCCTCAAATAGTTTCAAAACTATCAGCATTGAGCTAGAAATGATATTTTTGTAACATGGCATAGTTTCCTCTTTCCCTGGTGTGCTCCTGCCTTCTGTGTGCAGGTCGGCTTCCCGCCTCTCAGAAGCGTCTAGAGTTGGTGTACGGTTACGTCGTGCTGCAGTCAATGTCGTCGGAAAAATGAGCTTCATGTGCTTAACGTCCGACTTTAGACAACTATTTATTGATGTCATAGCCGCTGGCTGGGGTGGCAAGGCTTTCTTTTAGCCATCCCAGTAGATCCGCCCCTGATGACAGGCCAAACTGGAGAGAAATGTCTCATTTTTGTGATCTATACCCAGCTACTTGTGGACAGGGTCTTATCCTAACTAGACTTCTTGAATCCCAAAATACTTACCATGTTAATGGAACGCTGGTCTTTGGCGAGTAAAAACGTTATGCACTTGTGGGGTATTTTATTAAGTGGAAGCTGTTGTATTTGAGAGGGTTTTTTTCTTTGCTCTTTCATTGCCCGATCATACACTACTTTTTTGGACAACTTTAAATGGTTACATTCGTAGTGTTGCTCTGTGGCGCAGCCAAGATGGCATGGCAATATTTGCATACAATTGTTTCTGCATCTGCTTCGTCGAGCTAGAAGTGTTTCCACACCATAGAATCCATTTTTCCTTTCTTCTCTACCAACAGTTGCGTTTCTTCAGCTACTATCACCCTCTTTTCTTTTTCCCCTGACTGCTAAAACACTGATTAGTAGGGCTTGGTATCGATTCAAATTTCAAATACAGTTGATTCAATCTGATCCATCTTCGATACAGATCTGATATAGAGCAAACTACTTTTTCATGATCGTCGAAAACCCAGATCGTAATCTAGATTAAAATTCAATTAACTGCCCAGCCCTACCTGATACCAGTTCGTGCATTGCTAAAAAAAATTACACTAATTTTATTTTGAACTCACTTTGAAAAATCCCGGAGAAGACGGTAAAACTGTTGCTTTTTTATTTTATTTTTTAGCATGAAATTAACTTATAATCATTACTAAGGAAAACATACATGTTGCTGTGCTGGGGGCTTCGACCCCCGGTGTTTCAGGAACCTACAAACGCCCCTGTTACAAAGCAGTAATACTGTGGAAACACTCAAATGCCTTGAACTAAATTTTGCGTTTATAAAATACAATTATATATCATCATAACAGGAAACAGACTTAAATTAGTAGGAAAGCTGGAAATGTTTAGGGGAAATACATAAAAAAAGCAAATAATCCACAAAAAAGTTACTATTCTTTAAACTGAAACACACGAACTTGAAGTGGTATATTTAAAAAATATAAAACAAATGGTTTTATAATGACAGGGGTTGTAATTTGTAATTAAAAAGGCCAGTGCGTTGATCAAACACAAAGTTTAACTCCTGCGGAGTCTGTGTCAAGAAACATCAACGCATTAAAATAAGAAATCAAATGTCAAGCGGTAAAAGTAGAGAGTTAAACGTACCTGGATGAACGTGTCGCTTTTTCCTCTCGGTTTTAATCCCAGAAATGGTCCGAAAAGGACAAATATTCCCGTGTTTTATTATTATTATTATTATTATTATTATTATTATTATTATTGCTGCTGCTGCTTCATCCACAAGCTGCGCCTGCTGACAAACTCTCCACCGGTCTGACTACAACCTGCCTGGGTGCAGGAGAAAAGCTGAAGGGAGGGGAGGGGAATCACGCATGCGCAGTGACTCAGGTGAAGGGAACCCCCGCTCTCTCTCTCTCTCTCTCTTTCTGGTTGGGTCGAACCAACCCGCCCACCTAGGCGGGTGTTCGGTCCAGATAAGCTCCACCAGCCTCGGAGAAAACATATAAACCAACTAATTTTGTTTTTCCCCGACTGAAAGTCAACACTGTTGAGCATCTTAGATTAAAAGAAATAAAGTTACAAAGAGTGACACACTGTAAAACTAATTATCTACTCAGCAAAGTAACTGTGATGTTATTTATATGTTCTATAACGCAGTTACGATCTATAATATCTATAACATCAAATATTTTATAACTAAATGATGAAAAAAAACACCATATAGTATGCTATCTTAGAATATTTGGTGCAGGAAACTAAACATATACAAAACTTTGGACTTACTTTTCATTAAAGTGCAAAACAAATGTGGGTAGAAGAAACTATTAGGTTGTGGCAATCTCTGTATCTGCAATATTGCACAGTAAACAGAGCACTAAGTCGTTTTAAAACATTTTAGGGATGCACCGACACCAATAGCGTTCTCATGTACTGTATCGGTATCGGTTAAAGTTAACTGATGCGATTAACCAATACTTACGATGTGAAAACGCTGCAATAATTTCTTTTTATTTTGTAACTAATTCACCATCATTTGTGGTAAAAAGCAGAGAAGAAAATAAAACTTGTCTTTCTGGTCATTGCATTTTTTTTGTGTGGTAGAAGTATCATTATTGGTACTCAACACTGGAACTAAGGAGGTAAAAAAGCCCCCGACTACCAGTCCTACTTTCAATTTTACCGCCAAAATGACTGCAGTGTATCAGAATGTCATTGAAAGTCTTAAAAATAAAAAAGTCAATTATTTGATCTTGAATATCGATACAATATTATGGCATAAACTATCGCGATATATTGGGATATCTGTATTTTCTTACATCCCTACCCAGCATTGTCCATCTAACCAAGTCCAACAATCTTTTTTCCGGCCAAAACGTATTTTTGATCTTGTTTTGAGACCTATATAGCCTACTGTACTTACAGACTATAGATGTTTGATTATTACATGTATTTAGAGAAAATATATCTTATTTTGAGAATTCTTAACAAGTGTAATTATCTCACTATCTGGCAGATTGATTTCCCCTACTTTTAGCAATTTTAATTTTATAAATTAGTATTTTAATGTAATCCATTAGGCTCCCAATTACACTGAGTTGATAGGATTTGGGGAACTACTGCCCCCTACAGGTTTGGCATGTATATAAATGTGGCTAACAATGCGCTTATCAAGTTAGGAATAGATGTTTTTTGGGATTTTTTTCTTCTAATGAGATGGTGAGGATATTCGTTTTTGAAATAACCCGGCTACAAGTATAAATGGCTTCTGAAGAAGAGGATTTGGGCCACTGAAAAAAATTGTTATTAATCTCATAATTCTGTATTATTTTTTTCATTTTGTTTTTCAGAATTCGGACTTTAATCTCACAATTCAGAGTTTTTCCTGGGAATGCATTAAAGTCATGATTCTGGTTTTTTTTCAGAGGCCCTAATCCTGTTCCGTAATTGAGACATATCAGCCCAGAACAACGTGGCATTAGCTCTATGTTTGTCTAAAAGCGTGGCATACAAATGTAAAACAAGTACAAAAACAAAGAAGACTGAGATTTCTTTTTTTTTTTAGAAGCTTTCACAACTCGTTTCTCTTTGGGTCCAGTTTGAGCAGAACTTTCTCCAAGTAGATAATGAGGCCCTCTTTGTAAAGAGAGCTCCATTCTCAGACTGAACAGCTGAGGGAAATGAGAGCATTCAAAGACTCCAAAAAGTGACAAACAGTGGCACTGCTTGCCGTTGTTGCCAGGTGGATAATCATCAGTTTCTAAAGCAATCAGAGCAACACAGGCTCAAACAGACCACAGCCTTGGTATAAAAACCGCTGCATTCATCTCCTGTATAAAGGAAGACAAACTCTGAGGCACACTAATTTACTCTGATGTCATTTTTATTGTGTTTAAATACTGAATTAGATTAAAACAAACTGAGATAACAGTTCAAAGGCATTTCTATGGTTTTGCTGTTTCCAGTTGAACAGTAAAAAACTCGTCGCTTTTATTTTTAGCTTTTGCTTTGCTGATTATTGATGAGTCATGTTGATGACTCACAGGAATCCCCTTTTATCCCAAGCTATGAAGACAGTTGACTATTTGTGTTTGTAAGTGCTACATGTGAGCATAAAGTAAGGTGTTTTTTTTTAATAATGAAACAAGTCCCATTTCCGCTTTATCTGGAGCATCACGCATTCAGGGATCTAGAGAAAACGGATTTAAGTGATCTGAACACGGCGTGTTTGTTGGAGCAGGACCACCTGATCTGCAGTAGGTTAGAAATTGCTGGTCTAATCAGGGACTTTTTTTGTTTTTTTACAGAAAATGTTCTGAAAAGAAGAAATCATGCAGTGAGCAGCAGGTCTGTGGAGAAAAATGGCCTGTTGTTGTCAGAGGAGAATGAAGCGGAGGCGACAGAAACGCTGATTTGTCGATTCTCTGATAAGTTTGTTAGGATTGAAAATTAATTATATTTAAGAAAAAGTAAATAATTCTAAAAAAAAAAAGAGAATTCTTCTTAAAAATTGACAAAAGTTTAAATTTTAATCTAACTAATCACATAATCATGATTAATTTACATTAAATGTCTGTAAAAACGTACCGTTTTCTGTGTAAATTCAGGGGGAAAAACAGATCTTGCTGCATATTTGTTTTTGTTCTTTAATGAAATACAGGAGATACATGTAACTTATGCTTTGATTAAAAGTGACCATATTTTGATTTTTTTTTTAAAACAAAAAAAAACACTTTTAGCACTGGGCCAAGACTTTGATTTTAACTTATTTAAATCTTGCATTCTCCATGTGGTTAGAATGAATAGATAAATAACCAAATTCAAATAGGTTTTCACAAATATAAAAAAAAATGAACTTAAAATAGCTGGAAATCAAGTAATAATAGAAATAACTGCTGTTCTGAATAAGAACATTTACCAGTAATGATAATAGTTCACTTTGTAAGTCATTATGGACAAAAATTAGACCAAAATCTGAAATAATATTCTGAGAAAACAAGGATTTTCCCTTTCAGTTTAATGATAAAAGTAAAAAGCAGCCGTCTCGAAAGGTCAATAAAAAAGGTGCATACTCCAGTCTTTAGTTGTCATCTTCATCCTCCTCAGTCATTTTATAGATTAACTTTCATTTTAAACAGTACTGTTACAGTTTCTGTGTCCATTTTGTCACTTATGCCAGCTCTGTTCTTCTGTAGAGCTAACCATGCACTTTGAAGATCTTGTAAATAGTCACAAGGCTGCATATGACAATGCCTTAAAAAATATATTAATTCTACAAACTAATCAACGTGCGATAACTTTGACAGCCCTAGTTAAAATAGATTTTATGATCAGATTTTGTAGACTATGTCAGTCAAATTGACTGAAAACAAATTTTAGAGCGACCTCCGATTTATACAAACATGTTTTTCATCACTGTTTTAAAATGTGCTTCATCTGATTTTTTTAAAAGCACTGATTTATTATTACAGGTTATTTTAAGCTCAAATAAATGGGGAAGGAGAAGTATTGCATTTTTTACTTAGTTAACATTAAAATTTAGTTGCGAAAGAAAAGGTCTTTAAATGTATATTCGATCTGCAGATATTGGTCACAAATCAAAGTGAATGATTTTCAGTCAAACTACAGATATTCTTTAACATCTTTAAATCTTTTATTCTAATAGGTAAATTAACTCAGATACCAAACACCAGAAAGTAAAAGCAGTTTCCCCTTTTTCCAGTAAAAACACCTTCATGTCTCTTTCACATCAATCTTCACACTACAAAGTGAAAGCTAAGATGAGGACAGCAGTAGAACCCAAACAGTGAGAATGGAAAATACCTGAAACCCAGTAAGATTAAAATACAACATACAACAAATAAAAACGTGTAGTCAATCATTTTGGGGCAACTGTAGCTAGAGTGGTAGGAGTTTGCCGTGGTCGTCTGGCTGAAAAAGCGCAATGCAAAAGCAGACCATTTGGTTTATACAAGCAAATCATAAACCATTCTATCAGGAACAGAAAAAACGTTTGTATTTTCTGCAATTTCTTTTTTGACCTGAAATCAATTTCAAATCGTACAATTCTTACTAGAGAAGGTTTTCAATCAATGAAATTCTTTGGTCTGCGTGATGCTAGTAGCAGAGAGATGTGTTCGCAGGAAACAATCTGGTGGGAAACTGTTCAGGAAAAACACCACGGATGAAAACCCCATCAGGTGAAAGTCCCAAAGTCGACAGTAAACAGACAAGTCAGCGGCTCTAAACAGCTGAGGAACATTAAACTTACTGTTTGTAATAAGCCGATGTTAAGAAAATGTAGAAGATTTTCACCGTATTTAATTAATTTTCACATAGAACTTTTACTGTGTGAAAAACAAAACATTTTTCTCCATAAAAAGAACTTTTATGCAGTTTTTATGCAACAAAAAAATAAAAACCCCACACTTTGATTTAAAATAATTTTCGACTGAAACAAGGATATAAACAGATTTATTCAAACAATACAACAGAGCTTGTTCGAGAGTCACAAAATAAGCATTTTATTACCTGAAAATATAATTTAAATCTGCCAGGTTTCATCTCTGGCTCTACAACTAAAACCTGCAACTTCAACAAAATCTCCCCCATGAAGGTGCCATTTATCCAAGGCAGCTCTGTGCTACACACAACTAAAGTTGGGACTTTATTGCACACAACGATCCACAGTCTTTGCATAGTTGGTGTTATGTTCAACTTAATGAACGACAAATTAGAAAAAGAAAACAACAACCAAATAATGAAGGAAAATACATTCACAGATGTCAATATAAGAGCAAACAGAATAGAAGAAATAAAGAAGAATACGTTAAACAGGTTAAAGCTTTAAATTAACAACTTCGATTATAATAACAGACAAACTAAACCTACCCTTTAATACAAATCAATAGTTATTTTGTTCTTTAAAAACAACCATTTTGGTTACAAATTCATTCCGGGAATGTTTTAAATGTTTCAGTGTTGAAGAAGAGCTCAGATACTGAATCTGCAGTCTTCTAATACATAAAATCCCTCATTTATTCCCGTCAGTCACAAAGTTTACTCTGGAAACCAACAAAGTCCTGACGAAAAACTGCTTTTAAAATTTATTTAGATGTTATATTTAATGGAATAAAGTTAGATAGAAACTTGTAGAGCATCAGGGGAGAGACGGTATGAGAACAAGCTGCATGAAAAACATTAGAACATGGATGGCCTTGGTGAGGTTTTCATGGGAAGAGGAAGAAAGTGGGGACTTCATTACATATGTCAGGGTTCTGAGCATGGACAGAATGTTCTTTAGGTTGTTGGTTTGATCCTCTGGGAGGACATCAAGCTTCAAGCGTAGATCAAGAAAGCCATGTTAAAACAAAGCCCAGGTCATCATGAAGAATTGATAAGATCTTTGTCGAAAGGAGAGCTACTCAGCCACATGGAAGAATCTTTATGAGACCTATAACCACTTGGAGACCCAACGGGCTTTCAAACATCGACAAAACATTTAATACGAGGTTTTGTCTAATTGAATTTGGCTTTAATATGGAGAGAAACGGCAACTCACTTCCACTGAGCCGGGTCGGTACGCTTCAGGAGAGCGTCTCCACGGGGTTAAACCCAAGCTCCGAACATGGCTGAGGTCAGTACTCCGCGCTAACCGTACTGTTGTCCTATTGAGCTACGATGGAACGGGGACCCAGGAACGGCGCGGTACGGGGTCGGTCTCCATACTGAGACTACTGGATTAGATTCTGAGCATTTGAGAGAGCCAGTGTCCCTAAGTCTTCTCTAGGATTCACAGTCGCACCTAATGTCGTCATGCGAATTCAACAGGCATCACGGCGTCCATATCGCCTAAATTCACAGCGCTCCAGTCCGTTCTTAGAAATCTCAGCATCTCTAACCACCGCTAACTCCATTCAGTTTTACCCATTTAGTTAGTTAATGTTATACAGACCACCACTACGGAAATACTAATGTCACTATTATCTTTAGAGCTGCTCAACCTGCTGAAAAGTGTCTTTCCTCCAACTACAAATAGCACAACATCATCAACGTACGATCATATTTTATTCCTTTTTTTGGGTTTGTTGCAAATAATGAGTTGTATAAGTTCATTATTAAACCTCATTAATAAAGACTCATGCTAAAATGAATACATTTTTGCTCAAAGGGACACGGAATCAACATAAGGATTCACACGTTGCTTGAAGGAACAAACTGCATCGGTTTCTGTCCTGAAGCTAGTCGCTAATCTCTGAGAAAGCGAACAAACACCAAAGATTTAACATTAGGAGAGAGAGCTGCCTGAATGTTTTTTGGTTTTTTTCTGATGAAATGAAAAAGAAACAGAGGTGTGGGTCTTTGAATCGTTCCCTGATCCGCTCTGAAGCCGTTTTCCAGCTGTGGAGTTGAGGCACCTTTTGTGAGTTTCTGACTGCAGCAGCAGCAGATTTTCAGAGTTCAAAGAGAAGCTCAGTGCCTCTCAAAGGATTAGACGGATTTACCGAACAACGGCGTGAGACGGGGCCGAGGAAACAAAGTGCCGAGTGTTAAACAGTTGCTGGTCTTTCTTCTAATTAAATAATGTGATTCAAACATGGAAAACTCAAGAATTTTTCAAACAATAAATGTAGTTCTGGGGAAAAAAAGTTCACATCAAAAACCCAAATATCCCATTCATCACTCAAAATAAATTACTTTTCTTCAAACTCGCAGCTTCTGGAGCGTAAAGCGAACCTTTTAGAGTCACTATTAACGGAGAGCATCAGCTCTCCTCCAGCCAGGAGGGGTCCTCAGCGTCGGGGTTGTTGAGGAGTTCAACGGCCTGCTGCATGTTTTTCTCCAGAAAACTGTGACAGGACAAGCAGTGAGCGGTGACGGCGCTGTGGAGCAGCCACAGCTGGTTGTTGAGGACTTTCACCTGCAGACACAGGGAGGAGCGAGGGTCAGGTAAACGGTTGCTGGTCGTCCACTTTGTCTCATAAGCTGCGTTCCCTCACCCTGTTCTCCTCCAGCAGCTTGACCTTGACGGAGAGGTCGTCTCGGACTTTCTCGTACCTCTCCCTCTGAATCTGGAAGGTCTGCTGGGCCTGCTCCAGTTTAGGCAAGGTGTTGGCGTCCCGTGGCCCCATGTTCAGCTCCTCCAGGTCCACTCGGTACGCATCATACTCGATCCTGGACATCAGGGCTTAACACGGTCAGTTAAAGCTCGCTGAGGCTGTTCTCCACAGCGTGCCACTTGTTAAGTTACACAATTTGGGTTTTTTCACCCCGTCACAAGAGAAAGTGGAGTTGTTTATTCTAAGTTTTATATTTCTTTTTTCCCCCATGTTATTCATGAATTTATAAATGTCACAGTATAAATGTATTTCAGTAGCGAGCTAAATATTTAAGTTCGGAAACTATTTACTTAAGAAGCTAATTATTTAGTCTGGAGGCTAACAATTTGGTAAGGAAATTATTTAGGCAATTTTATTTATATAGCACACTTTCAAAAGCCTTGGCGCGACACCGACCAGAGGCTCCGCATCAGACGCCCACAGAGACGATCAACACCTCCGGAAAACTAGATTAAACATCTGCGTTGCATTCTCTTAATGGAAATAACTGAAGGCGCACCAAAATCTAAGGAAACACGCCGAGGTCGCAGGCTTTCTGCCTCACAGGTGACAACTTTCACCGTCATTTGGTTTGCTTGTCAAACTAGCAACAGTAGCAGTTACACTACCCTGAATTGTTTTTTCCATTGAGGTAATTCAGTCTAACGTTGCAGTTTATTCGTTTAGAAAAATATCCGAACAAGATCACTAACCTACAAAATGTTGGAAACTTTTGCCCTTGACAAATGTTGTTGTTTTACTTTTTTACCTCTTCAATCGCTGCCTGCGATGAAACAGAATCTGATCTGCTTCTTTTTGCTGCGTATATTTCTCTGGATGTAGAACTATCTGCCTTGTAAAAGAAAGCTGCACAATTGCGATATTTGACCTGTATTGCCATCAGTCGTCACTCGAACACAAAAATACTGCTTGCTTGCAATGATTTAGGTATCTACTGCCCCCTATCGTCAGATATATACCCACTGTCACTTTGAGAGGCTAATAAATTAGTTAGGAAGTTAAATATTTTGTTTGGAAACTAACTAGTAAAGAAATACATTTTGGGGGGGAAATACATTTTTAGTTAAGAAGCTAATTAACTAGTTTAGGAAGTAAATATTTACTTGGAAAACTATTTACTTAAGAAGCTAAATATTTAGTTTGAAACTGATATTAATACATTTATATGTAACTTGGAGGTAAATATGTTACAGAAAAAATAAACATAGTTTGTTTCTCTTATGAAAGACGAATCGACCCAAATTATTGCTGTAAATTTTAGACTGATTAACTTTACAAACGGTACCCCATAGTTTTCATTTCCTACTCTTGAGTATTACCAGACTTCTCTACCCTACAGCGCCCTCTGCAGCTCTGTGTAGGTATGCGCTCCACCCACCTGGCAGCCTCGTACTGTTTGGCGTTGATCATGGTGTCCTCCATGGTTTTGTTCACCAGAGTGTTCATGTCGGAGGTGAAGGCGTTGATGGCCGACTGCAGGGACTCGGTGCTCTTTGACAGAAACCTCTGAGCCTCGGCGTTCATGCCAAACTCCACCTGTTAGGTTACGATGCTCAGATATGATAAGTCTGACATTCTGCGCCTCGTTTCACGAGCAGTACGGCACGAGTCGGTGCGGATTTTAGGGTCACGATTTGATTCTTGATTTTTCTTTTTCTTTTCTTACAGTACAGAGGCCTATTAACAGAGTTACAGAGGGTGGTTGTCATCTAGTGACTCTTTTTAACCATTGAGAACACATATCTAAACTTAAGTATTTGATTGATTTAGTATTGTCAGTGAAAAGAAAATCTTTCTCCCAGCATTTTCAAAACACGTTGATAATAGCTGCCTAAGCTAGCAACCAGCGTGATGATGATAAGCAGCAAACTTGGAGTTAGTTCCAGTCCACCCTTAGCAAAAAGTAGCATACTTGAAGTTTGATTCATCAAGTAAAATTCTCCGTTCTAAATAGTCACATTTTTAAGTATATTGAAGTATTCTTAAGTAAACTAAAGTCTGTTTTAAGTATAACACTACAAGTGTAGTTGGTATTTACTTGTTAGCATTTAAGTTTATTGAAGTCTACTTTAGGTATAACCAATGTATGCTTCAATAAACTTAAAAGGAAGTATACTTAATAAAATTAACTTTAAATATACTAATTTTTGCCAAGGGCGGTGCGCTGGCAAAGTCTCACGAGACATTTAGTAAATTAAGTGAAATATGACTATTTGTGGTCTGCGTTCAAATGTGAATACGTGAAAAAAAAAAATCGACTCAACATGCCTCTTGTAGCTACTTGTATTTCAATGTTTAAACTAATTTATGATGTTTCAAATGTAAAAGTAACAATTTATATTCATGAGGCCTATTTATCAAATGTGACATTAGCAGTGGAAGAACAACGATGACGCGAATTAAGTTTACAGTCTGATTATAGTAGGTTTTTTATATAGGTTCTAGGGCACCCTCTGGTGGGCCAAATTAAATGGATTGGGGGAACAACTTTGGCCCACAGGCCCCACTTTGGGAACCCCTAACTATGGAGTAATGTAACTAAGGCAACAGCTCCAAAAAAAAACTTTTTTTAACAGCACCGACCAATTTCAATATTGAATTGGAAGCGATTGGATTAGATCGGGATAATTGATTTTAACTCTTGAGAATCGAATTCATTACTGAAATTTGAATCAGTTCCCTGCTCTGTTTTAAAGGATCTTAAAGAATCGATTCATCAGCTTAGAATGAACCGACTAACCCGGATACCCTGTAGCATTGCGTCGCACTGTTTGGGTTTTTAACTCCGTTTATCCAGTGCAAGTTCAAACGTAGCGCTCGGTGGAAACGATTCATTAGAGCCGAGCTTTAAAACATGAAAACCAGCTGATCGCTGTAGATCTACGGATGAGCGGACATTTACGGGACTCACGTGGAGGTTCTTGGTTTTGAAGCTGAGCTCGGTGAAGGCCTCCCCCAGAGTCTTCTGGGTGACGGAGAACTGAGCGAACTGATTGGCCAGCGTCTGAGCCAGCTTGGTCATGTGATCGTAGCGCTGCCGGTCGTCCTTGAGCAGCTCCAGGCGCGGCTCCAGGTTCAGGTCCACCGTACGGGAGCCCCGGCCCATCCGCTCAGCCAGAGCCTGCCGGGTGCACTGTGGTGGAAGAGACGCGTAGTCGCTCATCAGTTAGCCGTCAGCAACGGATTAAACCCGACGGGTTAGGCTCCGCCCACCTTGTATTTGCTGATGCTCCACTTGCGGACCCTCTCCAGCTTCTCGCTGGCCGGGTTCTTGCCGCCGGCTTGGATGACCACCGGTCCACCGTCTGGTCTCTGAGGAGTCACCGTGACCTCTGGAGGTTTTCAAAAAGACTTTAGCGACAACTTTCGTAATGAAAAAAACGTTTCGTTTTTTGATGCCCAGGTTTAAATTTAACAGCTTTAGAAGAGAGTCTTAATAGTTTAAGCTCCGGATTGAACGTCCGTGCTTCATATCCAGCATATACCTTTGCTTTGGTCCGTTTCCACGGCGACCTCTGCTGCTGCCTTAGACGGACCGTCGGTACCTTCTTCATCTGCGTGGTTGCAGTCATCGTCTGCTTCCTGTAGAGGGAGCGCCGGAGGGTAAACAGCATATACACACCCATTAAACCTTCCCTTATTTGGTCACGTTGCAGCCAAGAACTTCAGGGTTTATTCAGCTGATTTTAGGGTCAGAAAGTAGGACACGGAAACATGCTAAGGTCTAAACAACATTAGCAAATCATACGGTGAATCCACATTCTCCTCATCAGTCGTCACGTTGCTTCCCACAGTTTCTCTGACCTTTACGACCCGGTGGGGGGCGCGTCCTCCATGTCAGGAGGGGGTAACCTACTCCAGAAAGCTTCGCTCCAACAGGCTGAATACATTACTGCCGTTAAAGGAGGGAACATCAGACACTTTGAATATAATAATCAACAAATACTGCGTCCGTTGAGATATTAAAAACAGCAAACACTGGAACGGTGGCGTTACAGGGAGTAGAGGGAAAGCAGGCGGAGGACTTTAAGTGCTTTGGGTTCAAACGGGAATATTCTGAAGAGATTAGGATTCATTGATTAGTTACATTACCACACCATTTTATTTGTTAAACACAATTACGAAAAGCATCATGCCGACCAAAGAGCTGTACAAGCCAAGGTATATGAAGTAAGATTAAAAACCTACAAAGATAACCCTGAGATTAAATAAAAACTAAACTGGACCCAAAAAATTAACAACCCCAATGAAATCCAAAAACTAGGAAAGAGAAAACAGTTAAAACCTCATAAAATCAGTAAAACAGATAAAACATAGAAAAATAAGAATGCAGAAAGACGAACAGACAAAGTACAGATAATAAAAATATGTTAACAACAATTTGAAAGAGGAGAGAGAGGGTCCCACTCTGCATTCTTAGTAAGACTGTCAAATGGTAAAAAAATGTAAAGTGCAACTCACCTGCAAAGGCTTTTTTTTTTTTGCTGATAAACTATAAATTAGTGTCTATTAGTGCTATGTTTATGTCTGATCATTATATTTGGTATTTTAGTTAGTACGGTGATTAGATTAGGAAAAACTTTGAGATTATATGTATTTAATTAATCAAATTAATTTATTTTTAAATCCCACCTAATAATTGCTGAAAAAAGCCCTAATCTTAAGGTATTTTCATTTAAATTTCATTACACTAGTATCGTTGAACAAAAATTTGCTGTATATAACTAAAAAAGTGTTTTTATTAAGTAATTAATTGTATCAACAAACTTGAAGAGATGCAGTCGCAGCATTTACATTCTTCTGGTTTTGTGACTAGTCCCAAGTGGCGACTGCAACCTTAGTTCTGGACACAGTGCAG
The DNA here is from genome assembly GCA_028564705.1 of Apricaphanius iberus. Taxonomy (NCBI): domain Eukaryota; kingdom Metazoa; phylum Chordata; class Actinopteri; order Cyprinodontiformes; family Aphaniidae; genus Apricaphanius; species Apricaphanius iberus. The sequence continues at coordinate 1,010,632 of JAPXFQ010001340.1, forward strand.
TAAATATCTACACCGAGTCCAGCTGTATTATGGGTTAAAACAACATGTAATATACACCTTGTTTTTTATAACAATGGCTTGCCATACAGCTGGACCTGGGCGGCCGGATTGAGCTGCAGCTGCAGTCGGCAATAACACCATAACAAGTTGCTAGATTTGTCGCCAAATACGCTTCATGTTCTTTAAAATATTATAGTTTCTTGTTATTGAACAGCTTCAATCAGCGTTTTAATTCAGTGTTTGATTCCCACTCCTTTCTGTATTTCCTAGAGTCCATCTTAAACTCACAAGTGATCATTTGATTGATCTGATTTCTTAAAGGGGTAGGAGCTCCGCTAAACTAAAACACATCTTTTAATTTTTTTTAAAACATACCGAATTTACCGGCACGGGCAAATTGACATGGGTAACAGTCATAAATTTCGGTATCGGTACATTTTCGGTATACTGCCCAGCCCCTAAATCAGCCTATAATCAGTTTACAGCCTTTGATCTCTACTTCAGGGTGTGGTAACCCCTAACAACTCAAACACAAGAAGCCAAAAGCATGAAAACGGATTTCATTATTATATAATTTTAGTATATTTTCGTAAAAGTATTCATTTTTTCCCAAAAACTGTTGGTGGAGCGCCCTCTTCTGGTTAAAACTTTACACTGCACTTGAATTTGAATCAGGCTTTGCTACCGGCTCAGCCTGGGTTTCTGACGACAGCGTCCTGCCGCTGTGGAGTACAAAAGAAGCTCGGTCGTACGCTCCGTAGCGAGTCGGTAACTCACAAGCAATAAGTTCAAAACGATACGGCTCAGGGCTGCTCACCTCCTTCAGAAAACTTTCCTCCCCTTAGTCTCTTTCCTTTGATGGAGGTGGGGAGAAATATTCAACCTCATACTTGCCCCCCTCTGAGGCAACAGAGCTCATGTCGCTATTGCCCGTCAACTTTCTGGCTGTCTGTGTGCGTCCCACTGCAGAAGCCACATACGACGCCCAGCCCTCGTCCTCCGGGATCTGAGAGGCAACGCCCCATCTTGAAGCATTTTTCAAACTGGAAATGTGGGCGGATTTGACTCTGGTAGGGGGTGAGTTACTCTTTAATCTAATTAATCACAGCCTAGCTGTGAATCAATACATTACCATACAATTACCATTCTCAGTGTAAAAAAAAAAGAAGGACAAAACCAGATGTGTTGCTCCGTTTTTAAAGGAAATACATAAGAAATCTGTGGTACATTTATTTTAAATTCCACCATCACATTTCCATTCACATTTGCGGGGAGGGTTGGGAATCTGGTTAATGTGGGGTGATTTTAATCTGTAAAGCACTTTGAAATGCTTTCTTGTATGAAAAGTGCTTTTATTAATTTTTATTTATTTGATTTACATGTGGCCCTTTTTAACTATTCATCTTTTAGCTAGTTGCTAAGGCAGACTAACTGTTTAAGCTTCCCTGTATGTAAAACTGATCATGTCATATCAATATTAGCAAACCCTGAGCATCCTGTCTGTGGAACCATCCTTCAACAGATTGTTTTCAGCCAGAGGTTTCAACAGTTTCGTTGCAACACAGACTGCTACAGCAGATCCGTCCTGCACACAGCCATCAGGATCAGCCAAGGCTTACCTGATGTGAAGTGATCGCCGCAGAATGTTACTTTTTAAAAATAATCTGCTGGTTCCAATTTCTTCTTCTGATGGCTAGCAAAGACATCTCCCGTTTGCCATGAAAAGGGGTGAATGGATGGAATAGAACTTGCACGTTTTTGTTGTTTTTTTATCAAAGCGAATTCAAAGCAAAATCAGGCGAAATCAGGAACTCTTCAGATCTGCCGAGGCAAACCCTAAACCAAACGGTCGGTTATTTCACCCTGTTGCTACTGGCAAGAGAGGTCAGCAGTCGCTCCGCGCGTTTACATGAGCAACATTATCTGGGTGTGTAAAATGGAATAGGAGACGGCCAGTTCCATTCGATTTCAGCCGGACTAAAGGCAATAATTCTGTGTGTGTAACACGGAGTGAAACAGCCAACATACGTCCATGTTTCTGCAGGAGGCCGAGGCTGGATGTCGGAAACAGCAGGAAGACCTGTGGAGGGCTCAGTGGGTCAGAGGAAACCAGCTCAAGGCTGCCGTGTCACATCGCAGAGGTAGAGGGAGGCTTGATGACGCAGAACGAGCCCTACTTGTGCCCCAGCAAAGGTTACATCTAACTCCATTCTATTCCCGTTTATGCGATGGGCTTTTGAACAAAAAAAAAAACAAAAAACCTCAGTTTAACTTTCCACGTTTCATTTAATTCAAACTCTGGTCTCACCTCTGTAGGGGTGTCTTCCTGTTCCGTGGTGATGGATGCAACACTAACGTCTCCATTATCCTCCGATGGCTCCATCATTTTCTTTGTGCCTCTGAAAAGAAAACCAGTCAGCTGCTTATGAACACTTTTACAATGAGGCCTTTTGTTCACTGCCTCCTCTCTGAAATTAATTACCCAAAATAAAAGGAGCAATAATGTATATATATATATATATATATATATATATATATATATATATATATAAATGAATGGGAGATTGATTTGTAGTTCCCAGAAACCTTAAAACAACAAATTTCATCTTAAATTTATAATCTGTAACTCCTGTAATTACTAAATAATGATTGGAGCAACTTACAATATTTAAATGATAAAAAGCACAAGTTTTGCTTCAAAAACGTAACTTTCATTAAAAAAAATCATGAGAGATTATGGTTTTCTTTTAGATTTTTATTTTATTCAAGTAACCAAACTCTGATGTATGAGTCATAATTTACTCGTCAAATGGCACTTTTACAATTTCTGCATGAGTGTCACCGATTTGTCCCACACATCATGTCGTATGGCTCCCTCAAGTGGTAAAAAAACGCATTACATATCTATATCCATAAAGAAGAGTTTTGGTAGCATGTATGCTTTGTAGCAAGAAGGTTCTGGGTTCAAATCCCAGACTGGGTTCTTTCTGCTTGGAGTTTGCATGTTCTCCCTGAGTACTCTGGCTTCCTCCCACAGTTATAAAACCATTACTCCTAGGTTGGTTAGCCTCTCTAAATTGTCTTTAGGTATCAGTGTGTCTGTGTTGCCCTGTGTTTACCCTACAGGGTGCCGTTTGTCAAGTTACAGTCAAAAATTGACAGCAATCATCTAGGGTATTGTAGCCTGTCAAAGGAGAAATAAAATTGGGTTCATTTTTCAAAGTCATAATTGCTTACATGTTATTTATCTATGTATAAATATAACAATTTCAAACTAAATAATCAGTTGTCAAGCTAAATATTTAGCTTCTAACCAAACATCTAACTCAGCTACCTTTTTAGTTTGAAGTTAAATAGATACATTTAGCTTGCTAGATAAACATGTAGTTTGCTAACTAGATATTTATTTTGAAGCTGAATATTTACCTTGTTACCTAAATGTTTTGTTTTGAGCTAAATCTTTCACTAAAGCTAAATATTTAGTTAGCTGACCAAATATTTATTTTGAAACATTATATTTAGCTTATTACCTAAATGTCTAATTTTGAGCTAAATATTTCGTTAGTAACCTAAATGTTTATTTTGAAGCTATATATTTGGTTTTTTCATCAAAATATATTTAGCTTGCTAACAAAATATTTAGTACTAACTAAATGTTTATCCAACAAGCTAAATATTTAGTTTGAAAACAAAATATTTTTGAAACTACATATTTAGCTTGCTAAGCAAATGCTTAGTTCTGATTTAAATGTTTAGCTAACAAGCTAGATATTTAGTTTGCTAATCATTTTTTGAAGCATTATATTTAGCTTTCTAACTTTTTTCAGCTAAATTTCCAGTTTTCTAACTACAATATTTACTTTGAAGCTATATAGTTAGCTTGCAACCTAAACATATCTAGTTTGTACCTAAATGTGTAGCTTGCTACTTAAATGTTTAGTTTTGAGCTAAATATTTAGTTTGCAAGCTAAATATTAATTTAACTACTAAACATTTATGTTGAATCTGTATAGTTGGCTTGTTTATTAAAAAGTTAAGAAAGTTAATGTGTTGTTTTTTGATCTAAATGCTAGCAACCTAAATATTTAGCTTGTTAAAATATATTTTTGGAGCTATATATTTACCTTGTTACCTAAATGTTTAGTTTTCAGCTAAATCTTTCGCTAAAGCTAAATATTTAGTTAGTAGACCAAATATTTATTTTGAAACAATATATTTAGCTTGTTACCTAAATGTTTAATATTGAGCTAAATATTTCATCAGTAACACAAATATTTATTTGGAAACTATATATTTGTTTTTTTCATCAAAATACATTTAGCCTGCTAACAAAATGTTTAGTTTTGAGCTAAATATTTAGTTTACAGGATAAATATTATTTTGCTTACTGAGCATTTATTTTGAATCGGTATAGTTGGCTTGCTTATTAAAAAGATTTAGCCTACTAAATGTTGTGTTTTGATCTAAATACTAGCAAGCTAAATATTTAGCTTGTTAAAATATTTTTGGAGCTATATATTTAGCTTGCTGAATAAATATTTTGTTTTTTATCTTAATTTTAAGTTTGCTAACTAAATATTTATTTTGAAGTTAAATATAATTAGTTTTTAGCTAAATCTTTACGTGGCAAACTAAATATTTAGCTTGTTAACTATTTAGTTTGAAACTGTAATCTATAAATGAATAAATAACATAGGTGCAAATATGACTTCTAAAATGACCTCTCCATTGTTCCCTTTGACAAAAATAAATACAGAATTTAAAATAACACAGATTATTGTTTGACTGTGTAATTTTACACATGTCACCCCATAGTAACCAGCCTCTCATCCAACGACCATGGAGATAAGAATCTGCTCCCCCAGAGACCCTACAAGGCCGATGCATTAATGGATTTACTGAGAATAAAACCAATCTGACGACTTTAAACAAGCCTTTCAGTCTGAATACAGTCGTCAGAGCATCTGAAACCAGAAGAATGACGCCTGTGAAGACGAAGCTAAACACAGAAAATGAAGACTAAGCACACGGATAAACGCTGTGAGTCAGTGGCGGCCACCCAACCCTGCTGTTACGATGCGTTAAAACATGCTTTCATGAGCAGGACGGCACTGAGGTAATGCCTACCCCTTCCTGGTACTGCTTGTGAAGTTAACACTTCCTATATGCCGGGTACAAAGTACACAGACCTCACCTCTGATAGACCATCGTTCATCATAACTCTGACCTTTGACCCTACAAACTATCCCGAGGGATCACATCTATTGTCATCTTGCTGCCAAGTGTTGAAATGTTTTACGATTCAGCACAGAGGACAGGAATAAACCGAACGCAGGAGGTGTAATCAGCAGGTTTGATCTCTACTTCTGTTCCTGAGCAGGAAGGTGATTGGGTCCCCTCAGAGGAACTCCACTGCAGCCTTGTGACCTGTTCACAAAACAACTCAGTATTTTAGTATTTATCTTCAGTTTTATAACATTTTTGCCTGTTGATTACTAAAAAAAAAACCTATCAATCTGTGGTTGCCAGTCTGCTGATATCCTGCAACAGGTCGACACATAAAGCACAGTGAATGCATGGACGGAAAATATAAGGAACTGAAGGGATGACTGAAGAGTTTTGCAAAACTTCCTTGCAACCATTTATAAAATGATTTCCAGGCTTTCTGGGGGTCTTTCTTTAGACTTTGGCAGCATCATTTAAAACGATTCTCTTCAGATAAATCTACTAAACGTTCCTCATCGGAGACAGTTTCACATACGGAAACACGTTTAAAGTGCAAACAGTCAGTGATTCCCAAAGAGATCCAGAGTAAAATGCACACATATAGGAATGAAGAACTGGTTGTGATCGGTTTTCCTGACGGGTGTGTTATTTTCAAGGTGTTGCCCGTCTCTCAACTTTACTTCCACATGAGCAAATTTAACGCAAAATAGGATAAAATAAAAATAAAACACGTTTTAGCAACAACCGTTATGACAGTTAAGATCCAGCCTGTGTGACATTACAGCAAACCAGAAACAAACTCAGGTTGTTTTTGGGGGTTTTTTTTACCTTCGTGGGTGTTAAAAAGGTGACTCCTCTTTTTATTTTCCCGTGTTCTTCTTCCAAACTTTCGGTCTGTCGGTTTTTCTTCCACGTCTCTTTCAATTTACCCCGGCCCATAAGCTGCAAACAGAATGATTTTTAAAAAGTTAGCGTTGAGATTAAAGTAGCAAGAAAAAGTCAAACACCCCCGGAAGTATTTTTTTTTTCCCCTGAAAGGATTGTTTGTCACAGAGAGCGTTGGGTTTACCCTCCTGGGCTCACCGTAGGGGCGGTGACGTTCGCGGGTCAGTAGCAGTGCGTTACATTTGTTCCAGAAGAAGTCCGGTCTGGAAATCACAACGTTTAGGGAGGAGACTAACAAAAAACAAAAAACAAAAAAAACTGTACTTAGATAAAAGTAAAAGTTCTTCAACATATTTTTACTCAAATAAAAGTCAAACGTATTTGATTAAAACGCTGTTTAAGTAATGAGTACTTTATTAGGTAAATACTGAGTACCTACACACACACACACACAAAAACTTGCCGGATGTAGATAATAACATTATGTAAATAATTTCCACCCAACTTATTTGGTTCGATTTAGCAATAAAGAATTTTGTTGAGTGAACTAAATGTAACCATGTTGGATCAACTTAATACATTTGGGTCGCTATAAGGCTCAAAAAGCAGGGAACGGGATTAAAACTCAGAAAAGGGCCCCTGTTTTCTGAGCACCTGCCCTAACAACTTTGCTACACAATAACTCAGAAAATCTGTATATAATAATATATATGACTTCATTTCCAGTGTTAACAAGACATGATTATAATGTTTCAGTAATACAATTCATTCACTTTTTTTCACAAAAAAAGGAATTGGCAGGTCTTTAGAAAATTATAATCATGTTTAGTTAACACTGGAAATCAAATCATATGTATTATTATATATACAAGTTCTCTGAGTTATTGTGTAGCAAAGTGGTTGGTGCAGGTGCATGAAAAAAAAAACCTTTTCTGAGTTTGAGTCTCATCCTCTGCTGTTTATTTTTTAATTAAGTTGTTCCAACAGGTTTGTATTTTGTTCACTCAACAAAATTCTTTATTGCTAAATCAAATCAAATCAGTTAGGTGGAAATTATTGGCATAGTTGTATCATGTTCACCCAGCAAGTTTTTTTTTTTTTTCCGACTGTACTAACCAGGGCCAAAGTCTCATGGGGCCTTAAGCAAATTTTGATTTTGGAGGGACTTCCTTTCTGTTTAAGACCCGCAATAACAGTGTTTCTATCAAGATTTGGTCTAATCTGGTAAAGAGGCAGAGTTTATTCGGCTGATCCTAAAAATAAATTAGAGGTAATTGTTAATATTAGCTGAGACAATCGGAAGATCAAACAAAATAGAAAAGTTAAGCTAAAGTATCAAATTGTAACATGGTAATGCATTAATCAAACAATGCATATTAAAAAGCAATTAAAATGTGTATTTTAATTTAATTCAAATTGTAGATATAGTTAATAATGTCTAAATTAAAAGGTACAGTATTTATAGTTTTATTCCTTTAAATGTATTTGATTTAAATACTTTTGCAAAATGTTCTAAATTAAAAATAGAATTTTAATTCAAAAAATGTATAAAATAATTAGCTAAAAAGAGACTTGCCTAGTAACCACACACAGATGTAAACTATTGAATTATTATTTTTTTAGAATCTACAGTGAAACAAAATTAAATAAAAAATGGAGAAATATTCACATTTTCATAAATTTTAACATCTTTAGTCTCTGTTCAATTCGAGCATTTATAGGAGGCCCTAAACAACCGTTTAGATCACTCAGGTTATACCTTGGACCAGCTCTGCTAACTGTTGTAATATTTCTTTTTTTTTTATTATTGTATTTAAAAAGGGACCATGTGCAATTAAACGGGTTAAAATATCAAACAACAAACATTATTCAAAGATATGTAACATAGCAAACATAAACCATCAGACATTGTTCAAGGACATATAACAACTATTAATTTGTATTTTCCTCAGTTTATATATGCTAACCATTAGAAATAATACGTTTACTTTTTTAATGCACAAGTACACACGCATATTCTGTACATATTTATAAATATTTTTAATATTTAAAAAATGTCAAAGTATCCTGCTATGTTGCAGCTTCCAATCCGGGTATGCCACTTTATCTTTTATTTTTTTATGACTATACAGTACTCTGGTTTTTGTAACTCTGTATGTAATGTATATATTATTGTTATTGATATTATTAATATTCGTATTTCCCCCCTCTCTGCCACTTTGCTGTTTTTACAATAAAATTTCTCCTTTGTTGAAACAGCAACAGAAAGGGATTAAATAAAAATATTGATACGGCGATATATATTACAATGTTGTTTCAATATTAAAAGGCATTGTATTGATATTAATTTTTTTGATCTTTAATGGAACCATTAATGACAGCAATTGTTGTCGTAAAATTAAAAGTATGACTGCTAGTTGGTGGCGTAAAAAAACGGATGTGTTTTGTACGAAACAGGTTGCGATGTTTAGAATGCGGTGAGAGTTTGCTTAAGGTTAAATTCTGTTTTAAGAATCACAATATATAGTCTTACTCATAGTATCACAATACATCGTGTTGTCCCTCCTGAATTGAGATATATATTGTATCGCCAGATTCTTGCCTATGCACATCCCTAATAAAGGAAAAAGGGCAAAGTACTTCCATCAACAATGCGTGATGTTTACCGTATATTCATTGTCTTCCAATGTCTCAGCAGATAGAAAATAATATTAGAACAAAGCTGGTGAAAAAACAAGTTCTCTCAATTCATCGTAAACTGTAGCCTTCTGTGAATACAATAGAATAACCAGAAACTTTACTCAAGCTGCAGTAGCAATACTTACTTCATAGTATTACACAAGTAAAAATAAAAAGCACGGTGAAGCAAAACTACTCCGAAAAATAATATTTTCCCCAAAAGTTGCTGAAGTAAATCTAGCTTTTTACCAAATATGCCGGGCACAAACTATTCAGAGTTTTACCTTTAAATCAGAGCCACAGAGAAAGTTTTCTATGCCATGAATTGATGTACAAATCCACAATTTATTTTATCTAATAACTATTTCAATGTCTGGGCTGAGGGAAATTTTGTGAGAACACCTGTTGGAGGCTGCGAAGGACTTAAAACCGAGGCAGAAGCTCAAATATCAGCAGCACAACAGCCCTAAAATCAGAGCAAGATCTACAAGATGATGTTATAGATCAAAGCATATTCATATGTTAGAATGGCCTAGTAAAAGTCTAGACCTAAATATAATTAAGAGTCTGAAAATTTGGTTTTAAAAGATGCCTTTAATGCTATCTGACCGAACCTGAGCTTTTTTGCAAAGAATAAGGAAACATTTCAGTCTTTAGACGTGCAAACCTGGCAGATACTGTGGCAGTTATTGGAACAAAATATGATTTTATAAAGGATTCTGAACACAGACGCAAACCACACTTTTTAGATGAAAAAAAAAAAAGTTTATTGACAGGTAAACTTCTTCTGGTTTATTTCAGCTCGCATGTAGAAATACATCTACAAAGAATAGGCATGCCAATATTAGGAATCCTGTTCTAAGTATCCACATTACATAATAAAAGAAGGTGCATGCTCCTAACAAACTGACAAAAAGAGAGAAGTGTGTTAAATTCTTTTTTGTACGAAACTACAGATACAAGTATCTCTACAATCCTCCTAAAACACATGCAAACTAGTAAAAGATTATAATTTATTAAAAACATAGAGTTTTACGGAGTAAATAGTGGGATAACATATCTACTTCCATAGCCGTTACTATGGAAATTAACAGATTGTTATTCGAGCGCCATCTTGTGGTCTTGTAGCCAACTATTGCTCCACCAGGAAATGACAACTCTCGCGATACTTCATATTTTACTACAGTCTTAAGTCCAAATAAACATAACAGCTAGCGGATAAGTTGGTCATGACTTAAAAAAACAGTGTTTAAACCGGTAAGTAATCATAATTTCTTTCTTTAGCTGTTAGACCGTAATAATTTTAAACATTTAACGTCATGTCAGGTGCTTTATTAATTAAAATTTAGGCTGCTTTTCCATCAGGTTTCCTGGTTTTGACACCAAATTAACGTTAACTATTAACTTACAACGGTAGGACCTGTCAGAAGAGAGACCAAATTATTGCATTGTGGCCTAGAATATAGAATAGGTGTCTAATTAAACAGCTTTAATTGAATTTAATGTCAAACCATATTAATGCAGGTGTTTTACCTGTGGTCCATTTTGTTTTAGTGGCGTTTCTAAATGAAAACTTGTGGAAGTTGTTAATTTTCAAATCCTTAGCGGAATTCTTGAGGTTTCCATACGTCCAAATGGGGCAAAAATGTAATTAAAGCTTAATATATATATATATATATATATATATATATATATATATATATATATATATATATATATATATTAGTAAAAGGCATAACTGGGAAGGACTTATGAAGTTGAAATGTTGAATAGTTTAAGTTTTTGGTAAAATTTAGTAATAATATCAACATTAGATGTAAGTGTGAGCTCTGTGTTGTACCATGTTAATGCAGGTGTTTTATCTGTGGGTCATTATTTGCTTTATCTTAGATGTAAATTGGCAGAAAGTGAAATTAGCAACAAAAAGTCTTGAATAACCTGACTGAACCCCCGCTGAAACCTCTCCGTGTGTCTTTCGTCCCGACCGGCAGTGTAGCAACACGTCCCCGTTGGGTTCTGGAGACGACGAACACGACGGATGATGAGGATGTGAGGAGGATGAAGCTGACGCTCTGGTCCACAGAGGAAACATCTGGAAGCTTCAGGAGGAGGAAGAAACACTGCAGGTCGGCCATGAAGGAAACAGATTCACACATTCTGATCTGATCCGTTCAGAGGCGCCTAGGAACTACTTACATTTACTCACATTTATCTGAGTAACTTTTTGGAAAAAACATACCTTTACGAGTAGCTTTACTTTTAGTTTTACTTAGATACGCCACCTACTCTGACAAAGTTTTTCCAAATTAAGAACAAACGCTGTTGAAATAAAAAGGAACCAGAAACAGACAAGAAACCTACGCTTTGTGTTAAAATTAGACTTACCATTTGTACGAAAGCTTTGCTGTTTTTAACGTTATTTTCTATTAAGGATGTAAGAAAATATCGATACTTCAATATATATCTCAAGATTTTTGGTCATGATATTGTATCTATATTCAAAAGCAATGTATCGATATTTATTTTTATAATTTTTTGTTACAAATCTGAATGCAACCATTGATTAATGACAAAAAATTTTGTAGTAATATTAAAAGTATGACCGCTAGTTGGTGGCTGTTTTTCGCCTAAAAAAAATGGACGTGATATTTATGAGACAGGTTGAAGTGTTTAGCATGACCTAACAGTTTTTCTACTGTTAAATTCCCTTTTAAAAATCACAAAATATAGTCTCACATATCGTATCGCCAGATTCTTGCCAATACACATCCCTATTTTCTATCTACTGAGTCTGTTATATAACATGATATTCTAATATAATGGAATAAGGGATGCAACGATACCACTTTTTTTCAATACGATACAATACCGATACTTGGATCTGAGTACTTGCGTATCCCTACAACGAATGCTGATACTTCTACGACATGGAAAAATTTGTGTTGAATTGGGAGACAACAAATGATTGTGAATTAGACAAAAAAATAAGATGTTGACAAAATGACCCCAAAATGAAAATTTCAAGTGAAAAATAAACAAGCATTTTCTGACATCCATCCATCCATCCATCTTCTTAACCGCTTATCCAATTCAGGGTCACGGGGCAGCTGGAGCCTATCCCAGCAATTATCAGGCGTTAGGCAGGGTACACTCTGAACAGGACGCCAGTCTGTTGCAGAGCCAACACAGAGAGACAGACAACCATTCACACTCACATTCATTCCTAGGGACAATTTAGAGTGATCAATTCACCTATCATGCATGTTTTTGGACTGTGGGAGGAAGCCGGAGTACCCGGAGAGAACCCACGCATACACGGGGAGAACATGCAAACTCCATGCAGAAAGACCCTGGGCCGGGATACGAACCCACGACCTTCTTGCTGCAAGGCAACAGCGCTAACCACTGCGCCACCGTGCAGCCCCCATTTTCTGACATTTATATTAGAAATAAAGTTCTAATTTGGAATCGAACCCATGAAATCAATCATATAAAGCAGTGGCTTTACCGACTAGGCCACAACCTAAACCAGGTGGTAAATGTTTCTACCTCTGTATTTAAACGGTGAATGCGAGGTGAGCAAACATGTTTTAACCTTACCCATTTTAACCTTATATTAAATTAAACTTCACAGAACGTCGTAGTGGTGGATTTTGGTGAAATAGGAGGACACTTTAGAAGAACTACAACCGACCTTTGTTTGCTATGCAGCTTTGAAGCCCCGCCCCATTATGCGCGTGCACAACGTCAAAAAAAAGCGATGCAGGAATGAAGCTTCGTAATAAAAAAATAAAAGTATGAAACCTTGATAGTATTTATTTCAGTTTTACATTTCTTTCAGATTCGAAATTAATATTTTCAGTTACAATTATATTTTTCAGTGCCAATATTTCTTTTCAGTTTATTTTTAAGATGGAATCGTTTTGATGCCATACTACAGTGTTTGGGTACTCTTGCCCACCTCTGGGTCTCTTCTTGTTTTTACTCTATATTTTAGGCAAGGCTATTTTTATTTGTATAGCACACTTTCAAAACAAGGCAATTCAAGGTGCTTTACATGATTAAAATTGGAACACAGCTTAAATCTATTTGATGATTAAAACACAAGAAAGCAATTACAATAAGACAATAGTCAAGACAATAAAAACAATGTAAGGACAAGCAGATAAAAACACAGTTTGTATTTTACTAACTGATCTCGCAAAAAAGCTCACAGTTCTTAATTTAAAAAAACCCCACAAGAAAGCATTTACAATAATCAAGACAATACAAAACAAAATAAAAACAAGCAAGTTAAAACAGTTACTCATAAGCGAGTCTAAATAGGTAAGTTTTAATTTTAGATTTAAAAAAGTTCAGTGTCTCTGCAGCTTTGCATTCTCTCGGTAGTTTGTTCCAGATATGAGGAGCATAGAAACTAAAAGCTGCTTCTCCATGTTTTGTTCTGGTTCTAGGGACGATCAGTAAACTAGAGCTGGAGGACCTGAGTGATCTGGATGGTTTGTACCATGATAGCAGATCTCTAATGTACTCTGGTGCTAACCCATTCAGTGATTTATAAACTAATAAAAGCATTTTAAAGTCTATTCTCTGAGCTACAGGGAGCCAGTGTAAGGACTTTAGAACTGGGGTGATGTGATCTATCTTCTTGGTTCTAGTGAGAACACGAGCAGCAGCGTTCTGGATCAGCTGCAGCTACCTGATTTACTTTTTTGGTAGACCTGTGAAGATACTGTTACAGTAATCAAGGCGGCTAGAGTTAAATGCATGGATGAGTTTTTCTAGTTCTCCTTGTGTCATCATTCCTTTAATCCTAGAAATCTTCCTTAGGTGATAGAAAGCTGACCTTTATGTGACCCTGGAGGTTCAGGTCTGAGTCCATTATTACACCTAGATTACGGGCCTGGTTGGTAGTTCCTACTTGGGCCTGTTTAAGCTGATTGCTGATATGTAGCCGATCTTTTTTGGATCCAAAGATAAGTACTTCAGTTTTGTTTTTGTTCAATTGGAGGAAATTATGGGTAGGGTTGGGCACCGAGAACCGGTTCCAAATAGGAACCGGTTCCTAACGTCCGGTTCTGGAACCGTTAAGAAGATGTTTGAATTTTGATGCTTTTTTTCGGTTCCTAAATGCACGCAGTGTGAGCAAACAAAATAGTACGGGCCACGCAGTAGTTTGTTTCTGGGGTTTGTATTAGGTATTACTCCGCCCAGCGAGCCCCGCAAAATGTCACTTCTCTGAACCACAGACTGTATAATAGTCTAAACAAGATGGAGCGTAGACGCTGCTCGAAAGTCTGGCTTCATTTTAATTTACAAAAGGATGGATTCGCAAAGTGCAACACCTGTGATAAACTTGACAAAACACCTTCGGCAGCTGTGTCGTTTACACTGTGGTAACGAGTGTACCGTGTTAGATGTGTTGCACGTCGCTCTCCAACTCCCATCGCTTCCTCCACTTCGGACTTTTAACAACAGCCAGCCTCACTGGAAGAGGAATCAGGTACATGGAAATGATGATTGCTTTATTCTTTACAGACTACCTTAAGTTTCAATATACTAGTGACGCTAGCATAAGGCAGCAGCAAATAGACAAACCCCATTCACCATGGAAGCAGGAGGAAAGCCGTCAGCGGAGCAAATTGCCGCGTGCCGCAGAAAAGTAACGGTGTATGTGGTAAAAAGGTTGCAACCCCTTAGTGACGTAGAGTCGCCACATTTAGGTAACGTAAATAAGATCAACATTAAGCTACATAACTTAGCTGGTAGCTACTTTCTCTGCCCCTGACTTAAGTTACAGTAACAGTTCAGGTTTAATTTTATTGACAGAACAAATAAAAATGTCCTGCGTAAAGGCTTTTTTTAAAGGACATTTTATTATTTGATTGTTTTTCCTCTTCTGCACCTCAAAGAATCGGAATCGAGAACCGTTTAGAAAAGGAATCGATAGTGAGAATCGGAATCGTTCAAATGCAAACGATGCCCAACCCTAATTATGGGACATCCAGAAGTTAATTTACTATTTATTAAGGGTTTGGATGGGTTCAGCATCACCTGGTGGCATTGAGATATAAAGCTGAGTCGTCGGCATAGTTGTGGTAGTTAACATCGTTGGTGGTTATAATCTGGTTTAGTGTAGACGCTTTAGTCTGATCTGCTCTCTTCCACGGTATCCTCATCTATTCCACTCCAAACCGGTTAGTGCTGCATTATGTTCTGATCTATTTTAATATATATTTTCTGACCTACTCGCTTAACATCTGTTTTTTTTATGTTTATATATTATAGTCTATTCTGTTCTATATTACTATATTCAGATCAAGTCAGTTCTTCTCTGATTTACTGTTCTGTTATATTCTATAGTCTTTTTTTCCATATACTATAATACCCTATAATTTTCTCTTTCATTATTATATTCTTATCTGAGCTTTTCAATTTGAATCTATTCCATTCTAAAATGACCTTTTTAATTTAATTGTGATTGAGTCTAATCTATCATGATTTTCTGTAATAACTTAGTCTAATATGTTGTGATTGTTTTTTGAAAGCTAATTTTTTCTATTATATTCTGAAATGTTCTACATTTGTGTCTGATATTTTTCTGCTTAATTTGTTCCATTGCCATTTTTTCTATTCTGTGCTTACCTTCCTTCCTTTTAATTTTTTTTATCAATGACTTAAGACACTTTTTTTGCTACATTTTCTGATCTGTTGCTCTCACATTGATCAAATGTGCTATACTGACGATTTTAGCCATATTTCTTTTATGAATAAATCTTCTCCTTGTGGTATTTTCACTCATTCTCATCAGATTGTTTAGGTTTACCTCAGTTAATGGGAACAGAAACCTGTAATTGTTGTTCTGGTTCATAGAGTCGGTCTGATTCAGGTTAACTGGAAGAAGGTTGTCTTTCATGTTGTGAACAAAACCAGGAAGTGTAATAGTTCTGCTTTTTAGTCAAATTAGCAGTTAAAAACGGATCTGTTTTTGAGAGAAACATATTCATGATAATCCTTGTCTTTAATTTCCCTTTATGTCCTATTTTTCCCTCTCTGCTGGTCTCTCTGTTCTCTTGTCCTCAGTCATCCCTCCATCTGTTTCCATCCTCTGACTCACTCCAGCCTGACTTCCTGGAACATCCCGACTGTCCACACCAGACCAGCTTCATGACTAAAAGGCTAGAATAGTTAAAAGGAAAGCGAAGCTGAGAACTGGAGTCCAGCAGCTTGGAGCTCAGTCTGATGGGAAAAATGCTGTTTGCCCCGTTTAAAGGCTCTGTGGATTGTCGTTTGTGGCTGTAGAGCAGTTGGAGAGATGTAATGCCAGGAACCTTCCAGAAGATGGCAGACGACTGATTGTGAGTGTATAAAACTATGTATGGTCCAGAGAACACGTTGATATCCCCACAAATCCACTGAACCAGCAGAGAAATGTTCCCCGTCCCACTGCTTGGGCTCTATTTCTGTTTTTATTATCAATTTATTTTTCTTCTGTCAGGCTTCTCTGTCACTCTTAGCCCGATAAACAATGTCATCTTAAAAAAACCCACAGGAATCCCATTGTGGGTTTTGGTTTTAGTGAACCACAATTAGATTATAAGGGGGTCCCCAGCTGGCTTTGGTTGTTGGTTAAAAACCTGCTTCCTGTCGTTACAGATGGGTAAATCAGGAAACTGTTCACTCATAAATATAAGACCACTGTCAGGAACGCGGCGGCCTTTTTTATTTTGATAGACTTTAAGAAAACAAATAAATTATGTTCAAAGACGAATTGAAATTAATTTACGACCTAAATTTAAAGGCGTGGTTCCAGTTGAACCTTTTTTTTCAGCACAATTCAACTTTTACAGTTTATTATGCTTTCTCTTATTAATACACTTCAAAAAATAGACAGTCTAAATTTTAAAGCATGTAAAATTAATGGTGTTATATATTTTTATGGGAGCTGAACGCATCATCAGAGGGTTTGTTTAACTACAAATATTTTATATAACTGATTAAATGTTATTTGTGGCTGATTGAAAAAGACTCATTTGTGTTTTAACTGTTTGTTTTCGTTCATCAGGGTCCTACGGTCCAGCGGCGTCGCCACGGCAACATGGACTCGCTGAGGAGAGGCATCGCCAACCTGCGCACGCTCATCGACAGTCACGCACCGCAGCAACACCCGCACGCTGCCACTGAGTATGGCGAACAGAACAACAACCTGGAAAGTCAAGGAGGAGCACGTAAGGAGACTGACATTTTCACTCATTCCTTTTTTGCATAACAGCTCAACTCCTTTCAGACTGGCTGGTTGGTTTTACAGCGAGTCAGGAAAATGTTAGTCTCTTTTACATCACAGAGAAAATTTGTATTCGTGGCCCTTGCCACATTGGCTTGGGACTGCCTGTATTTATTTTGTGCCCAGCGGAGAGAAGAGCTCGTCTCTGCTATTAGCAACTTGGCTAGTAGAATCGAACCATAAGCAACTCAGCTAGTAGAAGCCTGCTGACAATTAGGGTATTAAAAGCTAAGGGTTAGGAACTCGGCTAGGAGAAGCTAACTGTAGCAACTGTAGTAGAAGCTAACCCTTAGAACCCGGCTAGTAGAAGCTAGCCATTAGCAACTGTGCTAGGATAAACTAACCGTTAGCAACTTGGCTAGTAGAAGCTAACCGTTAAGAAGTCAGCTAGTAGAACCTAACCCTTAGGAACTCGACTAGTAGAAGGTAACCATTAGGAAATCGGCTAGTAGAAGCTAACCATTAGCAAATCGGCTAGTAAAAGCTAACCGTTAGCAAATCAGCTAACAGAAGCTAACCATTAGGAAAAAGGCTAGTAGAAGCTAACCCTTAGGAACTCGGCTAGTAGAAGCTAACCATTAGGAAATCGGCTAGTAGAAGCTAACCATTAGTAAATCGGCTAGTAAAAGCTAACCATTTGCAAATCGGCTAGTAAAAGCTAACCATTTGCAAATGGGCTAGTAAAAGCTAACCATTAGGAAATCGGCTAGTAGAAGCTAACCCTTTGTAACTCAGCTAGCAGAAGCTAACCATTAGTACATCGGCTAGTAGAAGCTAACCCTTAGGAACTCGGCTAGTAGAAGCTAACCAGTAGGAAATCGGCTAGTAGAAGCTAACCCTTAGGAACTTGGCCAGTAGAAGCTAACCTTTAGGAACTCGGCTAGTAGAAGCTAACCATTAGGAAATCGGCTAGTAGAAGTTAATCATTAGGAAATCGGCTAGTAGAAGCTAACCATTAGCAAATCGGCTAGTAAAAGCTAACCATTTGCAAATCGTCTGGTAAAACCTAACCATTAGGAAATCGGCTAGTAGAAGCTAACCCTTTGTAACTCAGCTAGCAGAAGCTAACCATTAGGAAATCGGCTAGTAAAAGCTAACCCTTAGGAACTCGGCCAGTAAAAGCTAACCATTTGCAAATCGTCTGGTAAAAGCTAACCATTAGGAAATCGGCTAGTAGAAGCTAACCCTTAGGAACTCGGCTAGTAGAAGCTAACCATTAGGAACTCGGCTTGTAGAAGCTAACCATTAGGAAATCGGCTAGTAGAAGCTAACCCTTTGTAACTCAGCTAGCAGAAGCTAACCATTAGGAACTCGGCTAGTAGAAGCTAACCATTAGGAAATCGGCTAGTAAAAGCTAACCATTAGGAAATCGGCTAGTAAAAGCTAACCATTAGGAACTCAGGTAGTAGAAGCTAGCTTTTAGGGAATCGGCTAGGAAAAGCTAAACGTTAAGAACTCTACTTGGAGAAGCTAATCGTTAACCTTAACCCTTAACCCAAGTAGAAGAAAACGATTAGGAACTGATTAACACCACCCCCCAACACAAACACACACTTCTCTGATAAAGAGTTGCACCCGAAACAGGAGCGCCTAAGTAGTTTTTTGACAGAAAAGGATTCACAACAAATTAATTCAAACTAGAGAAATCAAATTTATTGAAAAAGTGAGTGAATGAGATCTTTAACTATATGTTTTAAAGTTGATGTTAAGATGGTTTTCTTTTTGCCCCTCTTGCATTTATTCAAAGTTTCTGGAGGGTAGGAGAAAGAGCTATCATCTGTTTAAACTAACCCACCTGAGCTGTTGATGTCTGTAGCTCCTCCACAGTTACCATGGGCCTCTTGGTTGTTTCTCTGATTACTTCTCTCCTTGCGTGGCGTCCAAAGTTAGGAGGATGTCAGGGTAGGTTCAAGCTTGAATGCTTAGGATATAGCTGCTTTTAAGCCGTTTGCTGGGTTTCTTTGATCTTCATGAAGCTGATTGTTTTTAAGGAACCTTTGATGCCAGAAACAGAATGTGTGCGTTTATACTCAGATTAGATCACACAGAGGAAGAATCTTGTCACTAATTATGTGTCCTCTAAAATAAACTGGATTTAATTAGAGTATCATAGTAAAACAAACTCAACACAAATCTGCTAAACATAAGTGAAGTTTGAAATGTTTAACACTGATTTTATGCTGTTCCTTAACCACAAGGTGGAGCCCTGGCTGATGCTAAAGTGTCTCAGCAGCTCCTTCATGTTGGTACGTTGCAGTTTAACTCTTTTATCTTCTACTTTGTTTAAAGTGGGTCAAGGACCCAGCAGACTTCCTTTCTGTTATTTTTGCTCTCAGATTGTCGGGTGTCGGTTGCCACGGCAGCCAGAGTCAAAATACACATTTCTACGGTGGACGCCTACAACGTCAGGAAGCACTGCAGCACTCAGATAGTAAAGGTACACAAACACACACACTCTCATTCAAACGGACCGATCGCTGTGCGTTCAGAGTCGTCCAGCTGAACACATTCCTCTCTGTTTTAGGTTTTAAATTAACCCGATTAAAAACAAGTTGGTTCGACATATGTTTTGTGTTCTCAGAGGTCAGAGGATGCGGCTTTTTGCACTTCGTTTTGTTGCTGCGTCGACACCAAGCTGCAGCATCACAGCAGGATGGAAGTGAGGGTTTACAGAGAAGATGACCTAAGGTCACGCTCCACAGTGAGTGTGTGCGTGTGTTTTACTGCAGCTCTGTTTGTGTGTAAAGTCTTTTAACAAAAAAGTGAGTTCCATTTAAAGCAAAGTAAGGACATTTTGCCTGGTTCTCACTTTTGGAAAAAGGTGACGAAGCTCTACTGGTTGGTTTTATAAGTACGGTGTGTACTGAGAATGTTTAATAAAGAGAGAACTCCAACTCTCAGTGAACTTACAGCTTCGGAACTGGTTGCAGTTCCATTCTGGTTCCATATGAGGGCGCTCTCATGACGAGTGCAGGATAAATGGAGGTCTATGGAGCAATACCCCTAAAAAATCCACTTTTCTCTGGATATGATTTTTTGTCTAGTAATTGAAACATTGTATTCGAAAAGGAGATCCAAAGAAATTACATATTGCTAGGTGTTAGATTTTTTTAGAGTCTCTTATTTGCTTTTAAAAGTATTTTAAAATGTCAGTGACGTCGTACACATCGTACGTCCAGAGATACTGCTTTATGGCAATCCTTGTTTTTCCTTTTAAACTTCACACTACATGCATAACCATAGGCAGATAACAGCGCTAGCAACCAAAAAAAGTTGTTAGGTTGAAAAAGAAACTTGGGCTGAAAAGTCCGCCTTAACATTCTCGTATCGCTTCGGATGCCACGATGCCTTCAAGCGGTACATCTGGTTGTAATCAGTCTTTCACTGACCAATCAGCGCTCATTAGCAAAATGCTAGCGAGTTATGGGCAACAACTCAACCTGTACGAAAACCAAAGGACATACGTACTCGTTCATTCAAATTTCCTCCTATAACCCATGTTGAACTTGTGAAACCTACAATCAAATCTTAGATTTCTCAACCGCAATCGTCTGAAAGAGACAAATTTAGCCGTCTAGCTCCACAGACTCCCATTCATCTAGCACTCATGGCGAGCGCCCCCAGTGGAACTCTGGTGGAACTGCAACCAAATTTCTTTACAATGAGACTGAATGGAGAGTGGCGAGTCTTTCCGTAAATGTCTCTGGTGTGTATTAGGTGTGAGTCAAGGTTAGGGTCAGGAAATGTGTCTGGGTTCGGCATGACACAGCCACTAAAATAAATGGAGCTCAATTAAGAGCCTCCCCTGCTACTAGCAAGACAAGAATGTGTGTGTCTGCAGGAAAAAAGGATGAATATAAGAGGATTAGGGATGAGGATGCGTAAAACCAGCACTGGGTGGGTTTTCAGCACAAACTCACTTGGTTTCTCTGAGTTAATCTTCATCATGGATGGATGGTAAACAAACTGAATTTATTTCCGTTTTCCAGCTCCGTTTCTGCCAGCCAGGAGCTTTTCTAATCTCCAAATTTCCCATAGTGCACATGGGGATGTGTTTTTTTATATATATTTTTTAATCCCTTTGACTGAGAAAGTGGGAGGAGGAGAAGGAGGAAAAAGTGACAGAGGGAGGAGGAGAAACACTCAGCTGTTGGTTTTACAGACTGCTGCTGGAAGCCCGAGTCGTTCCTGTTTTGCTTTTTTTTGTTCCTTTGCTTCTCTGCCAACAGTTTGTCTTCAAACGAACGGAAACCTCTGCTTCTTTAAAAAAATATATTTTTTTACCGATTCTAATCTAAAGGATTAATCTTCCAGCTCTGTTATGACGAAGATAAATCATCATTCGGCTGCTGCTGCTGTCAGGGATTTGTTTGGCT
The DNA here is from genome assembly GCA_028564705.1 of Apricaphanius iberus. Classification (NCBI taxonomy): domain Eukaryota; kingdom Metazoa; phylum Chordata; class Actinopteri; order Cyprinodontiformes; family Aphaniidae; genus Apricaphanius; species Apricaphanius iberus. The sequence goes on from JAPXFQ010001340.1 coordinate 1,032,082, forward strand.
TTAACGGTAAAACACTCAGTAGGTTTTAAAATCGATGGTGCTTTCAGATGCAGGAAGAAAAATTCATACAGCTTTTAAAAGCTTTTAATGTTTCTAGTTTGAATCAGTTTTTGTTAGATATTTTAGTAAATTAGAAAATTATTTTTAATAATAGAGTTTAATCTCAAATTGAGCAACCTAACTGGTTTCTACAACATGATTTACAAATTAAAGACTTCTTCAGATTATTTTTCATACTCCCTACTAGAGGATTTATGTAACTCTCTTCTGTGTTGTATTATTTTATATCCAGCGGCTCTAGTCATTCTAGCTCTTTACCTTTAAAAACAGAAATTCGGCCGTTTGGTAAACTTTCCCTTTTGCAGCTTAAAAAACAAACGTTCTTAAGTGAAGAGAAACCCGAAGATGCAGAGGGCGATGGCGGCCTGCGCCGACTGTCTCCGACCACCAAGAGACGACAGCTCCCCTGCTGGTCAGGTAGGGCATTACACCTTGAAAAAAAACGAGCGTGATTCAGACCAGCTTTTACAGACGTGGAGGCCCATCTCCGAGCTGCTAAAATACTAGAAGCGCTGCTTCCAAACCGACTCGTGACGATGACTGCAGTGTGCAGCTGGTGGTGGCTGCATCATGATGTGGGCTTGTTTCTCAGTCAATGGTACTGGTGCATTGCATGAAGTGAGTTCAGTAATAAACGTGGAGAACGCCAGAGCAATTTTTTCTTTCTGGATGGAAAACAAGACGGGATTATTAAAGTTTAAATAATTTTATTCATAATAAATAGGGTTGCACTGATACTGATACTGGTATAGGGCTGATACCATTCTAATGTACTCGTTAAAGTTAACTGATATGTGAAAGTCTTCAATAATTTCACAGAAACGTCATTTTTCGCTTGACATTTTTATTAATATTTTATTTATCAATCTAATTCTCCATCATTTGTAATTACAAGCAGAGATGAAAATAAATCTGTCTTCCAATTCATTGCATTTTTTGGTTTGGTCAAAGTATCAGAATCTGGTACTCTGTATCGGCAAGTAATCAGATCCAAGTATCTGAATCATATCGATTTGAAAAAAGTGTTATCGCTGCATCCCTTATAATAAAGCTGAAGTTCTGTCTGGATCTTTCTCACCTCTCTGTCTGATATGCGTCTGTTTTACAGGTCGGAGTAAAATGCCGTGCTCTGCCAACCTGGATCAATTTGACACCCAGTTCTGTGTTATAGCTCAGGGTGAATCATTGCTACTGGTGTATGTACCAGATCTGTTAAGGGGCCCTGGGCTCCCCGATAACGTCCACAAACTACTTTGCACCCAATTTTTAGCCCCGCCAAGCACCATATAATGAAACTCAAAAGAGACACAAATGTTAGTGATAGCTCCTGCGATGATCATCAAGAAAATGTGACACATCCTGTCTGCTACGGCTCTGTCACACACTGGCTTTTGAAAGAGTCCAGCAGATTGTTAATAACGTTTGATGGATTTTCCCTTACAATGGTAAAACAAAAGAAGCTTTTTTTTTTTTTTTTTTTTTTAAACCCAAAAAGATACATGTTTAGCATGTTTATTAAATCAAGATTATCAAGAAAAGGCTCTCAAAATCGTTCATATACATAACCTTTTACATGTACATTATTTATATAACACGGCTGTTCTGTTGAATTCGTCTGTATACTTCATTGGTTCTAGTTTTTTTATACTTGCTATTTGTTCTCTAAAGTTATTTTTTTTTTAAAACACATTTCTCTAAAGGATACAGCTCCGATTAGAGGCGGACCCATATTGGTCATTTAAAGGCCGATACGGATTTAAAAAAAGAAATTTGGTCGATGATGGCCGATATATAAAGCCGATTATTAAGGCCGATATCCAAGGCAGATATATATACTTTTTAGCAGCACAATGATTGTGAGAGACAACTCAAAACTCACCGAACACTCACTGTGTGCAATATAAATAAATAAAAAATTAAAAACTCTTTAAACGTTTATTGAACTTCAAATATACGACATTACAAAAGCAAATTCATAACAGTAACCTAACTGCAAATGGTTTCAGAACAATAGAAAATGAAACAGATTCAAGTTTCTTTAAGATAAATTCAAACAGTAACCAGAATAATGGTGCAAATAGCTAATTTTAGGTAGAATCTTGACTTAAAGTGTCAAAGAAAAATCACCAAAAAGTAAAGCACACTACCACATGGTAGTAAAGCTGCAGTTGGCCACACAGGTGCCTGATTTTTATTTTTTTTCTTCAATATTGGCTTTTAAAAACAAATTTTGCCCGATAAAGACATTTTTATATATATATGGGCCGGTATCTCGGTCGGACTCTAATCCCAATATTTGCCACCGGCTCAGCTTCTATCACTGACGTCAGCCATCCTGTCGCCATGGAGTTTAAAACAAACCAGGTTTCAGCGTAATGTATGTATCGAGTTGGAGTTGGAACAGCAAGGAAGTGTACGCGCCATCTGTTGCACATTAGCTCAATCCGCCAAACGCCTCCTTTTGTCGTATTTTTCAAACCGGAAATGTAGCTGGAGTAAGACTCTGGAAGGTGGGTGAGTTGCTCTTTGATCAGAATGGGAGCCTTTATATCAGTTAACATGTCAGTAAGAAGATTGAATTATTCAATGAAGTGTTTTTGACTCCGCAACGCTAGGTGGAGACGAGCGACCTTTCACGTTGGTATTCTTCCAGTTGTACAGATACTACTGGTTAAGAAGTAGAAGGAGTACAAGCAGGATATGAACATCAAGCGAAGAAATGAACGATAATCTTCATCTTCTGTTACGTTGTTTTCGTATCGATATACTCAAGGGAGGCAGACTCACGTCTAGATGGGGAGAGCAATTATCCAAGAGATGGGTTTCTTTCCAGTTCGTATAATAATGTTAAAACTCAAACTAAGACTGCATCATCGTAATCCTCATATCAAGCTGTATGGAACCTAGCCACAGCAGTGTGCCGCCCAATGTGGCCTTCAACAAGCGGACTGAGTGGACGGTGATAGCTCGACTAACCTGTTTACAGAGAAAATCGACTATTTAACCGCATTATCTGGGTGTGTTAGCTTGATTAGGAACGGGCCAACTTGGCTTGACTTCAGACGGACCAGCGCTTTGTCCACACGTAGTCATGTATCTCACGAAACAGCAATATTTTTTTACGATTTGGCTTGTCATCCACACGTGAACGCAGATTTACAGCAACCCAAACCCCGGCCATAGGGACAATCTGCGTTTTCTCCATTTTAAGCTTTTGCATGTGGACAGAAAAAACTTGAGTTTTAGGTGTCACAACGTCACTGCGACAAAAATGCTGCAACATAACATGTGCGACCTGCAGAAGTTAGGGAGTAGAGAGTTACTCTGAGTTGGTAGGATTTGAGAGAATTACTGCCCCCTACTGGTTTGGCAAGTCTATGAATGTGCTTAAAAATGCAGTTATATTGTTAGGTGTGGATGGAGTGCTTTTTTTGTTACGTGTGTACTTGGCCTAAGGTGAATTAATTAAATCAAAAAAACTTTTTTTAAGACAATGACTATTTTCTCTCACTGCATGTGAATCAACAGAGTAATTAAACATTAAACTGATTTTGATTGGTAATTAAATTAGTTTTGACCCACAAATTAGAACAGTTTAACCCCAAAGGTGCAATCTCTAAATTCTTTAGCTTCCCCTCTCATGAACAAGTTGAAACTTGGACACAACTCTGATCTTCTGCCGTGTTTCCCAACCCTGGACCTCAAAACACCCTGACTTGCATGTTTTAGAAGTTTCCCTCCTGCAACAAACCCCGATTCTGATGATTGTAGTTCAGCAAACGCCTGTCTGTCAGCTTTCAATGAAAACTAGGTTTTCTGAAGCAGGGGAAAAACCTCAAACATGTGGGGGCAACGTGCCTCGAGGACAATGATCCCAAACAGATCAGAACCGCTTCTGGAATGGGTGAAGCCGGCCAGCATTACTGAAAACTCATGGAATTTGCTGGAAGCTGACTCTGTTCATGGAATCCAAGCAATCTGGGTGGATTTCACCAATTCTGATAGAAGAGAGTTCAAATATCCAGACCTGTTGATGAGAGAAGTTTGTTAGTTTCTGCAAAAACTAAACGTGTAGTCGACAAGATCATTTAGTCAAATGTAAATGAGGGTATCTCTTTCTATGTGTATGTAAGCCTGCAAGGAAAATAGATTAAACAAATCATAAAAAAATCTAAATTATTGTGAAATTCAATCCCATAATGAGTGGAGATGAAATTGTGACTGAAGTTGTCTTCTTTAGCTGCTTTGAATTGAACTTTATGCCATCAACAAAACAGTCATAAAAAAGTAAATTTGGAAAAGTATTCAGCTGTTTGTTTTTAGATGTGAAATTTCTTCACTGTTGATGTGATTCATAAGAGCTTGTTAGACGGAGGGAGGAAGTCTGCAGAGGTGTTAGTCTGTGAACCACATGCAGGTGACAGTTCAGAGTACGTCTCACCTCCTCTTCTGCTCCTTCTCTCCGTTTGCTCATCCTGCTGTAAAACACGCATTTAAGGTCATGGATTATATTTCTGGGCAGGAGTCATCGGGTCAAAGGGAAGCTTCTCCACGCAAACAGCAGCTTAGGGTTCAGTTGCCATTCTGACCAAGGATTAGGACATATCTGTTTGTAAGCAGGCGGGAAGAAAGAAAACATCCGCTGGGTTTTGGTTTTTACACCAGTAGAAGGAAAGCAGATGTGTTGTTGTTTGGGTTTCCCCTGCAGACATGAGCTGATTTTAAGCATCAGTGATCGGTCCTCTTTAACCAACACTCACATATTAGGTTCAAAGTTTAGATGAAAGTTTAACAAAAACCATCAGATTGTCACAGACATAAAGGAGAAGGTTTTTTTTTCAACCTTGACCTTATTTTTAGCATTTATTACGTTCGTTTACTCATCCAGACAAGTTTGGAGCCACTTGGAGTCGTTCGGTAGAAGTCTATATTTCTCAGCCGAGTATTCATTACGGATAAAGCACTTTTGCCGAGTACGAGTATCATACAAGTAATACCAGTCACTATCTGTGCTCGGATTGAATAAAAATTCTCATTGGGTAGCTGACTGTGTCTGCATCCTGGAGCCACCATACTCCTGAATTTCTCCTGATATCTGATGGCGTCGTTTTCATAAACATTTCGTTTACGAGAGGAAAATAAAACATGTCTTACACTTGTATTTGCCAAGGAAGGTGCTACAGTTTCCTCATTCTAGTCATGAAAAATGATCACCTGTTGGCGAAGTTTGCCGTTTTGAATCCAAAATAGGTGACCTACGTGATTGGCAAGCCAGCCACAAATTTTCAGAACAGTCTTTATGTGACTGACAGAAGATGCAGTTTCAATTACTTTTTACATCCTCCCAATTATTAAGGATTAAAAAATGTTTCAACCGACCTCGCATCTTTCCTTTTATTTCGGCTGCGCAACAGTTACTCTAGCAACCAAGCTCTTTTGCCCCAAGAGCGCATCCATCGCGCTGATCAGGTAGAAAACACAGTTACAGACCTAATGCTGCGACCAAAGTGAGAAATTTTCTCGCACTCTTCTGACACAGAGACTTCTACGAGTTTTTATAATGATTAATAAGTGACTATTGCTAAACGTTCAGTGCTGCTTAGCAGAGGCGTATCCAGGAGGATAATAAAGAGGGGCTAAAAGGGGCCCAGGGTGGGTCTGGATCTGTACCATCAAATGTTAATTATTTTATAAAATAAATAAAGGTAGTTATGGTACAAAACTATATTACAAGTTAATTACTTAGACACACATACCTGGTGTGGATATGTAAAAAAAGCAAAAAATAATAGTATCAATAAAAGATATGCAGTGGTGAAAACTCTTGTTCGTTACATTTTACTTTATAATTGCAACCACAAGTGTTGTAGCCTATTCATTGTTGCAAAACTTGTTCTGTATATTGTTTGTTATCAAAACCTTTGATCTGAAATCAATGCTGATGTTATGTAAATAGTTTTCTAATCAGCAATAAATATAACAATTTCTGATCAACCCATTGTGCTTAAAAACACAAAGCCACACCCATTTCAAGACAACAAGACCCAATTCCTGGTTAAACCACACCCACTTCCGGATTAGGCCCCACCCAGTCCGAGTACAGATACAGATAATTCATATGGGTTAACAGATACAGATAATGCTGTACTCGCTCATCGGTGGTTTATATCCATTCACGATCAGCTTATATCCATATATTGGGAGTAAATGGGGCACGCGAAGTGCCGCCTCTAAATAAGGCATTATCTGCCACAAAACTCAGACAGGACTTTTATTGCCTATGAATAACAACAACATTGGTTAAATGAAGACGGTTTTTTTGGCAGAAAATGTGTTATTTAGAAGCAGAACTTTGCGTGCCCCATTGACTCCCATTATACGCTGATGACGACTGGATATAAACTCCAAGTGGCTCCAAACTTGTCTGGGTGAGTAAATGAACGTGTAATGCATGACATAAATAAAGTCCAGGTTGGAAAAAAAAGAACTTTCCCTTTTAAAAATCTGAACTTTTTTTCGCCTCAACTGATTTTTACAGGTTACCTGTTGTTTATATTAACATATTAACCCCTAACTCTGGACAGGTGAAACTCAAAAATTAGAATTTTGTCAAACGTTAACATATTTCAGTAATTCAACTTAAAAAGTGGAAACTAATAAATGATAAAGAGCAGGGGTGCCTAAAGTGGAGTCCAGGGCCAAAGTTGGCCCCCAAGCCATTTAATTTGGCCCACCAGGGGATGACCCTGACCTTATATAATAATCTGTAAGGATCAGACAGTCAACCAATTGTGCACAAAATCATTGTTCCACTTCTTGAACCACTTTTAAAAAATAAGCCCAATGAATACACTGTATATTTGAAATACATGTGAAATATCTAAAAAATTAAGAATAAAATGTAAATACAAGCAACTATAAGGGGCATGTAGAGTAGATTTGTTTCCATATTTATATTTGCACACTTTAAAAGACCACAATTAGTCATCTTTCATCAATTACAATACAATGTCCCATGAGCCTTTGCTGCAGCACCAGACTGGATCAAACTACCTCCAAGTTCATGGGTCACCATGCAGGCTGGTAGTTTAAGCAGCTTGTACCAATATGGCGCAGCATTGTCAGTGGCACAGAGACAAAAGATATGTAAAACAATGTTGAGAGGAAAATAATTTTTTCTCTGACATCAATACAAAATCAATAACATTTTTTATGTTATTTACACTGAAAATAATGTTAAATAACTGTATAATACAAAAAAGTACTTTATTATACTATTTAGTAATTGTAGTTTGTGTAAAATATAAGATTTGGCCCGTGATGCTATTTTAGAATTTCTTTTTGGACCTCTGAGTGAAAAAGTTTTGGCGCCCCTGATATAGACTCATTACATACTATGCGAGATATTTCAAGCTTTTATTTGTTATAATGTTGATGATTACGGCTTACAGCTATGAAAACCCCAAAATTCAATACCTCAGAAAATTTGAATATTGTGAATAATTTAGTAGATGCACCGATTAGTCCACTTGAAAATTTCTTGTTTCCGATACAGATATCTGAGGTTCATAATCTACCGACCCGATACGATCCAAACAGTACTAAATTACATAAACTGTGTGTCGTGAGGAAAACAGAGATGCACTAGAGATGCAAGGATCCCACTTTTTTAAACCAATATGATACTATATGATACTTGGATCAGAGTATTTGCCGATACCGAGTACCAATGCCAATACTTCTACCACACACAGAAACGCAGTAAATTGGAAGAAAGGTTTTAATTTCTTCTCTGCTTGTTACAACAAATGATAGTAAATTAGATTTACATTTTTAAATGAATACAGTTTACAGCAAAACTAACATTTATTTTGAAAAATAAACATTTTATGTGAAATTCCACATTTTAAGTATCAGTTCCTGGTATTGGTTAACTTTAACTGATACTGGTACAGTAGAATGGTATCGGCCCCGATACCCGACACCAATATCGGCCAACGGTTCCTTGAGCTTTTAAATGGTCTCTCAGTCTGGTTCAGAGGGAATCACAATCATGGGGAAGACTGGTGTCCATAAGGAGGGAAAGACTCAAAAGGTATTTGCAAAAGATGTTGGATGTTCCCAAAGTGCTGTACCAAAGCACATTAATAGGAAGTTATGTGGAAGGAAGAACAAGGTGCACAAGCAGCAAGGATGACCACAGCCTGGAGAGGATTGTCAGAGAAAGTTCATTCAAAAGTGTTGGGGACCTTCACAAGGCTCAAATGTTCAAATGTCCTCTTCCTGATGTCCAGCTGCTGCTGGTCTGTTGGTCAGTGGTCCAAAGGCCTCTTCTCTGATGAGAGTAAAAGTTGCTTCACATTTGGAAACCAAGACTAAGAAGTCTTGAGGAAGAACGGAGAGGAACACAATCCAAGATGCTTGAAGTCCAGTGTAAAGTTTGCTCAGTTTGTGGTGATTTTGGGAGCCGTTTAATCTGCTGGTGTTGGTCCACTGGGATTTATTAAGTGTAGAGTCAACGCAGCCATCTACCAGGACATTTTGGAGCACTTCAAGGTTTCTTCCACAGACGAGCTTTACCATAAGTACCAAAACCTCGTTCACTGACCGTGGGATTACTGGGTTTGATTGGCCAGAAAAATGGCCTGACCGGAAGCCCAAAGAGAATCTATGGAGCATTGCTAAGAGAAAACATGAGATTGAACAATGCAGAAGAGCTAAAGACCGCTATTGAAGTATCCTGGTCTTTAATAACAGCAGACCACAGGCTGATAGCATTCATGTTAAGCCGCACTGAGGCATTAATTGATGCAAAAAGCGGACCAACCAAAATACTTAGTACATATTTATTTATTATTCAGAGGTCCAACATTTATCTTTTAAAAATCCTGGTTTTATTGATTTCATGTAATAATAAGATTTGTAAATTTGGATTTTTTTTATAAACTGTAAGCCATAATTATCAAAATATAACAAAAAAAGGGCATCTATCTATCTATCTATCTATCTATCTATCTATCTATCTATCTATCTATCTATCTATCTATCATTAAACCTGTTTTAGCACCCAGCCGTGGCACTCAGTGTGTTTAGTGTCAGTTTTCTAGGTTTCATGAGGATTAACACGTAATCCTGAAAGCCTCTTGTTTTGGCTGGGAACTCGTTGAGAAACATTGGCTCAGCATGCCTCTGCACGTCTGTCTTTTGTTGCACCAGTGCCGAGCCGCTGAGCGAGGAAATGAGGCAACAGTTTGTGCGTATGGATTTCTTTCACATGCGCCGCGGGGAGTTTTTACTTGTTCGCAAGACGGTCTGCTAGAGTCAGACGCTTCCAGGCAAGGTTTTCTGTTATATTGTGACAAAAGGCAGAAATTCTGGAATATTTGCAATGTTTTAGATAATAAAAAATGCTCAACTAAATTAATAAAATCAGGAGGAATCAGTTTCCTTTTGAAGTTTGAATTGATCCATGGAGTTTATGGTCCAGGAGGGAAACCCAACCTGATTGTGAGGGATACTGAGTTGTTTCCAGGGTAGATGGGCCTATTTGGTCTCTAGGAAACCTCCTGAAGGAGGTCTCGCGATAAGTTGCTCTACGGTTCAGTCCAGCCACCTAACGAGAGAAGCTCATCTGGTCCTGTGGGTCCTGATCCATATGTCATGACCATTGCTTGGAGTCAGAACATAGATAGACCGGTGGATCAATAGCTCTCTCCATTGGGTCAGATCTTTCTTTACCACAACATATTGGAGTGAGCCAACAGAACCTAGCAAAGAGGTTCACAAATCAAACACTTGCAGATCCTTCTGAGTCGATAACAAATAATTTGATGTTAGCTTGTGTGGAAACCAAATGCTGGTTAGGGTCCAGAGGCAGTAAGCTGCCTTTCATCAATTTTATCACTCCCTAAAATAGTCCTGAGCTCAGCCAAAATTCTGTTCTTTTACCTCTTCTCCTACGATTTGGATCAGGAATCTTAACCCCAGACAGGGATCATCCTAAACATCTGTTCTGAGACTTTTCTCACTTTCCCTCTCTTCAGCGTTGTGATGTCCTTTCGGCGTTTGCGTGTGCCCTGCCTGATTTGAGCACATATATCCGCTGAGCTGCTGATTATCCCCGCAGCAGCTCAGCGACTTCATCTGTTTGGACTTTGCTTGACTCTTTTTTTATTTATTTTTTATTAAAGATGATGGCTTTTGGGTCGCAGAGTGGCTCAGTGGTAGAAGCTATAGGCCGAGGTTCAGTTCCAGGCATAGAGTCAAAGTCTGGATGTCTTAATTTTTTTAATTTGTTTGTTTGTTTATTTATTTACTCACAGATAATACAAATAATTTAATAGGAGCATCACTATACATTGTTAGAATTAATCTGTGAAAAAGACTCCCAGAAGCTCCAACAACATCTTACGATAGGAGCCCATATAGCAGTGAATAAAAATGCCCAGTATAGCCACCCACCCAAAGAAACAAATAACATAACTCTCCTATCAACTCTATTTGGAATCCCAATAAGAACAAATTACATCAACGAGACAAACACACACACACACACACAAAAGGCTCCCCTTTCCCTTCTGCTAAGTTACCAATCAGTAGAAGCCACTAGAGCCACAACAAATATCCTTACTGTCATCAGACTTTACAACCTTGAAACAACTATAATTAACATCAAATCAATAGAAATGTAACTAATAAACAAAATTTTCGTAACAGCTAGGTTTGGTTTTGGAACAAAAATTCAGTTTGCTTTTCCCATTTCAATTAAACCATGGCATACGCGATTATTTTTCTTTGTAGTTTTTTTGTCTGTAATTTTTCGAAAATGTTGTACTACTCCTACATAAACCACCGTGTAAAACAAGAATAATAATAACAAAAACCTACATCCCAGTTCCTCTACCAGGCCATTTCCGAGTACAAACCCAAGGCTGGTACTTGGTCGGTTCAGGAAATGGTCTGGGAAGCGGTCCATTCTGGCTGGCCCAGTGAAATGGAGACATGTACAAGGTTTGGTAACATTACCCTGAAGCTTCGATAATGAAAACAAGCCTAATGAAGTACTTTTGCATTGATAGTACCTTTTAATCAGTTATTTTTATGGATCGATTGATCAACTGAGCCTCTAGAATTGAACCTACAGAATCTGCAAAAACAAGCTAGCTTAAAACCAAAACCAAAGTTACAGATCTCTACCCCCTTCTATCCACTATGGGAACGTGCATCGCCACAGAAGAAGAGAGAGCACTAAACACCAATCGCAGTTTGGTCACCATTCTTTTAATTTCTGTGACTTCAAATGGCGTTTTTTTTCTTTTTGGGACTCTGGTAGTTTGTCCTAAAGTCAAAGTGGTAGTTGGTTCTCCTTCCCTGACACAGCAAGTGGTGTTTTGTTGCAAAATGTGGCAACGTGCTACGAGTGGTGTAGCCACGTGAATGTGGAAGTTCCTTTGTCTGGTAAAATGGACAACCAGGTGATCTGTGTTATTAGACAAATAACGTTTTTCATACAAATATGACAGACCATTGCATTATTTTTCTTTGTTTGTTTTTTAATCTCTACAAACATATTTATAGCTATATAGCATGTTTGAAAATTGTTGGGGAATGAAAAAAGATTTTTTAAGTTATCTTGTTTTACAGATTCAGTGTAGCAATTTTAAACAGAAAGTAGGCCAATGTGTCAGCTTCACTTCCTACGATTTCAGATAAGAGAATCTTCATAACTCCAAACAGCGCAGTCTGAGATAAAGTAGTGTTCTTATTGAGTCATTTCTGGTATATCAAAGTTTGATCCTTATATCAGTGGTAAGGTAGACATGACAACCAAAATCCTGATGATCAAACTGTGGGTGATACGATGTTATTTCCTATGTTTTATGTCTTCTTATACCACCGAAATTAAGCACAGAGACACAGCGGTCCTAAACAGTTGTTTCTGTGGTTAATGGTTTTGAATTTTCTCTCTGTCTCTTGCAGAGAAGCTGTCTGGGCTTCACATCTTTCTCCATCAGAGATCTTCTCAGGTCCAAGGAACCTCACTGCTCCTTTAAGCTCAGGTAAGCTTTATATTTCCTGCCTGTGCTGTGTGTTAATATCTTATATCCTGTAATTTTCAGTAAGGAATAATGCTAATGTCTGTACATCCTCTGAACGATCAATAAACTTTAATTTCTGAAGAACATTTACTCGGGATGTCCGATACTATCTGTCTGCAGTCATTATTGGCCAATATTGCCATTAAAAAGTAAATCGGAAATTATCTATCATCGGTTTTTACTTTTTTAATAACATGACTTTCATACCTTATTTTTATACCATGTGCATAGAATTCCTATGTCCCTTAGGCAGAGTTTTGCGTACCTACGGTTTAAACCCCTTCAATGTGTATATATACACTACCGTTCAAAAGTTTGGGGTCACCCAAACAATTTTGTGTTTTCCATGAAAAGTCACACTTATTCACCACCATACGTTGTGAAATGAATAAAAAATAGAGTCAAGATATTGACAAGGTTAGAAATAATGATTTTTATTTGAAATAACATTGTTTTTACATCAAACTTTGCTTTCATCAAAGAATCCTCCATTTGCAGCAATTACAGCATTGCAGACCTTTGGCATTCTAGCTGTTAATTTGTTGAGGTAATCTGGAGAAATTGCACCCCACGCTTCTAGAAGCAGCTCCCACAATTTGGATTGGTTGGATGGGCACTTCTTGCGTACCATACGGTCAAGCTGCTCCCACAACAGCTCAACGGGGTTCAAATCTGGTGACTGCGCTGGCCACTCCATTACCGATAGAATACCAGCTGCCTGCTTCTTCTCTAAATAGTTCTTGCACAATTTCGAGGTGTGTTTTGGGTCATTGTCCTGTTGTAGGATGAAATTGGCTCCAATCAAGCGCTGTCCACTGGGTATGGCATGGCGTTGCAAAATGGAGTGATAGCCTTCCTTATTCAGAATCCCTTTTACCCTGTACAAATCTCCCACCTTACCAGCACCAAAGCAACCCCAGACCATCACATTACCTCCACCATGCTTAACAGATGGCGTCAGGCATTCTTCCAGCATCTTTTCAGTTGTTCTGCGTCTCACAAACGTTCTTCTTTGTGATCCAAACACCTCAAACTTGGATTCATCCGTCCACAGCACTTTTTTCCAGTCTTCCTCTGTCCAATGTCTGTGTTCTTTTGCCCATCTTAATCGTTTTCTTTTATTGGCCAGTCTCAGATATGGCTTTTTCTTTGCCACTCTGCCCTGAAGCCCAGAATCCCGCAGCCGCCTCTTCACTGTAGATGTTGACACTGGTGTTTTGCGGGTACTATTTAATGAAGATGCCAGTTGGGGACCTGTGAGGCGTCTGTTTCTCAAACTAGAGACTCTAATGTACTTATCTTCTTGCTCAGTTGTGCAACGCGGCCTCCCACTTCTTTTTCTACTCTGGTTAGAGCCTGTTTGTGCTGTCCTCTGAAGGGAGTAGTACACACCGTTGTAGGAAATCTTCAATTTCTTAGCAATTTCTCGCATGGAATAGCCTTCATTTCTAAGAACAAGAATAGACTGTCGAGTTTCAGATGAAAGTTCTCTTTTTCTGGCCATTTTGAGCGTTTAATTGACCCCACAAATGTGATGCTCCAGAAACTCAATCTGCTCAAAGGAAGGTCAGTTTTGTAGCTTCTGTACCGAGCTAAACTGTTTTCAGATGTGTGAACATGATTGCACAAGGGTTTTCTAATCATCAATTAGCCTTCTGAGCCAATGAGCAAACACATTGTACCATTAGAACACTGGAGTGATAGTTGCTGGAAATGGGCCCTTATACACCTATGTAGATATTGCACCAAAAACCAGACATTTGCAGCTAGAATAGTCATTTACCACATTAGCAATGTATAGCGTGTGTTTCTTTAAAGTTAAGACTAGTTTAAAGTTATCTTCATTGAAAAGTACAGTGCTTTTCCTTCAAAAATAAGGACATTTCAATGTGACCCCAAACTTTAGAACGGTAGTGTATATATATATATATATATATATATATATATATATATACATCTTTTACGTATTATATATATATATATATACATCTTTTACATATTATATATATACATCTTTTACATATTTGGCAAGCTATCAGTCTTGAGATTGCTAAAATGTATGCCAATCAAGGATACAATCATAACTGTAGACAGAGAAAGCGCTTTTGTCAAACTATCGGCTTACCTTTGTAGACTCATATCAGTGCCATTTTAAACAAAAATGGTCTAAAATAGTTAGTCCACAACGAGTCTGACATCCTTAATTCAACATAATCTGCCGATGAAAACCTTTGTAAATTCCTTCCTTACAAACCTTTCAAGGTATCTTTGTTAGCCATTTCAGATTAGCCACATTGCATGACCAGAAGTGCTAACTTTTGATTAACATCCTACTTGTCATCCGTCTTCTTAGTGTAACTTTCAAACTATTCGGTGCACAGAATAATGATGATTGACACATCAAATAGCCAATGGAACGCTGTGTATGCAGATTTCTTACATGAGGGGCAGGATTATCACAAGACTTGAAAGTAAGGCTAAAAGGATTTATCCAAACACATGTTATATTATTACACACAGTTACACCACAGTAAGCTACTTTTAAAGCTTGTAGTTTTAAAAGATGAACAGGCAGACATAAACATTTAATATTTTCTAGTTTATTCAAAATCATATCGCTTGGTAACAATACCACTGAGATTCTGAATGTTGTGGGGGAAACTTCAGAGTTTTTTGGGGTTTTTTTCAGAACCTAGCCATGCCTCATCTCCAAATAGTTCAAGAACAGCTTTAACCCTTAATGGTCCTTTAAATCACTGTTTCCCAACCTTTTTCGAAAACAACAATCTCCCTAACTTGAACATTTATTTCTCAAGCATTTTATTATTTTCTCTTCAAATTATTCACTTCAAATTAAACATGGCAACTTATATATACTATATATGTTGCCATGAAAGTGAATAAGCAATCTGAATATAAATACTAAATACACTTTAAAAAGTAAATTAACCTCCTTTTGTTGAAACTCTTTTGAATTAATGCCCATTAAACAGACGTTTAAACAACACTTAAAAATAACTATTATTTTTACATTTTGGTCATCATTCAGCTTATCTTTAATAAGACACCTGAGCTTGGTTATCTTTGATAAGCTCTGATAGATCTGGGGGGAGAGAGTTGTCCAGGCTGTTCTCCACATCCAGTCTCCTCCTCTGCTGTGTTTATTATTCATTTGGGTATTTATTAGGCATAACACAACCCAGCCGGGGTTTCTTTTACCCGGCCACATCGAATGTTGTCGAATGCCTGACACCCATCATCTGGGAAATAAAATACTAAATGTTTCCACGAACCCCCTGTAATTTGGTCACGTACCACTAGAGGTACGTGTACCCCTGGTTGGGAATCATTGCTTTAAATAAATGCAACACGGGATCCTCGGCACAAAAAAAATCCAAGAGCAAAAAGGTGTAAATATTACTTCATTAGTCTCATCTTTTGCACAAATGCCATTCTTAGCTTCAGTCGTCTCAAAATCTAAAAAAAATATTTGTATCCTTTTGAGATTTAAGCCCTTTAATGCCAGGTTTTGTTAAAAAATCTGCACTCTTAAAAAAAAAACCCAAGAAAAAATAAATATTTTTTTTATGTTATATCGAGAAGACTTGTTTTGGGGTTGAATTGTCAGAGCCTTGGAATGTCTCTTATGGGCGTAAAATATTTTTTTGATTCCTTCTTACATTTGTGTAGTACCAGATTCTGTGAAAAATTCACATTAGGGATCCTATGAACAAAATGATGCTCTGGAGCACCGAGTCCGAGGCAAAGCTCTGCCCCGGGGGAGGGAGGCGTAGCCCAGCATAGGGAGAGAGGAGAGCCACTGCCAAACCACCCGGATCAGCACCGGGACTCTTCCAAAAAAACTGTGATGAGGGAGCTGCAGAAGAAATCTGTCTAAAGACAGAACGGGGTGCCACTGGACCGAGGAGAGCCAGACATGGAGCGAAGCTAGCGCACAACGGGTAGTGTTGACTGCCTGTCGGAGGAGAAGAGGGCTGGCTGGGATCAAGTTTGTTAGTGTGTGCAGGGGGTGGTGCTTAGTTGCTTAACTGGGCTTAACTAACTTTAAAAGAAGAGATCACATTTCCCCTGTTTTAGCTTCTCTTCACTGGCTCCCAGTAAAATCTAGAATAGAATTCAAGATCCTCCTTCTGACATATAAAGCCCTTAATAATCTAGCTCCATCATACATAAGAGACCTGATTGTTCCATATGTTCCTAACAGAGACCTTCGCTCTCAGACTGCAGGTTTACTGGTAGTTCCTAGGATTTCTAAAAGTAGAATGGGTGGCAGATCTTTCAGCTATCAGGCTCCCCTCCTATGGAACCGGCTCCCAGGGTTGGTTCGTGAAGCAGACAATTTGTCTATCTTTAAAACTAGGCTAAAAACTTTCCTCTTTGACAAAGCTTACAGTTAGAGATATGTTTATAGGTAGTTAGAGTCAGGTCAGACAGGTAGATAGGAAGAGACAGGTTAATGTTAGTAGTCAGGCAGAGTGTCAAAAGTTAGGAAGAGATAGGAAGAGGTAGAGTAGCTAGGTAGAGATAGATTAATGTAAGCCAGGTAAAGATCCGGAGCCGGTCGCGGCTTACCGCCGCGGAAGAAATGTGCCCCACAGGGGCCAGCCAGCGCCGGAGAGGGGTCCCTCAATGGGATCCTCCCGCACAGTGCGGCCGCCCATTACCTGCCGGGTTGAATCCCCCGGGCAGACTGTGCGGACCCCACCCGTTTATCTCTTAAACGTTTCTCGCCCATTTCAACTCTGTCCTCTCAGTTCTGTCTATTTTTCCTTAAGATAGTTGTCGACTATCGGTCTCGTGCCGGTATTTAGCCTTAGATGGAGTTTACCACCCACTTTGAGCTGCATTCTCAAACAACCCGACTCCGAGAAGACCCCGGCATGACGGGGGCCGTTACCGGCCCTACACCGTCCACGGGTCAGGAGGACTCAGACAGAGTGTTGGTAGCCAGGTCTCCTAGTAGCTAGGAGACAGGTTAATGTTAGTAGCTATGCTGCTTTAGGCTAGGCTGTTGGAGGACATTATTAGGGTCTGTTCCTACTTTCTCTCCTACTTCTCCCCAACTGCATGATGTGCTGTCAATTCAAGCACTAACCTGTTTTCTATTATAGTAGGTGCTCCGGATTAGCCCTGCTTGACGACCCTGACTAAGATGGCATTGCAGTGACGGAAAATTCTCCACGTCCTGCAACAAACTTCTGCATCAGTTCTATTGCTCTTTCTGTGTCTCTGTTATGTATTCTCCAAGCCACAGACGGTCGCGGCAGATAACCGCTTGTGCTGAGCCTGGTTCTGCCGGAGGTTTCTTCCTGTTAAAAGGGAGTTTTTCCTTCCCACTGTCGCTGCATGCTTGCTCAGTATGAGGGATTGCTGAGAATTCCACGACGCAATCTTCTGTGGTTCTGTAATTTCTACACTTAACATTGTATTGTAATAACTCTTTTTGTAAAGTGCCTTGAGATGACATCTGTTGTGAAATGGCGCTATATAAATAAACTGAATTGAATTGAATTGAATTGAATTAACTGCTTTAACTCTTTAAGTGCATGCAGGAGTCCTGAGGGGTGGGGCTTAGTTCCTACAATCAATGCAAACAGCTGTGGAGTTCTTTTAGTAGGCATTTGTTCCTGCAAAGCTGTAGCCTTGATAATTGTGTGTTCATGAGCTTTGATTGCTGGGTACCTTTTATAATTGCTCAAATCACAATAGGCAACAATACATTTGTCAATAAAAGTAAAAAATTTGCTGCATATTCAATATTTATTCAACTACAGGGAGGCTTTCATGAAATAACAGTTTTCTGCAGAAGCATATAGAACCCACATGGTGGCCACCACCCTCACTCCACCCAAAAAGCACAGACACATCTTTCCTCTGAATATTTATGAAGTGCTTTGAGTCATAAGTGCATGCATGTGCACACAGTCACAAACACAACACACATATAAAACTGTCTTATTAGGACGATGCATTGACAAACACTGATTATTTTTTTGATGAAGACTGTAGAAAAAGAATTCATAAAAATTATGAAAATATGCATGAGCACTAATGTATGTCTCTAAAAACCACTTGTTTAAAAAAATGTTTGCCTCATTAATCAATGCTCCACCATTTAATGAGAAATCACTTAGTCTGGTGGAAACAGTAAAAACTAAAATTTTTGTCCCTGGTGGCTTAAGAAACACAGGAAGAATAAAAAAAAAAATTATTAATGGTGATATTTAGGCTTGTTAGAAAATTATTGTTTGTATGGGAGTCAGTAGCACAAAAAAATGACAGAGGGATCTCTATGTTACTTTTAAATTTAGTCAGAGGAAAAAATATATTTTTATTAAACTTCTCTAAAAATGCACATCTCCAGAAACATTTTAAGAATTGGATTAGCACAGCTAAAGCCATTCTAAAAAATGCACCTGTCTGCACAAAAAAAAGCCCCAGGGACAATTAAGGGTTAATTTTAATTTGGGTATAAGTTTTTAAAACATTTAAGTTGAAAATGTTCATTTTAAGGCGTTTTAAAAATCAAACTCTCCAGCTACTTCTCTCAATCAAAATCTCAAATAATGACAGATCAGATGTATAGTTTTTTAAATATTATATATATGTATATATATTTTTTGTGTTTTGGGCAAAACCCGTAATATAGCCATTATATGCTGTGGCTTTTGCCTATCTGAGCAAACCTTGAACCTTTATGTAAACATCTTTTTGTGATATTGGTTTATATTGGTCTCAAGAACTATTGTTTAGACTATATTGTATATCAGATATTGGAAAAAAAAAAGCCTAAATCTAACATCCCTACCATTTACCAGTGCAGCTGGACGACACTTTTAATATCCAACAACTGAAACAATAAAAATAAAATAAAAAATAGAGGAACTCTCAAAATGAAATCGACAGACAAAAAATATGAATTTCTTGGCTTAGACAAGAAAAGACAGGAATAATGATCAGTTAGATGTTTTGTAAACAAAAAGTGCAAAATAACATTAAAAACACTGTTTAAATAAAAAATAAATCCCATCTTATTCTACCATATGGATATATCTGCATTTCTTTTCATCCAGTGTCTTTGGTAGAAAGAGGGAGACACTGAAAATTTCTTATTTAAATTTGTCAGGCGAATAACTGATTTAATGTTTATCCTAAACTACATTTAAACTGATTTGTATATATTTTTAACTTACCTGGTGTGAAATTAACAACAGAAAGAAACTTATTTGAACTTTTTTAAACTACTTTGAAGTTATATTTGAGAGCCACCATTCAGGGTCCCTGCACTCATTTCTTGTGTAAAACCCTTTTGTAGTCAATGAGGTTCTTCTTAAAAAGACTTCAAAAGAAGTCCGGTTACCTGCCTCCTGATTGGCTGTCGCTCGGATACCTTTAACCAGAAGAGGAAGTGAGATGGGGCAGCGCGTTTCTCCGCCTCCAGATAGAGCAGAGGAAAAAGTCTCTTCCTGTTTTGGCATCACAGCACCTTAAGCGAGACGCCGAAGAAGAGATGACGAGCAGAGGGAGGAAGACGGGACTGAGACGGTGATGAAGGACGGAGAGGGAGACACCTGAACGGGGACAGAGACGGATATCTGTCTATCTGGACACAGAGGGCAGGAGCTGCAGCTGTCCTGGCTCTGAATACTAACTCATGCCTCAGAGCAGGTTGGCCCAGAGTTTCCTTGTGTTTTTTTTTTTTTTACCTCATCCTGGTTTGTTCTTTCAGTTTGTTTAGTAACAATGAAAAACATCAGTTTCTGTTAGTCTAGCCTCATTTCTGTTATCTTCACGGCTGATTTAATTCAGATCTACAGATTAGATAGATCAGTTTGAACTTGGTCGACCCAATATACTGAATATTTATAGCCTGTTTACCGTATGACTATCAGAGAAGGGCAAAGTAGGCAGCAGAAGTTAGGCTAGGGAGTTTTGATCCAGTCTATCTAATCATAATATTTTTACCCGTCAATTTAAAAATGTATGTAACATATTTAACAGAATTTAGCTTTTTTTAATTTATTTTAAATATTATCCAATACGAACTAGCTAAAAAGAGAACTATATATAAACAATACAATAAAATAATTGCACTTAAAGTATGAATAGTTCTCCTGCTCTTGCCTCTGAGAGGTTCTGAGCTCAAATTCTCACCCACTTTTTGCATAATCAAATTGTGGGATTGCTGTCGAGGTTATCGTCATGAGGTTTTGAGGTTATGCCCCAGATGACTTCTCATGGGGGTTTAGATGTTGTATTTGTGGCTAAATCCGCGCTCCGCTGCCCCACTGGAGACTGGAATTACAAGCGTCGTTTCAGCCAAAGTGTTGAAATCATTATTAAACCCTGTGGTTGAGATGGAAGTGTTGAATTTACGTTTTTTTCATTACCTGGGGTCTATTTGACATGAACACTGTTCGCTTAATAATTTATCTCTAAGTCATATCGTCATCACAGCCCTTACCAATAGTATCACAATGTCGTAGTTTATTTTAACTCGTATTAAGAGTGAAGAGCTTCAGATCGGTTTCATTTATGTCTTTGTGTCTGGGAATCCTAGAAAAGCCTTCTGAGTGCATCGTTTAATGGAGACTATAATCTGTCATTTTCATTTTCACTGTGAGAGACTGATTTTAAAAGCCGTTCCCAGGAAATATGATTGTCTTTCAAAGAATTAATATCTATAATGGTGCAGAAAATAAGCATTTGGTCAAAAAAAATTTTTTTTAATTTCAATACTTTGTAATTTCAGTTGACAATGACAGAGGTTAAATGTTTCCTGTTGGTCTCTTTGTAAGTCAGTTTGGCCCATTCCTCAATGCAGATCTTCTCTAGAGCTGTGATGTTATGGTGCTGGTTCTCTAGGTCTGCAGACTGGATAAACCACTCCAGAAATTTTAAATGCTTTTAAGAGCCACTCCTTTGCACCCGGTTGATGTGTTTGGGATCATCATCATGCTGGGAGACCCAGTATGTTTAATCTTCAAAGCTCTCGCTGATGGAAGGAGGTTTTTTTCCAAAATTTCCTCCTTTCTGTAATACATTTCAGTTGTTCAGTCCGCTGCATAGAAAAGCAATCCCAAAGCATGATGTTTCCACCACCATGCTTCATGCAGCAATCTTTTGCCTCCAAACAAGGCGAGGAGCGTTTATACCAAAGATGTATATTTTGGTCTCATCTGACCACTTGATATTCTCCCAATCCTCCTCTAGATCACCCAGATGGTCTCTGGAAAAGTTCAGACCGGCCTGGACATTTGCTGGTTTTAGCAGGGGGTCCTTTCGAGCGCTGCAGGATTTTAATCCACAGTAACCTTTTGTTACGGTGTTCCCAGCTCTTTTTCACCTTTTTAAGTGGGACAACTAACATAATCGGTTGCTGCCAAATAATTTTTTGCCCTAATGTGTTTTATTCATTCTCTCAGATTTACAGTCGTTACTTTCTTGTTTGTTTTATTTAGTTCTTGTTTAATAGAATTTAATTCTTCATACAATTCATCCTGCAGTCTTATTATGCTGATATTTTAAATTTTTTTGTATATTTTATGTTCAGTTTTTTTGGTGTTTTTGTTAGATTTTGTCCTGTTACTATGTGTCTGTTTTGGTTTGGTTAGCTTAGCGCCCAATTTTGAAAACAAGAGTCTGAACGACGGACCCTGACAGCCTCTGACAGGAAATGAAAGCTTTTTTTTTGCTCTCACTGGTTTCACATCACCTCCTTCTTCATCTCCTTGTACTCTCTGCTTCTCTGTGTTTTCCTCTGTGTCTGCTTCAGGACGATGGACGGGGTGAACGAGGTCGGGGAGGCGAAGGTGTCCCGCCTACAGGTGGAGGAAGAGACGGAGGACAAATCTCCAGAAAACAAGGTGGAGGAAGAGAAACATCGATGCTCTTGGTTTCGGTCTCTCACAGTGTTTGTGCGATGGGGCTGAGCAGTCACTTTGAGACTTTGCTGTGTGGTTTCCTCTCTGTCATGTTTATTGTGTAGCTTGGTATGTGAGTCATGGGTCAACGTATATGCAGTTTAAGAAGAAGCCTAGAGGAGGAGAATATTTTCTGTCCATTTCACCTCCACTCAGACATGATCTCGCCGTAGGGCTCCGTGCTGTGTGACGCTCTTCACGGCTCTGTCCACGACAAAGAAAACAGTCCGATGATGAGAGCTGGTAAGGCTTCCCGTCCCCTCTATCATTCCCCTGCGATCCTCCTCGCTCTAACCCACACGTGTCTCTGTGCTCAGCCTTGTGCTCTCAGGTGTGTAAGGTGTACAGGTTTCAGACGGAGGACAACAGGTGGCTGCTGGTCAGGGAACAGATGTCCGAGACGCCACTCTCCTTCTCTTTACCTAAGCAGCTGCTGAGCGCGCTCAGTCAGGAGCACACAGACAGGTGGGACTTAAACTAAGGCTTAAGGGTTAATGATGTTCACCTATTGTTGCAGTGTTGTCAACACTGAGTCTGACTTCCTCTCACAGTTCAGTCATACGTGCAAAACTAACATTACGAGATATTTTTATGAAACCATTTAACTGCTTTGGTTTATTTCTTTTATTTTAAGTGGGGTATATAATTATTTGACCCTTCGTTGATTTTGTAAGTTTGTCAAATGACAAAGAAATGAAAAGTCTCAGAACAGTATCATTTTAATGGCTGGTTTATTTTAACAGTGACAGATAGCTAATCAAAAAGGAAAACGGAAAAAATAACTTTAAATAAAAGATAGAGACTGATTTGCATTTCATTGAGTGAAATAAGTATTTGAACCCCTACCAACCATTAAGACTTCTGGCCCCCACAGAGTGGTTAGATATTCCTACTCAATTAGTCACCCTAATTAAAGACACCTGTCTTAACTAGTCACCTGTATAAAAGACACCTGTCCACAGAATAAATCAAGCAGACTCCAAACAATCCAACATGGAAAAGACCAAAGAGCTTTTCAAGGATGTTAGAGACAACACTGTGGACCTGCACAAGGCTGGAATGGGCTACAAAATTATTAGCAAGAAGCTGGGAGAGAAAGTGACAACTGTTGGTACAATTGTTTGAAAATGGAAGGAGTACAAAATGACCATCGGTTTGAGGCTCACCTCGTGGGGTGTCAATGATTCTGAGAAACGTGAGAAATCTTCCTAGAAAAGCAAGGGAGGAGTTAGTTAATGACCTCAAAGTAGCCGGGACCACAGTCACTAAGAAAACCATTGGAAACACATTGCACCGCAATGGATTAAAATCCTGCAGCGCTCGCAAGGTCCCCCTGCGCAAGAAGCCACATGGGAAGCCCAGTCAGAAGTTTGCCAATGAACACCTGAATGATTCCGAGTGACTGGGAGAAAGTGCTGTGGTCAAATAAGAGCAAACTTGAACTCTTTAGCATTAACTCAACTCGGTGTGTTTGGAGGAAGAAAAATGCTTCCTATGACCCCACAACACCGTCAAGCATGGAGGTGGAAACATTTTGCTTTGGGGGTGTTTTTCTGCTAAGGGCACAGGACAACTTCACCACATCAACGTGAAAATGGACGGAGCCATGTATCATAAAATCCTGAGCAACAAACTCCTGCTTTCTGCCAGGAAACTGAAAATGGGTCGTGGATGGGTGTTCCAGCACCACAATTGCCCAAAGCATACAGCAAAGGCAACAATGGAGTGGCTCAAGAAGAAGCACATCAAGGTCATGGAGTGACTTAGTCAGTCTCCGGATCTTAATCCAATAGAAAAACAATTGCCTGGCTCCTAATTTAATCCCACACCTTTCCGCCTGTCTAATTTGAACATCTCAACAAATCTTTTGTTTCAAATGATAGTGAACAGTTTCACAAACATTGTGCCCAGAAGAAGGCCCTATGGCTGAAATTGCATAGGCATGTTTTTACTCATATAGCCATGGAATAATAAAGGCTAATAAATATTTTTGATCCAGATGAGTGCCTCAGCCCTACTTCTTTTTTTGTTTCAAGTTTACCATGGGTCTCTAGACTGAAGAGCACCAGAGGAATTCACATTGAAATCACACCCAAGTAGCACTCCATACCATTTTTTCCTGTTTATTAAAAATACACATAGTGGTTCCCTTTGCTCATTTTTCAATTAAGAAATTTTCTCTGGTTCTCCTAAAGCAGAATCAATAGCAGCTTCTGCACGTACTTCCACAGGCGCGTCTGGTGTTTGTTTTGCTTTGCCTGGGCACTTGCTGCTATTGTCATACCTGAACACCCAAATGCCCACCCCAAAGCACAATGCTTACAAACACTTGGTCCGCACCACCAATGGAGTTGAGTCGGACAGCTTATTTGGACAAATACAAGATGGATTTTGGTGGTTTTAGAAAACTCAAAATTTTGTGAGAATCCAGCTTGCAGCAGAAGGTTAGCTTATCACTAACATAGTGGGGGTAAAAGAACAATGAACAAGTTCACTTTTGGAATGGTGGACCTAATTCAAGAAATGTGAATTTCCATAACTATGAACTGAACTAGTTTATTTTAACCTGTGTGAACGCTGCCTACCTCACACCTCACCACTGTCTCACCTCTCCACCCTCAGGTGTTGCTCTGACCGTTTCGTTCAGGGCCGCCGTTTCTCTCAGGGTACAAATCAGCTTTTATTTCCACTAACAGTTAAAACAACTATTTTGTTTGCTGATCAGGGGAGAGCCTGAACATGTGGTTGTTTATCAGTCTAAGTGGTAGATTTGAAAAATGTATAGGTCTTTGCCTAAAATCCGATTTCTGATTAAAGCCTAAATTAATAAAGGTTTCTATGTTGTTTCTGAAAGTCTGGTTAAGTTTCAGACAGCAGCTGGTTGAAGTTGCTGATATAAACCAGATTTTTTTTTTTTTTTTTTTGGTCAGAGTCCTGGAGGTGAAGGAGCTCGGCGACCTTTCGCCGCACTGGGACGGCCTCCGCCACGATGTCATCGGCCACTGCAGCCACCTTATCGGCTGCTATCAGCAGACGCAGGCTGAGCTCGACAAACTCTCAAGTGAGTGATCAGACTGATGGGAAATAATTCAGTGCG
This sequence comes from Apricaphanius iberus, assembly GCA_028564705.1. Lineage (NCBI taxonomy): Eukaryota > Metazoa > Chordata > Actinopteri > Cyprinodontiformes > Aphaniidae > Apricaphanius > Apricaphanius iberus. The sequence continues at coordinate 1,057,281 of JAPXFQ010001340.1, forward strand.
GCCCTCCTTTCTCCATGAACCTTCTCCTCTTCCTCCAAACAGCTTCGTCCTGCTTCAAGGCGAGCAGTAGCAAGTCTGACAGACACCTCCAGTTTATCCCCACCAACCTGCACTCCCAGAGGATGGAGGTGACCGGCCCCGATAGCTCAGGTAACATCCACCTCCTCCTCCTTCGTCTGGCTGTTCTTCTTTCTCACTGTGTGACGCCTGTCCCTTACGGCGTGTCCAGGTGTTTGGTACGAGGTTGTCACATTTGGAGCGCCGGCCGACCACCACCACGCATTCAAACATGGAGGACTGAAGAGGCTGCTCAGCAAACATGCAGACCCCATAAACAGGTGACCCCTGACCTTAGATGCTGCTCAGATTTCATTCCTGCATCCACTTGTAAAAGTATTCACACCTCTGAAAGTTTTCCTGTTATGAACCACTAATCTGGATCTGTTTTATTGGGATCTTATGTAGTAAACAACACAAAGGAGACCATACTGTAACTGAGGGGGGTTTAGATGGTTTTGTCCACCATGTGTGCTGATACCTATGAATAAAATACCCTACAATCAGTTCCGTTAGTTAAGAAGTCCTACTGGACACTAGGGGTGTAACGGTGCTCCAGAACTCCCGGTTTGATATGGACCCGTGTGTCCAGACCAAACGCGATAGGAGCGACTAGAGCTTCAGGTTTACATGTAAAATCAATGGAGGAGCGCGATGAAGCGCGACTTGGGGTCCCGCAACACTTCAGAAGCAGATTTGCGTCGCGAAAAAGCTTTTCTGTCTGATTTGCGCGAACAATTCGCACTACAGATGCGATGGAAAATTCACGCTGCATTTTATGTGGTGCATTTTGTGCATTTGCGCTCATGGCGTCTATCGCTTGAGTTGGAAAAATCTGAACTCCAGCGTCAAATCGCGCCGCAACAACCAATCGGGACAGAATTTCAGTGATTCTGTCATGAAGTCACAGCCTCAGCAGAACATGGAGGAAATACTGATAAACATCGTGGCTAATCACCCCGAGCTACATGACACAAGCAGTTTTCAATACAGAGACAGAAAAAAAAAAGAAAAGAAAATGCTATTTAGACAGGAATGCACCTCTCGGCCTAGAACTGAGCCTGAAAACAGCCTCCTCACCTGGTATCCTGGTAGCAGCATACGCACCACGTATCCGTAGTTCACCAAACCCCCAGTGCAGCGGTCCCAGCCTACCGGAGGCCAGGCCGAACATTTAATCCACTCTGGCCAGTTCGCGCGTGAAAATACAATATTTGAAGCGCGACCAGTTTGCGTTGTACACGCTTCAAGGTGCGAATGTTCAAGCATCCAGCTAGGGGCATGTGGCGCGTTTTGATGCTTTTGGTGTGGACACACAGTTAGACCCGTTTCAGAATTCAGATAATTTTTGATGCAGTCATGGAACAAAGTAAACCAAAAAAGAAAAAAAACGTTTTTGTGTAATGATGTTTAAAATTAAACTGTGCTTTTAGTAAATTTACCCCAAAAAAATTTCTCAGAAGAAAAATGTGTATAATAAAATATAAAATACATAACTAACATGCAACCGTTTTTATTTTATTTTAAGGCGACTGCAACATCAATACTTGGGTTTTCTGCTAAAGTCGAGACAATCTGGGATATGGAATTAATATTTTAGACTACACTACTGTCTTTGTTAACAGTGGTAGCCAGTTAATCTGGGGTTAAGATGTAACCTGATCATCGGACACGATGTTTCATCAGTTATTAGTGGTGTCACAATTCTCCAAATGCTTGATTCAATTAGATTTTCGATTTTAGGTTCACGATTTGATTCGATTCTCGATTTTTTTTTATTTTTTTTTTACAGTACAGAGCCCTATGCCGTTTTTAGACTAGTGTAGTCTATGATCACTGGTTTTATTCATTAAATTTTGTACAGTAAATCTTATTTCAAAAGACATAAGGGATGCAGTTTCTATTATTCTTGTGTAACGATTAGGCATTAATGTTCGAATTGAAATCATTTACTTACAATATTATTGTATTTACCATAAACTGTTACACTTATAAGTGTAAAAAAAATCTTGTTTAGATATATAACAGAAATTATTTGTAACAGAAGGTGGCTGCCATCCAGTGACTCATTTTAGTTACTGCAGCTCTACTACTTTGAGCTCCGGCTGGCTCAGAGAAACCAGCTAACGTGGAGCTAACAGTTGTCCTCTTGTTTACAACGAGAATCTCGACTTAACTCACCGGGAACTCAAAATTTCCTCATTATTGATTTGTGAGTAAAAGGTGCAGCTTTAGCTCCGGTCCCCCTGCTTCTTTCTTCATCCATTGTTTAACTGTAGCTTAGCTAATAGCTACTTGTTAGCGTCAGCTAATATGCTCTGTAGAGGTGTGCTCTGTTTACAGGGTTGTTCTTATTGTGATATGGCGGTTAATAATGTTACCAGGTGTTGTTGTGAGTTGTATGAGAACTGCTGAGAGTTACTTGTTATGGAAAATACAATGTGTGGTTCCTTGTGATGTGGTTATCTGAGTAGATAGGATTACAGCACACTGCTGGTCTGATGGTTTTATCACCGCTGCAGAGTTCCTTTTTATAGAAGAGTCTTGGTTTCTCACCCTGTAGTTTCTCTCGGTTTCATGTGTTTATATTTTTATTTAGTCTTTCATACCCTGTTGTATGAGTAAAAACAGAAGATAATATAGATATTTAACTTTGTTTTATTGTTAATGGCGAGCCTAAGTCTCCTCCCCTTCCGGTTGGCCTGTGGGTCCCCTGGTAAAAGAATGAATGAATCGAAGTTAATGGCTACGTTTACATGGACACAAGTAATGAGATTAAAAGCCTGATCGGTATAAAAATCCTAAATTATATTTTGAACATTTAAACTTAGCTAATTGAGAGATACAATTTTCTTGTCCGCTTTGTCATACCTCCTGAATCACAGATATTTTGTAACTCAATTTAAACGGTAACTAATGATGTGCGTTTAAACTCTCTTTGTCAAGTTATTTGGGATTTATTTGATTTTATAAATATAGAATCAAAATGCCTACAAATCAGAAGTCGTCCTGGGCTAACCCTAGCTGGCACTAGCTAGCACTTGAAACAGTCACAGTGACCTTGTAGAGCTTCTCCTAGATTTATTGGGGTTTTCTCCACATTTAATGCTCATTGCTTTGTTCTGTTGTAGTCTTAAGTGTTTTTACACTAAACCTAAAGTAACTATTGCTGCTGGTTGAAAATCAGTTTATTCCCTGCATCAAAACGTGTCTTTAAAATTCACAGACATCTTACTGTATGTTCGATCCATGGCGCATTTCAAACGGGATCAGAAAATAACTTTTATCACTCCATTAACTCTTATTCATTTTTCTCTTTTTACTGTAGGGGACGCATGGACTGTGACTTAGGCTCCCCATATGGGACACAGGGCAGCTGCAAAACAACCCAAACATCACTGACTAATTCCTGGAAGAAACATTTTTAACTCACATTATTACAGTCAGATGTTCAGTCTGCTTATACTTTTTTATATTGAAATAATGGCACCATTGACACCATTGAGGGCAGCTAAGCGGGGTCCCTTGGCTCAGTAACACCTGTGGTAGCTAACAGCCACCGACTCTACCGGATATTGGTAACCTGTTAGCATGAAGCGTGTTGTTCTGTAACATCAGGAAACCAATCTGTTCCAAAACGGGGGGCTTTACACAACGCTGGTCAACGTCGCTGGTCATAACTTCTGCTATCTGGAGGCTCGTCAGTATTTGTTTAGTCGCATGTAAAACGTTCGGTATGCCTCAGAGTCATACAGAACGTTGCGTACCCAAAGATCCGAACACATATACCGTAACACTCCAACTAGATACAAGGATGGAGATTAATTTTCCTGTAGTTATGTTGGATGATGGTGTAGACTCTCGAATGGCCTAGTCATAGTTTAGATCTAAATCCAAATGAGAACCTGTGGGATAACAAAGATGTTCTCCATCCAGTCTGATGGAGCTGGAGCTGTTTTCCAGAAGTTGCTAGAGACACACCCCCAAACTACTAGAACCTGGAATCACAGTGAAAAGTTGTTCAGGGGAACTGACTGCATACACACGTCACACTTTTTAGGGTTTCTTTTTAATTAGTAAAGGGATTTGTTTCTCATTTTCCCTCAACTTCATTATTATGCACTCATTTTAAGTTAATCTATTTCAACAGATCCCAAAAAGTCGATATTTGTAGCTAAAAAGTGTCAAAGTACGGAAAAAAGTTCTTAAGGTATGAATACTTCAGATGCATCAGCTTTATCACTCTGCAAAAAATCTTCCATTCATTTTTATTTTTTAATCGGTTGATTAAAGAAACAGAAACAGATTGTCTCCTTGTGATGAGAGGCTGGTTTCAGTGAGCCTAAACATCCCATTTCTGATTTCAGTTCAGCCCAGGAGGGTTTAACGGGGCTATATCATGCTATTTTACAGCTTTACACTTCTGGGATAGACATATGTATGATAAAATATTACTATTGGCGTTATACAGTATTTATTTGTCCTGAAATTTAACTTGTATCCTGTAGTTAATGTTGGAGCATGTAAAATGGCTTGTTTCTTTATAACCCTGCCTCCTGCTCTACACCGCTTTGGAGCCGGGAGCAGGAGATCACACTGTAATAAAAAGTGCTAAGCTTCATCACAAACAGTATTCTCACAAAGAATTTGAAAAGTACAGAGTACCACAATGAAACTCTGTTATATTAAGGGCTCAGACGTTTGGTTTATTTTATTTTTTTGTGAAAAACGGATTCAATAAAGCCTTTCTCAGTTGCTAAATGTCCAGGCTTTAGACATAGCCCAAACCAACACAGCTGCATCCACTAAGCATATCTTTCCAGCTCCGTATATAAAAAAGCCGTGGGTGTTTGCACCCGTTTACGGAACTTTCTGAGATGTTACAGATCAATTAATTAACCACACAAGGCTGGTATAAGATCACATAAGCAGTTTGATAATTGGCTAACCCACATTAGCATTAGCATGTAGCCACTTACTTCTCTGTCCATCAGGCGTCTTTGTTCTTTGATCCAGCTACTGTTCTTTAGGAACATAAAATAAAATCCTGTAATCCATGCAGCCAAACAGGCGTTTTCACAGAGAAAGTAAAAAAATCCAACAAAAAAAGTGCTTTAAGCTGCCAAAAACCGGAGCAGCAATGAACAGTGAGAAGGAGGAGGGTGTGTTTGAAAATCTACCAGGGTTAAGCCGCTCTGCCTGCAGGGGCGGTGCAGACACCTCTAGCACTCAACTTTCAACTAGTGATGTCACTACGCTGCTCAGAAGGCAGAATTTATGAGGATTATTCAGACATGCATTAATTAATCAAAAAATCACTCAGGTAGGGTTTTTTATTATGAAATTTTCATCACCAGATGGTTGAAAACTCCAAAAACTTGATTTTCCATGATATAGGCCCTTTGATAATCGATCAACAACCACGGCGACATGAATGTGAACTAGAAAAAGGAAAGCTTGACTCCGGCTACTGACTCCTTATTCCTGTGCAGCTCGGTGTCTTATTCCAGAGAGGAGATTTGCAGAGCCAAGGAGCTCCTGGCCAGCGTTGCCCACCTGCAGCCTCTGATCTTTGGGCTGGCCGAGGAGCTCCTCTCCGTCTCCGTGGAGGTGAACTTCGGCCGGCTGCAGGAGGTCCTGGACAGCCTGAACGAGCAGGTGAGAAGGGACAAGCTCATAGCTAACAAGAAGCTTTTAATAATGGGTAGCATGAGCTGTTGAGTTATTTATATATTTATCTGTGGGTTGTGTAGTTCTCAGTTTGTATCGTTTGGTTTGTTTTCTCTGTTTTTCCCTCTCTCTGCCATCCAGCAGTTGTAGGAACAGACTAATTTGTTTTCTTGTATTTTCTTTATTTTCCTTCCTCTCTATCTTTAAAGGTCTCATTTACTGATGCTTTTATTATTTTTTCCATGTTCTCTGTTATGAATGAATGCTGTCTGTGTCTATTTGAAAAGAAATTCTTCCCCTTTCTATTTTTAGGGTTTTTCAGTTCAGTGCGGCAGTGGTTGGGGAGAATCAGCACGATTTGGGGGTTTCCTCGTTAAAATTAATAACATGCAAGTTTCTGTCCTCTGATTGGCTAACTGCAACACTACTCTTACACTGTCTGTGTTTACCAAAATCAGAAAAGTGGAATGTAGAACAAAAATCATGCTGGTATTTAGACTTAGATGGAGTTTACCACCCAGTTTAGGCTGTATTCCCAAACAAGATCGGACCACAAGTCGAGGGAGCCGTTACCGGCCTCACAGCCTTGAGTCAGAACTACACCGGGCCAGCTTTTCTATGCCAAACGCTGTGAACTGCGCTCTTCCCTTTTCTCTATTGAGGTAAACGTTATTTGTTTCTTTTCCTCCACTTAGCAATATGCTTAAATTCAGCAGATCGTCTCTTCCGATCTGGAGTCTGTCCGGATGGAACGCCCGCTAACGTGGTTTTAAGCTCAGGTTTGAGGATAGTTAAACTTGCTCCATTTCTGTGTGGATGTAGTCACAGATATTAGCATGTTAGCTTAGGTAGGACATTTAATTGTCACGGTGCGTTTTAACACAATGCTTAAAAAGTGAAACATTGGGTGAGCAATTAATTTTTTACTTACAGTAGCCGTTTTGGTTTTAAATCTAGCTTTGAGGCAAAGCCAGTACTCTAAGTGCCGTAGCTATGAAGTAAGTGACTGAACAAATCACTAACAGAGCCTCGCATTTTCCAAAAACAAATTCCAACCATTTCTTCTCCAGCTCCTTCTCTGTGGCTGCAAAAAAAAAATCTAGCGTTGATGTGTTATCGCCATTAATACCGAACGTCTTCTGCACTGGTAACTGCCAAAACAATGCTGCCCTCCTCTGGGCGGTCCCATTCGTTATGACGTTAGAATGAAAAGGCGTTTTTAGACTTCTCTAACTGATGCATGCTTATTACAACTCAGAATGACTGTATTGAAAAAAAAGGGTTTTTTCATGATTTTCAGTGAAGGAGACCTTTAATTCACCCTCTCCCTTTTTACCTTTTTCCCACATTCCCTCATCTTATTTATCTTTTTCTCCTTTATTTTCCGTCTCTGTGTCCATAATATCATAGAGAGAAAAAAGAAAGGAATGTTTTTCAGAAGCAGATAAATATGACAGTCGTTTCCCCTTCAGACTTCCCTTTTTATCGACGCCCTGAAAGACGAGCTGGTGAAGAGCGCCCTGCTGGAGTTATTCAACCATTCCACCTGTAACTCCGGCAGCAGCCATGTGCACAGCAACGGACTGCTCTGTGAGTCGTCCCCGGCCGGCCAGGAGGGGGCGCTATCGCGTCTGCTGCAGGGTGACTTGGAGTGCAGCGAGGAGGAGTGGGTAAGTTGGACCACTGGCTTATTGTGTCAGCGTTTCTGCTGTCGTCGGTGGTATAAACGTGTGGCCCTGTGTAGCACAGGACGTGGTCGAACGTCGGCAAGAGTCTGGACTGCATCACCGCCATGGTGGAGCGGCTGCACGGGCGAGAGCGCCTCCTACAGGAACAGTCGTCCCCGGAGCCGCAGGAATCTGTGGCGGACACAAAGTCTCAGACGACAGGTGGGACAGAAATAGATAAATCTTTTAAAGTTGAAAAAATCCAGATTCAGTTTTAATTACATGAGACATACTTTCTTCACATTTTAAATATTAAAGTTTCCGAAATGTTTAGTTTTTTTTCTAGTTAGTTTGATGTTTTAGCCGCATGAAACGTCTCAAATTGTTTGACAAAGTAAAAAGACGCTGAAAATGTCCAAAAGCACTCAATGTTGTGATCTAATTCTAGCTTTTTTTATATTCCTTGACTATGAAAAAACACCTTTAGCTGCTGGATTTACCCCCAAATTTCTAATGATTTGTTTCTGGTCCAACTGCAGACATTTCCTAAAAATGTTATCAAAATCCACCTTCATCGTTTTTTTAAATTTTGTTGCTAAAACACAAACGAACAAACCGTCCTTGGCAGAGGCAACAAGTTAAATCAAGAGTCTTAAAAAAGAAGAAAATATTTCCTGGGGTTCTCTCCTCTTTTCCGGCAGCCTCTCCTTCCTCCTTCTCCTCCTCCTCTGCGTCCTCCTGGCAGGAGCAGCTGCTCCCCCTGGTGGTCACTCTTAGAGATTGCGTGCGGGAGGCGGTAACGAAGGCTCGGACTGCCATGACCTTCGTCGTCCTGCAGGGGGCGGTGGCTGCGACTGTTGCTCAGGGCCCCGCACAGATTGCCCTACGGCGCCACGCTGTGTTCAGCCAGGGGGTGAGGACACCAAAACTTTATGTCTAATTAGCTTTTCTTGGAAAAGAAACATTTTTGTTTATTTTCTTGTTTTGTTTCACTAATATTCTTTCATTATTTTCGTAATAAAAGTTGTTTTTTTTCATAGTAATTAAATTATTTTGTGGTTTTTTTTCTTCATTTTCTGCTTTAATTCTTAGTTTTAACTAACTTTTATTTAGTTTTTTATTTGTACATACCTGAAACACACCTACAACAGAAACATAGGGTTTACATCGATACGTTCTAATGTACTCATATCAGTACCACTTATAGTTAACCGATACCATGAACCAATACTTAAAATGTGTAAACTCTGCAATAACTTCAAAGAAAATGTTTATTTCTTTCTTGAAATTTTAGTTTTGTGGTCATTTGTATTCATACTTTTATTTTTTGTTTATCTAATTCACCATCATTTGTTGTAACAAGCAGAGAAACGTCGGCACTGGTACTCGGTAACCGGTAATCAGATCAATGTAACGGTATTGCATCGGTTTGAGAAAAATGAAGTTGTTTCATCCCTACAGAAAAACATTTAAAAACATACAAAACAACATCTGAATCAGTTTATAGTGATACGTTTTGTTTATGGTTTTGAAAATGTGTTTTTCAGTTTTTAAATTGATTTAATATTGTATAATATTGGAAAAATAACTAATAGAGCTGGATTTCAATTAAAATTTCAAGAATCGATTTCTCAAGAGTTAGAAATGATTGTCACGATCCACTCTGTTCCGATTCGATCTTCATATGGGTCAGTGCTATTGAAAAAGTTTTTTTCAAGCTGTTACCTTAATTTAATGCCTGTTATTCAATGACAGCGTGCGTAACAGTTCAACAGGGAAACTCAATTAACCCTTTCAGACCGAAGTCTTAAAATGGCCGTCGGGACTTTTCCTTCATATTTTAACTGTAAGGTAAACAATGTAAAAAAAAAGGACTTTCAAATCAATTCGATTAGATTATTATGAATTTTTATAATAATCGATTCAGGATTATTATTATTTTTGACACAGCCCTATTGTCTAGGCTATGAAGAAAGAAAACGTAAAGTAACTGTCTCTCTCTCTCTCTGTGTGTCTCCCAGCTGTCGGCGGTTGTTTGCGGCTTCATGCTGAAGCTTTTTGGAGGTCTGGAGGATCCAGAGTTCCTGCAGCAGCTCCTCTCTGTGGGAATCCTGGCCCAGTTCGAGGGCCTGCTGAGCACCTATGGTACGGCTTGTGTGGGAGTGGGCGTCGGTCTCCAGCAGTCAGACCGCGTTTCTACTCCTGTTTGGTCTCATCGATTCACGTTGCGTCTCAGGTGAGGAGGTGGGGATGCTGGAGGACATGGAGGTGGGCGTGGCGGACCTGAGGAGCCTGGCGTTCTCCGTCACTGAGGCCAAATCAGAGCAACCGGAAGACCTGCAGCCGACACTCAGGGGAACATGGTGAGAACACACACCCACCCATCCACACACACACACAGAGCGCCGTCATCAGCCTGCCGTCTTCTCCTCCATCCAGGGGAGGTTTTATCGTCGAGGTACCGCTTCCCTCGGAAACCTTCAGGCCGCTTCCTCGGGAACTAAAGGCGGGTCGCTTGATCCGAGTCGAGCCTGTTCTGTTTAACATCGGGATCAACCAGCACCAGAGTCTGGCAGAGAGGTACAAACACACAAACGCTACAGCGACACCTAGGTCTGAGAATCACTGCAAAGTAGGGCTGGCCGTAATATATAATCTGAAGCATGTATGGTAGCCATGTTTACTACGATATATTCTTTATTTCTGTATATATATAACGTTAACACATTCAAAATACACTGCAGCAGAAAAACAACTTAAAAAAGCCATTATAAGAACATTTATTGGGTAAAATGCATGTAGAAAATAATCTAATCTCTTTACAAAAAAAAGGCAACACACAAATTCTCACAACATAAGTAAAAGTAAACATATTTTAAATAAAATTAAAGATGGATGCTATTAAAAAACTAAAAGTTCAAAATTCTTTGCTGACATCTTTAGTTATTTATAGACTTAATATCACACGCAAATAAAGCTGTGCATATTTAAAATTAAAAATGCTTCAAGTTCAACAGGTTTATTTTCTGTTAAATAGGAATCAACTAATTTTAAACTTGTAATATCTCTGCTGTAAAGACAAACACTGATAACTGGTGGTAAGTACATCGGCACAGCTTGATGACATCATCAAAATGCGCAATCACTGTAGGCTAGTATAGTCCAAATATCTATCGTTATTTCTGCCTTTTACCGTTTTTATCTTCCACTTCTGCTTCAAACATCTTAGCAGATGTAAAATATCTAATTTATTCATCTTTTCTTTCCAAACAGCTTAGATTTCTTATTTTTTGCTCAGTTTTTTTCTAATTTTCCTGCTCACCTGAGTTTAACCAATAAGCTGTCCACTTTAAGCTTTCTCAAGATGGTATAATATAAAGAACTACCGTGTAGATTGAGAATTTGGCGTACTAGTACCTAATAGTATCGTTACAGACCAGCTTTTGTGTCGTTTCCAGGTTTGGAGACAGTTCGCTGCAGGAACGAGTGAACCAGCAGAGCTGTGAGCGTCTTAACGCTTATTGTAACAAGCTGAGAGACAAACTTCCTAACATGGGTAAGACTGAGACGTGAGGACGTCTCTGAGGAACACTGAAATCCAACAAAGGTCTTTGTTTTCTAAGAAACATCTTATTAACTATATGATTATAATAATTCTAGGACTTTTAGAGGTAAATCAGTGACAGCTCCTGAACTGAAGCAGCTATTTCCTCCTCCCCAGCTGGTATCCAGTCACTTTTAGACCTGCTGTCGTCTCTGGAGCGCAGTATGGAGACCAAGAAGAGGAAAAACGTGGAGGTTCTGTGGATCGCAGCTGCAGTGAGTCGTCCTGGTATACATTACGTTTCCATTAAGATAGCAGAAAACACCTCAATGGTTAAACTGGGCTTACTGGGGAAGCTCAGGGTTCTGAGGGAGTGAAAGAAACCGAGAAACAAAAGTCTATACCCTTAGAAATAGAAAAAAATAATTCTCCTTCAGTAGCAACTTATTGTTAGAATTAACTTTTCGTTTTATTCAGGTAAATCTTATTAAGACACATGGCTCAATACTAGCCTAGTTTTCTGGAGAATCTTCACTTAAAGTAAAGATTTTTATCTGCTAATATGCAAGTATATATTTATAATACAGAAACGAAACGTTAGGGCACCTTGTGTGGATGAAATCTGACTAAATAATGAAATGTGACTGAATAATGAAATGTGTCTGCATAAGAGCAAACAATTCTGAGAGTCCAAGTTTAAACATTTTCACCTGGGAGCAACTCAGAAATAACAGAGCAGTGTTTAGATTTTAAGACTAGGAAAATACCAGCTATTTGTGGTTTAAGCTAACACAACTGCATGTGGAAAATAATAAAACTTGTTGAAAACAGTGTTGAAACAGATAAATTATCATCATGTCCCCAGTGTACTTCTATACGTTTTGGGAAGTTTTTAAAGTTTTCCAGTAATCTGACCTAATATAATAAGCTAACATTAGCATCGGCTACAACAGTTGAAATTTCAAGTGTTGGAGTCCAAGTTTAAGTCATTAGTTTGCAGCTTTGTTCAGTCTCCTAAAAGTGACCCGAGTCAGAACCTGAGTACTCCATCCCTGGGGACCACTGTGTTTGAAAAACAGAAAACAACTACATCATCGACATGAAGGCGAGAAAATTTTGGCCAACACTGAAAATATAAATTGTAGAAAATGTTGGCACTAATACAGAGCCCTGATGGACATATTTCATGATGTTTTGAAAAAGAAAAATGAAAACATCAACTGATTATCTTTTTCAACTAGCAAATAATTTTATTGGTTTTTAACAATAATTTGGTATTCAAAGATTCACACATTTAAGGTTAGGAACAATAGCAGCTATCCATGGTTTACTTTATTTTTTTTAAAGTGTGCTCAATGCCACCCGTCTACCACCAAACTAACACAGTAGCATTTGCAAAATAATAAAACAAGCTTAAAATAGATTTAAAAACAATAAATTATCATCATGTCACTATTGCACTTATAAAGGCTTGGGGAAGTTTTTTAAATCATCCAAGCTAAATTTAGCATCAGCTACAACAGTAAGTTTAGGTAATTAGTTTGCAGATTTGGTCAGATCACAAGTCTCCTAAAATTGACCCGAGTCAGAACCTGAGTACTCCATCCTTGGGGACCACTGTGTTTGAAAAACAGAAAACAACTATGTCATTGAGAGACAGCTGAGAAAATTTTGGGCAACACTGAAAATATAAATTGTTGAAAATGTTGGCACTAATACAGAGCCATGAGGGACATCTTTCATGACGTTTTGAAAAAAAATAAAATAAAGAATGAACTGATTATCTATTTCAACTAGCAAATCATTTTATTGGTTTTTAACAACATTTTTTCGTTCACCGATTCACACATTTAAGGCTAGGAACAATAGCAGCCACCCATGGTTTACTTTATTATTAGAAAATGTCTTCAATGCCACCAGGTTTACCAACAAGCTAACACAGTAGCATGTGTAAAATAAAACATGCTTAAAATAGATTTGTAAACGATAATCAACACGTCACCAGTGCACTTATGAAGGGTTTGGGAAGTTTTCAACGTTTTCCAGTAATCTGACCTAATATAATAAGCTAACTTTAGCATCAGCTACATTCTAATTTCCACAGTAGCAATTTCACATATACATCATTCAGCTAGCAAATAACGTTACTTTTTGTTAAAAGTTAGTTTAAACGCAGCACACCACCAAGCATGCCGCCCTGTGTAATGAGCCAACCACGCCTTGTGCAGTGAGGAGTCAAAAACGATATGATGCACACATTCACACACACCGTCTCGCTGTATCCTCAATTTCTCTCCTGCAACATGAAGCTGGATAACAGCGCGCCTCGATGGCAGCGCTTTAACCTGTGGACTGGAGCTCATACCTGCCCATCCTTCCTGATGTGTCATTGTTATTGTCTGAATATGTGCTTAAATGTTTGTTGGTGTGGTTTTTTCTATTACCTGCGTTGTGAGTGCTGTACGGACCCACAACACAGTTGAGCGTTTTTTTCCCCTCACCGTGGAACCCTCCCCTACCCAGATGTGTATTTCTCTATGTTTCATAAACGGGAGCGCCGCTCGGTGGCTGCATGCCCAACAGTGACCTGGATCTGTTTGTTGTTTGTAATGATCTTCGACAGGTTGTACTGTATCTGTAAATTCCTTGTATGCGTCATACTTGTATGTGTCATACTTGGCCATTAAAGCTGATTCTGATTATCCTAAACTCTCATCTTTTACCAATCAGCCCATTTTAGGCGCCTCATTAAAATGACATACAAGCCCCAAAAAGCACTTACTCCGTTTATTCCCCTCTCTTTGTTTTCGCCACTAATGGTGCGTTCTGTTTGTACTCAGAACTCGGAAACTCAGACTTTTGAGGGGTAAAAATAAACTGGCACGCCCTCTGAAGTCGGACTTCCCACTCGGAGAGTCTGATTTTTTTTTTTTCTTCGACTTTGACTTTCAATATGGCTGCTGCTCACATCAACAGTAGTAGCTGTGGTGGAAAAATGTCTATTTTACAAGACAAATTAGTAAGAATACGTCTTAAATACCTCTTAAACGTAGAGCCTGCGACTCTAATCTTAACTAAATAAAAGGGGTGTTTATGTATGGAAAGTACAGCTTAAAACGATGTTTGTAAGAGGTACTACAGCTACCTGGCCGTCGCCATATTGGAATCCCGACTTATCAGACAACTTTAATTGGAACGCTCTATACTCGAGCGTGACGTTAAATCAAGCTCAGAGTTCTGAGGTAAATAGAACGCAACATAATTATAGAACCAGGCATCCCTTTGACGGGAACTCTGTTTTTAACCAGCAACCCGAACTACCAACAATGTCTCAGTGTCTCAAAAAAAAACTCCTATATGCGCAATTTGGAGATGTGTGCACACTTTCTTTTACTACATATATTTTTATGGCGCCCTTATTGCAGCTTAAACTGTTAGAGGAGCCTTTCCTCACAGCATTCACCCTTTCAAAAGCATTCAAATGAATCGCGCTGCTATTCGATGAGGTTGAGGCCTTGAAATGAGGACAAAAGTCATGGCAAACGTCAGAAACCGTCATGGCTACCGTTGCAACCAGGTCCATTGATGCAGCACGAGCCGTAAATCCAATAACGAACCATCATGATCTGATATTGAACGTTTTGTTGATGCGTGTGCCTGCGTAGTGTGACTGATGAAGGTTTACCTCGCACATAATTGTCTCCACGGCCTGTTTGTGTGCTTCCTTGTGTGCAGGTGTGCCGTAAAGTGAACGGCGTGCGACTGACGAGCTGCAAGAGCGCGAAGGATCGCACGGCGATGTCCGTGACGCTGGAGCAGTGCGCGATTCTCCGAGAGCAACACGCACTCAGCCGGCAGCACTTTAGCTCGGCGCTGGACACCATGAGGAGGTCTGTCTTCTTTAACACAACTTCATCCTGTCTTTCATGCTTTACCTTCATCTCCACTTTAATCCTTACGTCTTTTATTCCTTTTTTAAAATAATTTCCTTCCCTTTTTCTGTTTTCTTTTCCTCCTCCACTCTTATATCACACCTACACACAAACGCTCGTCCTCCCGTAGGTCCCGTCTGTCCTGGGGGCAGATGTTGGGCTGCTACGCCCACTCAGGGTTCTCTTTCTCTGGGTTTGATCCAGCAGAGTGTCCTTCTGACCTCCAGAGCTCCTGGCTCCAGCTGTGTTTGGCTCCCAGAAGACACTTTTACCCAGTGGCCTTCCTCCTGGTGACCTCTCACCTCCTGGTCCTCTGGCTCATATTCAGCTTGGTGATTCTGCTGGCTAAATACCAGTAAAGAACCTCAGACTGGGGCCGCTGGGAAGCCTGGATTAGAAATGTTCACCCAGGTCTGTCAGAAGCCACGAGAGAACTTAAATGAGTCCAAACACGCCGATTTAGGCGTTTAGGAGTGGATGAGGAGCAATTTGCCTGAAATTTTTACTATTCAGATTACTTTTCTTTTTATAAAATGCTAATTTGTTCATTTTTAAAAGTTTCAAATAGAATATTTTCTATATTATTATTTTAGATTTAATATTTTAGAATCAACTCCTCACTTGTCTGAAAGCTTACATTACTTAAATTAAATTCCAATAAAAAAAAATTTTTAAATGCATGGTTTTGTTCATTTAATATATATATATAAATATATAGATTTTTTTTTTTTTTGCTGTATGAACTTAGATTATGTGACTGCAGAATAAATTGCCCACATCAAACGGGAGTGCATCATTCATAGTAAACACAAACAAACAAACACGCAGACTTTCAACCAAGTCTGAATTGTAAAAGAAAATCAAGCCTTGAGTTCTTCTCACAGGGCTACAAGTAAGGTGGTCAATTAACTGACTGACCAGCTTAAACTTCTACAAAACGCACCGCAGTTTGCAGCAAGATTCAAAGCGCTCACGAGGAAGCGACACGCTGAAACAACCAATGACATCACCCGCACAAATCGAGACCTCGGTCACGTGATTTCTCCATTCTTGACGCACGCCTCGAATCGAGACTTCATCTGGCACGTCCACTTATGCTCGAGACACACCTCGGAGCCTCGGTTCATTTGTCCCATCACTAGTGAGCACTACTTAAACATATTTGTACTCAAGTAAAACTAAAAAGTAGCCGTCCAAAAAAAAAATTACAAGTATTTGGTGAAAAGGCCACTTGAGTACTGAGTAATATCTGATCTAATGTTTTTAAAATTATGTCATCAGACAAAAATATAAAGTTATGGGCAAATTCTGCAGAAAATGATAGAAATTAACAACATAATCACAAACTTAACCAATTTTAGGCAGAAGAAAGACTATTCTAAGTCATTTTTCTAATATAATACCAGTACTTACACTAAGTAATGAGTAAGTGATGCAACTATATCACTTTTTTTTCCAAACCGAAACAATACCTGCGTTTTTTACTGGTTCTTCCTCTCTGCAGCTGTTAGACTTTAAAAACAAAACTGCTCCCAACAAAAATAAATATTTACATCAGTGTTGTAAATTGCACTAATTAACCAAATAACATAACTACTGCTGTAATTTGCACATTATTTGTCTTTTTTCAATATCTAGATGCTAAGTTTTGGAAATAATACGTTTACTTTTTGAATGCACACGTACACATGCGCTTTCTGTACATATTTCTTATTATTTTAATGTCTTTAAGTTTCACATTACAGCCTGAGTTTGCCACTTTATCTTTTGCCACTTTATCTGTACTTTTTTTATCTTAATATCTGCACAGTACAGTAGATCTACTCTGTTTTTTTATCTATGTCCATAATGTATTTTAAATTCTGTTCTGTTCTTGCTTTTGCTCCTGTTACAACCAAATTTCCCCAATTGTTCTATATTTCTATTCTGGATCTGAGTACAGATTACCACACAAAAAAACTGCAGTGAATTGGAAGACAAGTTTTATTTTTCTTCTTTGTTTGTTACAACAATTGATGGTGAATTTAGATTTAAAACATATATAAATAAAAATGACCACAAAACTAAAGATTTAAGTGAAAAAAAAAACATTTTCGGTTAGTCAAGTAAAGGTAAATAATTACTACACACTTTTGGTTGAAAAATAATTTCTGCCAAAAGGTCGCCACTCTGTTTTCTTTTTTTCTACAGTTTTATTGGTACATTTTTTTAAAACCTTTGTTATGTTTTGCTGCCACCAAGAGGCCAAATTAAACCGTGTTGATTAAATATTTCTGTTGTTGAAATTATTAAAACGCAACCCTGTATATCTGACCCAGAAAACGTAATATATAGATGTAACTAATTGATTTTTACAATACTGATTATATTTGGTTTTAATACCACCTAATAAATACATCCTTCAACTTGAACTGACAGTTGAAAACAGAACTATAAATGTTTTTATGTTAAATAATGTGATTTTTTTTGTGTGTGTTGAACTAAACTGATGGATTGAGTTTGAAACAAAATGTGTGTGCAGGTAAACTCTGTTACCTGCAGGCTTTGTTTGTAAAGTTCGCTGTTGCCTGATGGCTGATCTGTGCGTGTTTTCAGGGACGGCTGCAGGACGGAGAACGTCCAGAAGAACGTCGGCAGCAGGAAGTTCGCCTTCAGCGGCGTCCAGCTCCTCACCTTCCCCAAACTCTACAGACCTCCAGACGGCAGCTATGGATAGACACGCCCACTTTTCCTACACATATTTATACCCAGATAGTTTATTTTCTAATGTAAGCTGTGTGTGTTTGGGGGTCAACGTTGGCAGATTGCTGTTCAGGTTAAATGACGACCATTTGAACTGTTGACTGTGTTTACAGGCGTTGCACAATTTCTGCAATAAATGACTGAACTGTTGAGCCACTAATACCAAACATTTCTTCTGACACAAAATGTGAATGTAGGAAACGATGGAGGCAGGGTTGCTTCCATTAACAAATACTCTTCTTAATGGAAGTCCTCCATTTTCCCAATAAATATGAAAAATAAGAAAAAGTTAAACCAAAAGCTAGTCCCGAACAAGTGACTCATGTTGAATGGCTCCTTTAATTTAATGCATCATCAGAAACTTATCTTTGTCTAAAAAATATTGACTGATGTCCGAATAAATTATGTTTGTGATAGTTTTCTGTCACATATGTGACATTTGAACCACGTTTGTCATTGATTCAGTGTTCTGGATTTCATGTAGCCCCGAAGGGAGGAAATTTGTAGCGTCTGACAGCGCGTTAGATCTCAAGGCTTTAGCTTGGACTAGGAACACGTTCCTAATTCAACGTCAAATGGAAGGTAAAGAATACCTGAATGTGCCTGAAGAAGGTCAAAACCACAGATTAGGTGCTGCCAATAGAGAAAAATGTGGTCATGTGTTGGAGCATTCATGGAACCGAGGTTTTAATTTATTGGCTTGATCTTTTTAAGATCAAAATAAAAAAAAATGTATTGATCCCACAAGGGGAAATTCAGTTTACAGTACAACCTGTCCAAGATCATGACAAGCAAACAAATAATACAAACAGATCCAGGTCACAAAAGGGCTTCCAGCCACAGACTGGCGATCCCATGTATGCAGATGAGAAACCGATAAACGAGGGCAGGGAGGGTCCACAGTGGGGGGAAAAAAAGTTCTCAGCTGTATTTTGATTCCTTAGTCCAGAGTCTAAGGCCCCGTCCACACTACTGCGTTTTCGTTGCGTATTTGAAGCATAGACTGTAAAAAAGACTAGACAACGCCTCTTCACTCCTCCCCATTTACCAGAATGACACACTTTCATGGGGGAATTCATGGCGGATTCACAGACTCCTCCTCCCCAGCTCTGACGAAGCATGTTCCTAAAAAGGGCATAGGGGCGGGATCTTCAGTGTAGAGTCTGCCCTCGGGGGGCGTGTATGGGCATGTAGTTCGGTCGTAATCACGGCCATTCTGCTCCCGCGTCTTTAGTTCTGAAGCTAAACTTGGCTCGGCCCCCTCATTAATTACGCAAGATTTCAAAAAATTATCTTATGAAAACCAGCCTGGTGCCTATTATTTTTACAAGCCCAGCGTTATCTCAGGAAGAATATGTAGCCATAGAAAGTTTTTAAAAAATGGGCACCAGGCATTAAAGTTGTTTTTAACGTGT
Source organism: Apricaphanius iberus (assembly GCA_028564705.1). Taxonomy (NCBI): domain Eukaryota; kingdom Metazoa; phylum Chordata; class Actinopteri; order Cyprinodontiformes; family Aphaniidae; genus Apricaphanius; species Apricaphanius iberus. Next base: position 1,076,308 of record JAPXFQ010001340.1, read on the forward strand.
CTAAAGTCCAATGCTTTTCAATGGGGGCCTAGCGGCCAAATGGAGGAGCAATGGCGGCCTCCATGGTATGCGGTCACAAATCAGAGCAGCCAGCGGCCATTGGTTAGAAGTGATCTCCATCTACATTAAAACGACTGAAAACGCGGATCACATGACCATTCTCCTACACTGGGCATGCGCGCGCCGGTATAAACAGGCAACAGATTGACCATTGCTCAGATTTGATGAAAGTAGCCAAGCTAACGTACCTGCTAAACATGTCGAAGGACAGAGATACGCCATGACCGATGACACCCAATCATAGAGCCGAGTGTGATCTGCTGTGTCATTGTTTCTAAAGTCCTCCGTTTTGAGCCGTCCACACCAAAACGCCCTCCGGAGTTCCAAAACGAAAAACGGGGTCGGCAACGTTTCCAAACTTCTCAGTTTTTGCCGTTTTAGTGTGGATGGGAGGTGCAAACGTAGCAAAAGGTCTCCGTTTTTAAACAGAAACGCAGTAGTGTGGACGCGGCCTAAGACTCAACAAATTTGGTTTATTAAGTAAAAGATTTGAATACTATTTTTTTTCCCAACCTGGACCTTATTTTTAGCAAATATTCCATTCATTTACTCATCCAGACAAGTTTGGAGTCCTTCAGGAGGAGTTGCTATTCAGTCATGATCAGCTTATATCCATATAATGGGAGTCAATGGGGGGCAGGAGATTTACTGTCTGTAATAAGGCATTATCTGCCCCAAAACCCCTTTATTTAACCGTGTTTTGTTCCGTTCCGGGGTTGATTTAGAGGCAAAAATACAACTACACTATGGCATGATTACAATGAAGTCACTGCCATGCTCCTTCCCAGTTGTAGACTGATCAGGACTTTCACTCTGTTCTCTACGGCGCTCGGTTAGACAGAACTTGCTCCTGCAGACATCAACATGGTTCATGGATACGCATTTCCAAATTGCACTAACCGAACGACCAGTTGGACAAAGTTTAGCTTCTACAGGCTCCCTTTTGACAACCTACGTAGTCTACAGCAGTTTCTATATAATATATATATATAATAATATGAACTGTTCAGGTGAATCTTTATAAATGAAACTGATCCAGTTGGAATCCTCCTGAATTTTACTGGGTAGGCCGCATTGGCCGTAACTTTAGAACCTCACTTGTGTTTGGACTGTTTTGGAGTTATCTAAAAAATAAAAATATTAATTACTTTCATCTAAAGCTTCAACTTGCATGTTGGACCCAAGAATTCACCTTTATTACTGCCTCCATTTTAAATTCTCAGAAGATGGACCCTGCGAAAAGGTTTCAAGGGAGCTTGTAATTGAAAAGTAGCTTCATAAAAACAGCTGATCTCTGAGCAGTAAAGAAATTAAAACAATGAGCTCTCAGCAACATTTTAACCAACTGGACCTCAGATCGCTGCTGATCATTTAGGTTTAATGAACTCAGTAAAGGCTCCATACTAAAAACAAAAAAACCTCCATTATGTAGTGATTGAGTGAATGTGGTCTTCATGTTTTCAGAGACGCTGTAGAAAGACAGAATACCTGCTCTGTGATCCAGAGGAAACTGCACCTGATAGTGGAGTTTTTATGCCGTTGTGATAAAACGCGTATCTGTTGGTGCAACGAGATTTTTTCATGTAATCCAAGTAAACATGGCATCGATCTTCTCATTCTGCTGATGTTCTCGTTTGAAAAGGTTTCAAAAAGTTATCCACTTCTCCTCTCAGGAGCTGAAACAAGTCAGTGAATCAGTCTGGATGATCAGGATACGACTGGGTCATAAATGTGGCGTTTCTGTTGGTTTATAGGAGATTTCATGTTTGCCGTGTTTGGAGCCAGAGTGATTTCTGGTGAATATTGTTGGACTCTGGCTCTGGTTTCTGGTTCTGTCAGTAGAACATCTTCCTCAGTGACCATCAGTGAGATGTTTGTCCATGAGTCTCTCAGGATGTCCTGTAGTTTATCTCTGAGCTCTGACAAAGCTGCTGTCACATCCTCAAAGTATCTCAGAGGACGAATCTCGATGCTGGATGAGTTTGTAGACTCACTGAGTGCTGACAGTGAGGGGTAGTTGTGGAGAAACTGGTTGTGATCCTCTGTGATTGACAGCTGCTCCAGCTCAGCATCTTTCCTCTTCATCTCAGTGATCTCCTGCTCCAACTTCTCCTGAAGCTCTTTGACTCGACTCACTTCAGTTTCCTGCTGGGATCTGATCTTCTGCTTCACATCAGAGCTTCTTTCCTGGAGGAGACGGATCAGCTCAGTGAAGATCTTCTCACTGTCCTCCACTGCTTTATCAGCAGAGACATTGATGGCCTCCACCTCCTGTTGAAGCAGCTTCATATCTTTCTCTTGGTCCTGGATTCTCTGCTGGATTTGTTGTCGACTCACCTGGAGCTCCTTCTGCTTCTCAGCTCTTTCTGCTGCAATATAGGCTTTTTCGTGGTCTTTATGTTGAATAATGGTGCCGAAATAACAGATCCACTGCTGATCAGTACGACAGAAGATCTTCATCACGTCTTCATGACAAGGGCAGGTGTTCTGGAGTTTCTTAGAGGTTTCCTGCAGCTGTAGAGTCGGTGATGGTGGAGCTTCACTGGGAGTCTGTGGGTTGGTGGTGCTTAAACATGACTTGGCAGCGTTCATCTTCCTCCAGTCGCAGATTACACAGTCCGTGTGTTCAGTTCGAGCATAATAGTGATCAACTGGAAAACACATTTTCTGTAGGTTAAATTGTGTTTTTTTGTGTGTGTTTTTCAAATAATTATGAGCAATTTGTATTGTAGTATTAGAGTTTTTTTTCCAAACTTATGATTAACAGAATCAGATCTAAAAAAGGATCAATTTTTGAATGTTCAGGTACAGAAAAAAATCAACCATAGTAAAAAAAAAAAGATCTGCAGGAGAATCACTGAAATAATAATAGAATAATGTCTTCAAATTCTTTTTCTTAATGTTAAAACATACCTTTAATTTTCTGTCCAAATTTTATTTATCACCATACAGACCAAAAAGAGCATATTACTTATTCATGTGACATTTGTGTCCTTAAATAAGGTAGCAGCTATACTGATAAGAAAGCAAACTAAATGAATGAATAAACATGAATTAAAAGGTTAACAGGATAAATATATTTGCATACAACAGGAGACAGAACTGCAAGTCTAAAACAAACAATCAGAATTTATGTGTAAGGATATGAAAGGTCTAAAGTAAATACATTTCAGGCTTCCTGGTTAATCACAAGCTTCAACAACTCCATAAAGTGTCTAAATTTATAAAATCAGCAGTTAACTGATTTAACTTTGAAGTATCTACATTTACGTACAAAAACATCCCTGATAACAGCACAGATCTGATGACGGATTTATTTTCTTTTAGCTGGGTTAGGCTAAACAAAGTTTAACCAGAGGAAGCCCTGTACCTAACACAAATACACTCACCTAAAGGATTATTAGGAACACCTGTCCAATCTCTCCTTAATGCAATTATCTAATCAACCAATCACAGGGGGTGTGGTCCTGGTCAAGGCAATCTCCTGAACTCCAAACTGAATGTCAGAATGGGAACGAAAAGTGATTAAACCAATTCTGAGTGTGGCATCCTCTGAGTATTTCACATTCTGCTCAGTTACTGGGATTTTCACGCACGACCATTTCTAAGGTTTACAAAGAATGGTGTGAAAAGTGAAAAACATCCGGTATGCGGCAGTCCTGTGGGCGAAAATACCTTGTTGATTCTAGAGGTGAATGGGCCAACTGATTCAAGCTGATAGAAGAGCAACTTTGACTGAAATAACCACTCGTTACAACCGAGAAAAGCAGAACACCCCACCGGGTGCCACTAATATCCACTACAAATAGGAAAAATAGGCTACAATTTGCACGAACTCACCAAAATTGGACGGTTGAAGACTGGAAAAATATTGCCTGGTCTGATGAGTCTCGATTTCTGTTGAGACATTCAAATGGTAGAGTCAGAATTTGGCGTAAACAGAATGAGAACACGGATCCATCATGCCTTGTTACCACTGTGCAGGCTGGTGGTGGTGGTGTAATGGTGTGGGGGATGTTTTCTTGGCACACTTTAGGCCCCTTAGTGCCAATTGGGCATCGTTTAAATGCCACGGGCTACCTGAACATTGTTTCTGACCATCCCTTCATGACCACCATTTAGCCATCAGAGGATGGCTTTGTCAGCGTCAAGATTACATGTTAAGTCTACGGTTGAGGCCGTTGGATTTCTAGGCTTTTACAGCTGCTCTGGTGTCCTTTGGCTTCCTCAGTGATCTTTTACTACCCAGTGGCAGACTCTGCCACAGGAAAAGCCACAAACCGAGCCTCCTGCCTCTCTGATCTGGATCCATATGAAACACCCGATGAAGACTAGAGTACCGACAACGTCATGTTGCTGCAGTTCTTGTTTGCGCCGTAAACACTTACTACGGGTGTAACGATTCTCCAAATTCTCGATTCGATTTGATCTTCGATTTTAGGGTCATGATTCGATTCTCGATTTTTTTAAAAATAATAATAATTAAAATTACTTTTACAGTATCAAACCGCATGTCATTTTTACACTGGTTTTATTCATTCAATTTTGTCCAGTAAATCTTATTTTAAAAAGACAAAATTGATGCAATTTTTATTATTTTTGTGTAATGTATCACATTAGGCATTAATATTCAAATAATTTATTTACAATAAGTGACGGTGTTGTTTAATGCTTTTTTTTTTTTTTTTACGTGTCCTGTCTAGCAGTATGCTACTCAGAATTGGTGTCTGAGTACCAAGTACAAGCCCAACAGTTTTACTTTCCCAAGCAGAGTATTACAGCTTCGCTGTAGTACGCCACTTGATGTATATGTATGAAAAATCTTTATTACTGATTACTGTGGGTTCAATTTCCTGTGAAAAACTAACTAATGATGATGATAACCTCTGCTTAAGATATGTCCGTCCTCACCAACGTCCCCACACCCATGTGTGTGCTAGCATGCAGGTCGGAATAAGGTTTCCCCAAGCAAGTGATTGATAGCTGGTGTAAGGAACCGTCAATCCGTCCTACAGGAATCGGCACAGACATGGAGGAGGCAAGAGATGTATGCATCCAGGGTCCCATAGAGTACAGAGGCCACAGGCGGATCAGCGCAGGGTCGATCACCCGCCAAGAGAGGAACAGATGGAAGCCCCAGGGGAACACCCACCAGCCGCAATGCTGGGGCCCGAGAGATCGCAGTGACGAGCCCACGGGCTCCGCCGGTAACCGGCTACGCCAGGGCGGGCCCGGATCAGGAACTGGAGGCCACGGGGACCAGGGGCACCCCGCCCCCCAGCGGGGCCCCAACCAGGGACCAGCCGACAAGGGCCCCCCGCCGCCGCCGCAGGCAAGGAGGATCCGCAGCCAACCGACGGACAACACACGCCGCCGCCACCCCGGACCAATACCCACCGCCAACAACCCGGCCCGCCTCCACACACCCACACGCCAGGGAGCCACAGCAAGAGCCACAGCGGATGTACGCCCTCCCCAGGCCGCGCCCAGCCGGCACCTGGACATCCAGATCTTCCAGCTGGATCTTCCGGGTCCAGATCCCGCCCCACGTAGGGCGCCAAGATCAGGGGCCCAGCCAATGCCGGACAGCCCCACCAGGCGAACAGACCAGCCAGCAGAAGTCCTGGAACCGGCAGGAGGACTGGGCGCCAGGCACGGTCCCCACCGATCCACCGGACGGCACCAATCTGTTCTACAACCTCGGCACCCCCAGAAGAGGTGCCCCAGTCAATCCAAGGAGGACGTCGGCCCGAAACAGCGGCCGCCCGACACACCGGACCACCCAGGACCCGCCCGACATGCACCAGGACCGAGCCGGGCCGCAACCGGGACCCCCGGCCCCAGGCATCGAGAGCCATCATCAACCAGCGGGCAGGAGCAACCAGTTGTTTAATGCTAAAGGAGGCTTGCTGCCATCTACTGACTCTTTATAGTTACTGCAGAAATACGACATGCTCCAGATGGGAACCAGAAAAATGCAGCCAACAGTTTTTCTCTTGTTTACAATGCGAATGTGGACTTAACTCGCTGGGAACTCAAAATTTCCTCACTGGTGATTTGAGATAAGAAGGAGCGGCTTTAGTTCTGGTCCCGCTGCTTTCATTAATCCAAGCCATGATCGATCCGTAGCTTAGCTATTAGCTACTTGCTAGCGTCAGCTAACGTGCTATGTAGACGTGCGCTCTGATACCGGGGGAAGTGATACAGGCAGCTAAAATGTTACCAGTTGGTGGTGTGAGTTGTATGACAACTAGTGAGATTTACTTGTTAGGGAAAATGCAATGTGTGGTTTCTTGTTATGACACGGTTCTTTGCTAAATGTTGCTACGGAGTCCCGTGTGGGACACAGGATGTAAACATGGCAGGAGGTGATCGTGATCCTCTTTTGGATTTCGATGTGCAAGGTAATTTCGATCGATTACGATACAAAATGCAGATCGTGAGACCCCTAACACTTACACAACAGCTGCGATGTAACTGCAACAAAAACCAGGTAGCCTCACCTTGTGGATCAGGGTCACGTGTCTCAGCTATGGCCGGCGTACCTTCAGTCCGTCTCCGTTTTCTTGATTCGACTCTCTCATATCGCGCAGCATTCGTGGCCTTTACCTCACTGTGGCCCAAGTGTAGCGATGGCGCCCAATCCGGATGGGAGGTGTACATTTCATACGATGGTTTACCTAGTGACAATCAAAATTGTCATCCCATACAAGAAGTGTTGAAGAATTAGCTGTGTTGTGTTTCAGTGTGCCCGCATTACCACACTTTCAACAACAAGGTAATTCCTTTTCATGATTTGGTGATAAAGAAACAAAACATATGAAGTAAAAACAGCAGTTAAGAATAAAATAATTACTCGAAGGCAGCTCTCAACAGGTGAGTTTTCATTTTTGATACAAAAAATTTTTTCAGCGGCTTTGCAATCGTTACAAAATTTGTTACAAATAAGTTTCACAAATCCCAGAGCTGGTTTTAATTATCCTATTATTTGTGCGGAATAATCTGATCCAGGTTTGAAGTATCTGGGGTTATTTAGTTTTTAAGATACATCTTAAGCTAGTGTGGTCCAGATGGACAGAAAAAAGCTTCTTTAGATTCACAAATCCCAGAGTTGCTTCTAATCATTGTGTTATTAGTGTAGAATAATCTAGTCCAGGGTTGAAATGTTTGTGTTCGCCAGTTTTTTAACTGGGCCTGATCTAGTGAGATCAAGATGCAGGAAAATCTGCCTTTATTGAAGCTTCACAAATCAAACAGTTGGTTTTAATTGTTCTGCTATTAGTGTAGAATAGTCTAGTCTAGGTCGGAAATATGTCGGAGTTTTTTAGTTTTAAAACTACATGAGATTAAAGATGCAAAAGAAAAAAATTTATGTAATTATGCTTCAGCCATTTTCCTGCCATCAGAAGCTAGGAAAGGTGTGGAAATCTGTTCCGCGCGAGAGGAGGATGTTTTACCCGACTTCTGGTCTGTTTCTTACAGAGCCCGGCAGATGTCGGGTGCAGAAATAATTTTTGCGGTGTAAGAATCCGTACCCTGGGTTTATTAAACCTGCGTGACACTGTGGCGGATCCTGTCCAACTGATATCGTGTCCTATTTAACGAACACTTAAGATGTTCCTCTGGCAGACTGGTGAACAGCCACGTCTTGCACCCGGCTGTTGGTTGATCGAATCCCGTCCCCAAAATGTACTTTGTGTATTTTTGTTTTGTAGCCACCTATGCAGCCTGTCAGGGTCCACGCACAACAAATGCGATATCTGAAGACAAACCAGCCACAAAAACGCACTTCACCGCTGAAAAACGGCCTAGAAATGGTCCACAAATCATAAAGTGTTTGCCTACCTTGCTCCCTGGAATACAGGCACAGTCCTGCGCTATCTGCATAGATGCATGGAGCAGAGGGCGCAGCATAAACACCTTGCATTA